>JAVIWC010005682.1:0-593347 GCA_031894815.1 Creontiades dilutus
AAAATACTGAAAATGTTGAAGCATAAGTTTCACAAAATTCACAACTTTCCAACTCTGTTAGTCGTTATGTGATTTTATAGGAGACTCGATAAACCACCATTATTTTTACTGATTTATCAGCTCCCAAACTTTTAAAATACAAAGTTTCAAAAGCTTTCTTAATCAAAATCCGTTTTGAATTTTAGCGCTTTCTTTTGGTTTATTATTCAATACCTAATAAACCATTGTACTATTCTGGAAGGAAAAATTCTGTCCCCCCCTGAAAATTTCATGGTTTACGTTTCGACGTACAGCGTGTAGAATTTGATGTTACGTGACGGGTTTTGTACGCCGTACGCACGATTTCTCCCAAACCTCAGCCATTTCTGATTTTCAGGAAAAACCATTGTAAATACGACGCGTCGTCGTCATTACACCCAATTCTTGAGCCAGCTCTCTCACTCAATTTAAAGTGAACGTTAGCTTGGTGTCAAAGTTTTGTAAAGTCCCTAAATCCTCCAAAACCAGGGTTTAACGGCCTAAATTTATACCTATTTGAAGAACATACCATGAGGAATCGAATGAGCCCCTCCGAAGGTCCGTAGGTCAAACAGTTCCCGATGTATGGCCCGATTTATGGTGCCAACATTTGCGTTTTTTCGTTTATTATTGTTTGTTAGTAACCTAGTGATGCCGAAAGCGTCGAGTTGTAGTGAATGTGGTTACTGGAGTGATAGCCGATGTGGATACTTGTAGTTTTAGCCGATACAGCAGCATCTGATATGCATGAAACGATGATAATATATTCAATATTATTCAATATTATTACTGGGGTAAAAATAAGTATTCTTTCAAATGGGGATTATTATTCAATTGGTTTGCGTTCATGATTTGAATTTCATAAAATCATTGGAGCGAAAAATCCTTCTTCTTTACAGGTGATAGAGTGATTATTGAATTTCAGGAGATATGCATAGACCACGTAAATCGGTTCTCAACCAAAAACCTATTTGGATATGAACTGTTGATGATATTTTCAATGGAATGGTTGGATAGCTACTGCCTATACCTGACTCAAACGTACTCCTGCTATGTGCAGTAAATTGTGATGTGTGGAAGAGATGTGCGAGATGTGAACTATCGCTCTATACCTTAGTGTTAATCATTCTAACTACCCTCAAGAAGGAGAAGGGAAGGCTTCCAATGAAAAAAGTGAACAGAAGTGATAAGCCTATTTTATATTTTATCAAACATTCATGTGTATTTACTTTAAAAAAAATTGTAAGGCCTTAAAATACGTAGTAGGTGATGTGTGTAAGGGGAAGTTGAGTTGTACGTTTTCAAACTCCGCTGTTAGATTTTTTGAAGAAACGAAAAGAGTTAGCGTATCTTGTTCACGGTTGATTCTTTTGGTTTATTATCCAATAATAAACCATTGTAATCGCTCTTGAACAGAACAAATTTTAACCCCCCCTGAAAGTTTCATGGTTTACGTTTCAAAGGTAGTCCAGTCATCAGATGGTTTGGGCTAGCGGAAATTCCCAACTTTCCGCATATTCGCTGGGTTGTTTCTACCCTCCCAGGGGTACTACTCCTAATTTTGCGGTCAAATTAACCTTGTGCTAACTTCAGGGGGCCCGAAAAACCGCGAATTTATCGGACTTTTTTCAGTTTTTCCGCTGTAACTCGAAAACTACGCATCATTGCGAGAAAACCACTCTATTATAAAATAAATTGGACATAATTTTCTATTATAATTTTTAACCGAACTATCATGGAGATATTATCGAAGAATGTCCCAATTGGGAAAAATTAGCAAAAATACTTGATGATGATGTTAAAATCCATTTTCATATTTTGTGTTGTTATGCTACATCTCCAACCCCTTCATAATCTAGCTTCGTCACCCGATATATATCGGTATCGATATTTTAACGCCGATACTATCAAACATCGATACATCGATATTTTATGTTTCGACGGCCATCCCCAATAGGGACGTCCCGGTCAGTCACGCATTGCTTACTAATATGTTTTTGACGTGCTCCTTCTACTTGAGTTTGGCATTTAGCATCGTCCCCTAGAATGTTGCTTCAAACTGTTGGGGAAATACTAGGTCGTTGGGGAAAGTACGAGCATAGTTGAACTTCCGATTGCTATAATCAACTTGAATGAAGTCGGTCTAATTCAATTTGATTTGCTACTTCAATGTCCATGACTGATTTTGAATCCAAGATCGGTTGACACGGTGCAACCCTGAGACTAATGGGCCGATATAGATAAGCTGAGATAAGCTTGTGCGTTGTAGCTCTAAGGGCGCCAAACCAATAATAATAATTATCGATAACGTGAATATTCCACTTCGGTTTATACGGGAATAAAACACGGTAAATACAGTAAATAAGGCAACAGTAAGGTACAACAGTATGTAAGGTATAAGTATTATACCTTTATTAATAAAAACTTATTACGGTACGAAGCTGTTGTAAAAATGTGTAGGTACTTACTTCAAGGTAACAGCAAAACATTCAACAGGCAAAATTGGGTTTGAAATGCAATTTGACCAACTCTACAGCAATTTGCGCTGTACTTTATCCAGCAAGTAGTCAAATGTCGTCATATTCATCCGAAAATACTCGTAAAACCTGTTGGAATCTTCTCAGAGTTCATCGTTCAAATGATGAAATTCCCCGTGAACACGTCGCGATTGATTAATTGCGTGAATCCCGTCTACTTTTCGCCCCAGAAGTAAATACCAGATTCTCAATGACAGGTTTTCCGCAAAGTAATCAACCATCGTCATGAAGGATTTGAACCGCACTGTGTTGGACAACTCTCTGTTCTCTTCGCACCTCTCTTGCCTCTCTCTCCTCGCTCTTATCGCAGCTCCAGTCTGTAAGCACCAGTCAGTTCCCTATACCCGTACGATATTGACTTTGAGTTGTGCTGATGTTATTGAAATCGTATACAAACAGAACATAAAGACGTCCCTGTAAAGAATGCGTTACTCAGAAATATCTTTCATTGATGAAATTGTAGCCTTGTTCTTTTCATAGGTAGTGGTCTGGAACAATGGATTACTAAAACTCGATGAAAGTTACGAATTAAAAAAGATAACGATTCGACGTTGTCTCAAAATAAAAGTAAAACACTTAACCTTGTAGTAGAAGCTATACCGTTGAAGAGACACGCTGAAAGAACGTGAAAAAATAGTTTTATTACTGAAAAGAACGCTCCCAGGGGAAATTCGAACAAAACTGTTGAACGTTAACAAACACGGTCGACAAGGTTCAAAAAAGAAAAGAGAACATTTAAAAAAGTAAAATATAAAAGCTGACATAGGGTTCTACAAAGGCCCATTAAATTATCACCATGCTGTGGGATCTTGAATCTTGAATGAGTAATTCATTAGTGTAATGAACAAAACGACAGAGAAAGTAAAACTTGCTCTCAACATCTTTTTTTTTGTTAAATTAACAATCCTCGAACGAAACTTCTCTTGGATGAAGATGAATAAGATTACAGATAAGATAATAAGATGAATAAGGTTACGAATCACGTTTCGAGGATAGTTGCGAATCCAAATTTCGATACCCATTTAGGAATTGATGTAGGTAATGTTGGGATGTTTTTGGACCAGATTGGCAGGAGAAAAGAATTTCGCTTTATGGGTATAACTCAACGATCTTACAAGTTGGCTCTATGTGGGGCTGCTGAAACAAATCCTGAATTCCGTTATAATCCAGATTACAATATATTTTACAAATCAAAATATTACAGTATATTATATAAACCAAAATATTTTGTTATGTTCTATAAACCAAAGGGATTACATATTAGATGAACTGGGATTCATCATTTTCCAAGTCGAATTCATAATTTAATAGTCAAAATCAATATAATAAAAATGAACAACATTTTCCAGATCATACTCAATATGTAAGTCAAATTAAACATGCACCCGGGGCAAATTAAATATTTCAAAAACCAACCTCAAGGTTTATTAAATGAAACTCAACCTATCTCCTAAGTCGTACTTACCTAACATTTGCATGAGTGAAATTCAACATGTGTCAACTCAGAACCAAAATTTCCCCAGTAAAACTCCTGATTTCTTCACTGGGACTCATCATTTTCCAAGAAAGACTCGAATCACTAGTTCTATGCAAATCAAAAGGAATATTTCTCAAGCAAAATTCATAATTTCTATGGCCAATCAAACTTATTCCAAGCCATGCTCAAGATTTGAAGAGTCAAATTAAACATCTTAACTCAAGATTCGCATACTAATAATAATACTGTGTTCAAATTCGAAACATCATGACATGACAGCGAACCTGCTATATGGGTCATTTCAAAATTTCGGTCACATTTGGGTATCGACTTTTCTAAAAAGTAAACGTTGAAACTTGATCAATTTTCTTGTTCCTAATCAATCACTGTGGTTCTCTCGGCATATTACCCAAGTGAGTACACATAATCTTCAACCGTACTGCTGATACGCCATTTGAAACAAACAAATTTTTGTAGGGAGTGAGGTATATACTACTATTTTTTCCCTTCTTGAGCCTCCAACCTCCATGGGAATCGCCGCTCAAGTCTTTCAAATTAGGTGAGTGGAACAGCACAAATTAGCTTAATTTTAGTTACAGTAAATACTAAGGTTTCCTTGCCAAAATCTCACTTGCTACAAGCAGATCTCACTCCCTACAATTCAAGGTTCTATTGGCTGGATATTGTAGGGAGTGAGAGATTAGGGAGTGAGGTATAGTATAGTCTTTCACTGCCTTTACAGTCCGCAATTCAATTGAAACTGGTTGAACCAAAATGTTGTCGACGAGCTTCCAACAACTACACTAATTGTCAACAATTGAGATCAAGTTTCACTTGCTACAGTCAGAATGTTACTGGAGAAAGGAGTGGGAGTTAAAAAACCTACACTGCAGCCTCCAGGGATGGTTTTCCCGGTAGAACGGACTGAGAAGGTCTAGGCAAAATCCAACCACCAGCGTTGGGACTATCTTGAATGAGGATGTCAACAAAACAGAAGCAACTTCATAAACACCCTTTCCTTCCTGTTGGGGGCTACTTTTCAAAACATTGTAGGAAGTGAGGAAAAACCGTGTGACACTGAAAGAATGGGCTGATAAGGCTACTTGATTTGATCCAATTTTTTTTTCTCCAGAGGTACCTCTGGTTAGTGACAGCTGTAGGGAGTGAAAAATACGGACTTTGGTATTTACTCCTGGGTCCTGTAGGCAAAACTTTCACGTACTCTTCCATGGAACATGTACATCCACATGGGAGAAAATTTTAAAACACTTACAAATTGTATTTAGTTGAGATTTGGAGGCAACACTGATCAGTGACATAAATGTTACCGAAATTTTGAAATGACCCATATATGTAAGCTAAGTTCGGCGAAAGGAATAAAGTCTTCTTTAGAAAAAGGCTGACTTTATTTACAAAGGAACACGTCCTCGACATTCGAAGGAAATTTCAGAACTAAACTAGCTCGGAGCTCGCAGGCTCCCTATATGGTTTGAAAGAGTTGACTCGGTAGGGGGCTTCGTCATACATTGGAAGCAGCAGGTGGAACGATCATAAGTTATATGTACTAGTAGACCCAATGTCTGGAAAGCTTCCCTGTTTAATTTCAACTTTTCAGGGGGGCATAAGAGAATCTATCTTAATCCGAGGGTGAAGAGAGATCTCATCAATTCAATCGCGTCTTCATATCTCATATAGTCAAATTTGAACTTTCTTGGTTTGGTAAGCGAGCTATGGAAACTAAAAAAGTGATCTAAACAATTTTTAAGATGGAAATAACTAGTAAACGAGAAATCTAAAATAAGTTTTATGTGCAGATTTTATTGGAAAATAGGTTAGTAACCAAAAGAGTGAATACCCCGTTTGTAGAGAAGAAAAGATTTGAAATAGTTTATGTTATTCAAGAAAGCCATGAATAGGTTGGTAAAAACGAGATTATTCATTCAGGCTGTCATTACTCGGAGTGCTGCGAAAAATGAAGTAGAGCGGACACGTACGATGCGGCGGTCTGAGGAGGCAGCGCGACGTGCTGAGAGGTTATAATCTCGGAAACTCCTCTGAGCCTGATATTATCAATCTCGAGACGACAAGATACGGTTCCCGAAGGAGAATCCGCCGTACATTTCCAGGTTATAGATATCTTGATCGGAATGTGACCGTTTTCTATTTTCCACTATCGGGAAAAAAGGAGCTCGAGAAACACGAATCGTGTACGTGGTAGCGATATTCTCAATAACCAGGAGAATCAACAAGAATGTCAATATGAACTTATGTCGTTTTACTCTCACATCACGCTTTCATACACATAAGAATCAATATAACATTGAAACACAATATTGATGGGCAGTCAAAAAGGTTTCAGAGAACTGCACGGCTGGAAATTTGACCAGTTATTGGCATTTCTATCAACAAGTTTATTTGTTTATTTTTTTAAATATCCAAAATAACCCTAATTGTACCTATGTTCCTAAAATCATCCCTTCACAATGTTATCTTAAGAAAAACAAATTTTTCCACATACTTTTCAATAATTAGGGTGATCGCAATAACAAAATCCGCACAGTGAACAAAATTCAGTGAATCTCAAGTGCAACAAATGACACGTCTAACGTTCGAAACCATTAGAGACTGTGATAGCCGACACCATCCATCGGCTATCAGCGGAACAATTGCCAGAGGAGAGGCGAGGAGTGACTGGGGGGGAAGGAGAGATAACGAAAACTTGCGACAAGCCCCTCTCCTTACCACTTTCTACCCAGCTCTCATCCGACTCATTCAATTCCGGTATTTAAATCAAATTGATATTAATATCCCAGATTCATCCTATTAACCGAACTCCTTACCTAATACCACCTGCGGTGCTATTTCATAAAAATAAAAAATATTGAAGGAATACGTAAATCGTTTCCACATCGTGGTTAATAGGAGCCCCATAGTAATTCTTGGAGCAATAAATACGTTTGTTGAATAAATAACTATATCTATTTCCAAAAACTTGCGTATAATTATTTCTTGAACCTTATATATCTATATATAAAATAACCTTAGTAATTAATAAGGTGAAAAAAGGGAATAATATCAAGAAATCGTAATCATGTAAAGGTAGAATTGATTTAACAATTCCTTTCAGTATTACAAGACTTAGTTATGTACCTAAGCTTTACTATAACCGATTCATATTTAAATCTCAAAAATGTGTTGCTAATAAGTTGTAACTTGGTGAAATAAATCATTTAAAAAAAACAACTTTTCAATGTTACAGTCAGAAACATTATTCAAACAACGTTGTTTCCCCACGCGACAGTAGAAGCGCATAAAATTCTCCCTCCATTGGTCACCCTTAATTCCTAAACTAATCATAAAATAGGAAAATTGCCGAATTTCTAATCCTAATCTAACTTTACTAATTTTCACCCCCCCACAATTTTTGGAACCCACGCAAGAGTATCAATGACGTACATACCATGGCGGTTTCTGTAAGCATCGCGGTGATGTACTCTCATATTTGTAGAAGTCCTAGGTGGTGCGGTTTGAACTTACCAAGATCAAATCTATCCAAAATAATTTACGAAGACCTTTGCAACGCTGAAAGCGCAAATGAGATATTGACGTTTTGGTCGGCCTGAAGATTTGCAATGCAAACCTCCAAGTTTAAAGAGGAATTAGACATTTTCTTCTTGCTCGATTACAAAGGTTCATTATTGAAAATAACAAATCAAAAGTGGTGGATCATCGTGGAATCAATGATGAGGGAAACTTTAACGGTGGTCCATTGTGATTGCGACCCGGAGCTTGACCAAGTGCGTTTTCCGAACTTTACCAATATCAACTTTCGACGGTCCGAAGGGGCTTTCCACCGTGGAATATTCAAGCCAGATAATATGGGCACTTCATTTCCGCAATATTGCGGTTTCGAAGGCATTTTATTAATCCCGTTCCCGTCAAGAGGGAAAGCCAATAAAAGTTATCTTCAAGATATTTTATCTTCTTAATTTGACTTTTGTCCTGATGAAATGAAAGGCTGAAAGTGGGAAAATAAGAATAAGGAAAATGGAGGAGGGGAACAAAGGAAGTTCAACGAAAATAAGAAGGAGAAAAGGTCTGGAAAGAAGTTGAGAATTAATTAAAGAGGAAAAGGAAGACGGAGAAAAGAATTAAAGGTATAGAAAACCTGAATGCAATGAGGGTAACAGTTGCGAAGGGAAAGTCTTTGCTATCGTTGACCCCGGTTTATGAGGGTGGGGGAGCCTTACATTTGTAATTAGTCATAATTAAAAGGAGCCATTATAATCTCCAGCTTCCTTTCATAGACTTCGAAAATAAGGAGGGAGAAATTGAGGAGACGGAGAGCGGAAATTTGGCAAGGAAAATTTGAATGAGAAAATAGCTGGAGAGGAAAAGACGATACATATTCAAGCGAAGGGCACCTCGGTTGAGTCGGAGCGGAATTTCAAATAATATTTTCCCTGGCGCTTCCAGCGATGTGAATTAACATTATTGGCGGGACTGGTCGAGGCATTAGTGAGCCCGGAAGTTATGCCTTTTTCTGGGGCATTTTCTTCATGAAATGAGGGAATAGAATGTGTGAGGAATTTCACGGATCCCGGAATAATTAACAAGGCGACAAATATTAATTGGGGTCTCCAATACTTCAATGGGTCGAAGATTTTCAATATCTACTGGATCTTCTAAATATGGTTAATGATATATGTCGTCCCCACTATGCCAAACTAACGTAACTTTTTCCGCTCTGCCGAATTGATTTAGTATATATAAAACGAACATGACTTCAATTTTTCAACGGGAATTCATATTCTGGCAAGGTTTACTAGCGACCAAAGTTTTACTTCGATCGGGCTAATATTTGTCCGTCAACGGTGAGTTACGAATTTACCTAATAAAGTCCAAGTGGGACATTTAACGCTTTGCAAAACTAGCTCCATTAGTTTGGAGGAGTGAAAGTGTCAATTTCTTCCGTTTGCCATGACGACGATCAAGCACGAGATGATTCCAGCATCACCTGTGTGACCGTTGGTTGTCACCTACGAGAAAGGACAAGAAGTATGTTCAAAGTAGGGATGCCGATATCAGCAAAGAATATCCATATTTTCAAAAAGGAGAGTTCCACTAGATGTCAAGCACCGAGTGTATGAAGCAACCACGCGGGCTATGGTGTGTTACGGTGCACAAATTTGGGGCCACGTGAAGAACGATCAAGTAGAAGCTTTGCAAAGATATTATCTGAAAAAAATATTTGCCCTTCCCCAAAATACCCCCAATTACGCGCTGTACTCCGAGAGTGGTTTTGAACTACTCTATTTTCATACCCTGCGACAGCAAGTGAATTTCACCGCCAAAGTGATGAAATATTCCAAGAATAGATTCCCGCGGATAATCGCTGAAAATGTGATCAAAGAAAGGGTAGCATGGTACAGTGATTACGAGCAATTGGCTGGACAGGTGGGCATGACGATGGAAAGCAGTGACTGGAGGAAGATCATGAGCGAAGTGATAGAGAAATCGAGAACAACGTGGAGAGAGGAATTGGAAACCGAGGTGAAAAATTCAGAGCACCACCAACTTTATGGAAAACTAGACAGGAAACCGAATGAAGGACTGGCATACAGGAATCTAGACGATTTATATAACATCGGAATGATAGCGAGAGCGCGAACAGAAATGCTCACTGTGAACTTCAGATGGTGGAGGGAAGGACTGGTGAACAAATGCTCAATGTACAACCTTCAAGAGAACGAAACGTCGTTTCATTTCCTGGCCATTTGCCCGGTTTTGAGAGAGTTCAGGGTGGCATGTATGGGCAAGGGCTCACTATCGGAAGGAGAACTGATAGATTTATTAAATGGTAAAGGAAATTTGGGCAACCTGGTGAAATTCATAAGGGAAGCAGGGAAATATAGAAAATTTATGGTTACCAATTTCAATTACACATAATTATACTTCTGATAGAAGACACTTTGCATGACAGATAAGTATAAGATTATAGCATGTACATAAACTCCATTTACTACTACCAAAAAGTTCAAAAACAAATAATAATAAATCACTCAAATAAAAGTATATAGAGGAAAATGTATATACAGACATATAATTAAATAGTTATTGTTTAAAAAAAAAAGCGAAGACCCCCCGCGACGGATTGCATCCAGCAGTATAAAAAAAAAAAAAAAATCCATATTTTTCAAAAAGTATCGTTTTAGTAATTCGATATATCCAAGCGAAATATCCATATTTCGATAGTATAAGTCCAGTGAAAAATAATGCATTATTGAATTTCATTCTACTACAGGTAAATAATTCAACCACTCAAAAACTTTATTCATGATAATAATTATGTACAGGATCCAGGGAAGTAAATGTAAAAATCCAATCAAACCAATATTGGTTGGGGACAGAGGTGAGGAAAACCTACTGATAGAGTGCTCTCCAGTAAACCTCGAACTGGCTAGAACCCAAGCCTCCAAAATCCCTACCTTTTTTACCTACCTCATCTGATATAATTCCCCTATTCTTCCATGGAAATTATAAAATTAGTTCTGGACAATAAGATGTAGGATATGGTTAATATAATGATTTAAGGCTGAAAAATATGTTAATGTCGATGTATCGGAATAGAAAATATCGCCCAAAAATATCGATTTACCGACCGAAGAATTTCGACATTTTCTTGACATCCCTAATGGATAGGGTGGAGATTGGAAGACTTCATCTCCCGAGATAGAAAACTGCATGAGAAGATTCTTCACATGCTTGTGGAGAAACATCACTGACAGTAATAATTGATCATATGCCATTATGGTTACGGTTGCTACAGCAGGATTAGTGGAAAAAAATGAGTTCTTTTTCAAACTGCTTCCTGTTTTAACGAAAGTTTTAATAAATCAATACTGTCATTATTCAATTTTGCAACCCTGTACTATACCAGTAATTCTGTCTGATTAGTAGTATTCCTCAATAATTTGTTCTTTAAAATTCATAATGGCAACCTGGAGCTTCTTCTTTTTTGCAATCTTCAGCCATTTCAAACGGCGGTTTGTTTTACACATACAAAGATTAAAAATTGTAGTGCAATTAGAGCTGTGTTTTATGTGTTCTGCAGCCTAAGATGTAGGATATGGTTGATATGATGATTAACGGCTGAAAAATATCGGATCCGATAGTGTACATTTAATGTCGATATATCGAAATAGAAAATATCGTCCCAAAATATCGATATATCGACGGAAGAATATCGATATTTTGATATATCGATATTTTCTTGACATTTTTAGTTCAAAGGAAGGGACGGGGGCTAGACGGAATCAATCATTGCCATTCCGGACCTCCTCATGGCGGATTCAAGCATTCGAAAGAAATTGAATGATAAAGGCTGCTCCCAAAAATGCTAAATTGTGTCCTTACTTCTAACGTATTCTCAATTTTTGAGGGGGGTGTCGACTACATGTGCACTGTCAACTGCAAGTGCACTTACCTTAAATTCTGTAAACCTAAATCAGAAAGCAACCCGCCCCATTTGGACGAGGCCGTGCTATCGTCGGTGTCTAAGAAACATCACAAAACTTAGCACCACTCACTTTGGAGATGGTACGTTGCGAAATGCAAAAACAAAAAATCCACAAGACACGATTCTTATAGAAACACCGCCTGATGTACCATGTTTTGCGATTCTTACCTAATCGTTAAGTGAATTAACAGTGGCTACATCCGTTCTAATTACACGCGGTTCTAATATGATAAACTCTTAATCAACAACGATTAGAAGAATGACCGATACTCCCAACCCCTCACCTGGAAAAAACATCTATACCCCTCGGAGACCCCCACCCCTGAATATTAGGTTCCTCCCTTGTCCATCAAACCTCTCAAGGAAGGAGGGGGGGGGGGGGGCTTTACATAAGAATGACCCTGATATTAGTAAGAGGCACTCCTTTAAGCTCAGATGTCGATTGCGGCAGGTCATTCCTATAATATTTCTCTCTGGTTTGGTTTAACAACAGAGCCAGTCAGTATAATCGATTGGAGTAGGACAGTGTGCTGCCGCTTATCCTACTAGAAACAGTCATCAGTTCCTAGTTTGACTAGAAGAATGATGGCGCTATCGCGTGATTCTATCGAAAACACGCGCCTAAATCACAACTCAAATCCTCCATTGTTTCCCTCTTGTTTTACTTCCTTCGAGGAAATAGTAGACACATTCATTACGTCGCGGCGAAGGAACACAAGAGGGAAATAAAAGTTTTGGGTTCAAGCAACAGGTTTCAGTAAATTGACATATTTCCTTATTCATGACGGCCAGTCATTGACGGTGGCTTATTCAGAAAGAAAACTTTCTGAGCGGTTGTTCGTTTGCTCACCTTTAGTTTCAATTTCGGTTCCTCAAAGACAAGGATTAGACTTTAGACAACAACAAGTTCGACGATAGGGTAATTCAAATTAGTTAGCAGTTCCCACAAGAGTTGAATGTATTCAACTGAGTCGCTATTCCGTTGTGCCTGGAAAGTTAGGTTTTCTATAGTTTCTTTGTTTCCAAACTTTTTCATACAATTGTTCTAATAATTAGACCAAATGTTGTTTCGGGTACAATGTAGGTCTATAAAACCGTTGTTTTGGGTTAAGTACATTTTTTTATACAGACAAGTTTACACAAGTATTTCAGTGTAAGAAGAAGAAAACATTTACTTATTGAAAATCAGAAACATTGAAATCTCACAATCCGAACACACAAATATTGACAGAAGGGGCCCCTTTGTCAATATATATTAAAAAAAAAAACAATTATTGTATTTTTTAAAAAAATATATATTGTTTCTGACCCACAGAAAAAATAGTAGTGATTATTGAATTTCAGGAGATATGCATAGAGCACGTAAATCTGTTCTCAACCAAAATAAACATTTAGACTGATCAGTTGACAATATTTGTGTTCCTCCTGAAATTCAATAGTCGCTCTATCACTTGTGAAACACGCACACTCCAAAGCTTTGTAGAAATTCAAATCATGAACGCAAGCCAATTGAATAATGAACCCCAGTGAAAGAATTTGCAGCGTTTCATGCATATCAGAATGCTTCAGCCCGTGTATCGGCTACAAAGCCTTTTAGAAGTTCACTCCAGTATCCACATTACTACATCACTACATCACGACATCACTTGGTTACTGCAATCAAAACAAAAACAATAATAAACCACAATAACGCAAATGTTGGTGCCATAAATACATCGAGAATGGTTTGAGCTACGGACCTGGGGAGGGGCTCATTCGATTTCTCGTGGAAAGTTCTTCAAAAAAAGTCCAAATTAAGGCCGCCTTGACCTTTTTAGAGGTTTTTAGGGATTTTACAAAACTTTGTCAACCCTTAAAGGGCACTTTAAATTAAGTGAGAGAGCTGGCTCAAGAATTGGGCGTCGTCAGACTAACATTGATTTTTCCTGAACATTTCAGCTTTTTTGCTTCAGCCGTTTACGAGAAATCGTGCGCACGGCGGACGGACGGAAACATTTCTATTGCAGATTCGAATTCTACACCCTTTGAAACGTGAACCATGAAATTTTCAGGGGGGGTTAGAATTTTTCTTTCAAGAGCGATTACAATGGTTTATTACTGAATAATAAACCAAAATTTTTACTTTCAATTTGGATTCTACACCCTTTGAAAAGTAAACCATGAAATTTTCAATGGGGAGTAATTTTTTTTCCAGAGCGATAACAATGGTTCATTATTGAATAATAAACCAAAATGAGGCCTTGTACTTCAAATGACTCCTCAGACTTCAATTGACCCTCCCAACTGTTAGTTTTGGTTTCTCCATGAGTGTTCTTACATCCGTACTGGTAAGCTCAACAGTGGCCAGTCCCTGCATGCGGCTGTTTAGTTCACCTTAACTTCCCCAGCTGGTTTAACAAGCTTCACCTCCACTGCCCTCCATGTCTACAGCTAACATAAGTTATCATAAACTTTCATAAAACAACCCCAACTAGTAAAATTATAGGATTTTTCTCTAATAAACTGAAAATCCGCCCATCCTCCGCCCGATAGTGTCCTGATTTCTCAGCAACTACTGAACAAAAGTTGTTAAAACTTGTATCAATAATCATAAATGGGTCGAGAACACTCCTGAATCATTGCCTTACATCTTAACGTACGGTTACATCTTAACGTCGGGTTTTTCCAAACCATTGTTATTACTTATTTATTTTCCTTTTTTCAAGCATATTCTTCCTCTTCTGTTACAAGTGAGACTAACACCTTTATTCAAAGCCGGCAATAATAACGTAGGTACACGTTCGAGAGCCCCCATTGACGGCCCGCAGATGAGTTTGGTGTTTTTCCCAAGGAAAATCCTTTTCTCGCTGATAAAGGTTGGATTTCCTCTGGAACACAGCTTATGTATCCTAAGAAGGGATGTCGAAAAATAACCGTTGAGGTGAACGGATGTACAATCAGATAAATGAAAAGGATTACGTGCCATCGCTACGCTCCTGGCTCTCACCCAAGTCATACGCCCTCCGGAACGTTCTCAGTTTCAAATCCGAAGGAATTTTTCTCTTTTTTCCACGACTTAAGCCAAAAGTACAATATCCGACGTATCTCTTTTTCTCTTCCGCGCTTTTTGCTTTTGGAAGTCCTCTCAGGGTATGCGCGGGTAATACAAAAAGCATTCAGCTAGTATTCAGGTCGAATGCACACAAATGGGGTTCCCAGTAATTTTCTTTTCATGATACGCAGACAGAGTACTTACTTGACCTAGGTGAACTCAAATTTGTGTTTTTCTCTCACTGATATGCGGACCCCTATGGTTGAAGACACTAGTTACAGACCGGTTGAGTGCACAATCTTCAATGTTCGCATATGGAGAAAATGGCACAAGTTGAGCCCAAACATTCAATAATCCAAATGAATAATTTCAAGCGTTTAGTTGGTTATATAATATGAGTAATGTGTGTATTTTGAGGATCACAAGTATTACAAAAGATTAGGCTGGCTTAAGATTGAAGATAGGTTTCAACTCTCCGTAGCGGTAATGACTTTTAAACTTATGAAATTTAACACGCCACCGTATCTAGCCGAACACCTGCGTCGGCGTGATACTGTGCACAACATAGAAACACGTAATGCAAATATAATGCTGGAGATCCCGAAGCACAAGACGTCCTTCTATGGAAGATCGTTCGTAGTTCAGGCGATAAAATTTTATAACGAGCACGAAGACAAATTTGATATTAATATGTCAATTAAGTCTTTTAAAACCTCAATTACAGAAATGCTTTTAAAGAAGCATGCATAGGCGTACCTAGAGCACTTTTAATTTTAACAATAAGAATAAATATTTGTTGTATTGATTTGGAAATATGTATTTAGTTTATTTTGATTGAAATGAAACCTGATGATTCATCAATCTCTCTCTCTCTCTTTCTTTCTTTCTTTCTTTCTTCTTTCTCTCTCTCGTAAGAGAGAACTGTGCATTCCTAATCCTTCCTGGTAGTTTAAATGAAACGTTTCATTCATTAATTAATTCCCTACCTTCTCCTCATTCTGTCTTGCATATCAATACATCCAACTTTATTTCACAACCTTGAAGAACAATGCTTTTACTTGGACCTGTTGAATTTTAATTGATAATTCCGCTTAGACTTGGTGTGTTGTGTTGGTTTTATCAGTTCACCTCTTGGGGCTCCAGAAAGTAGCCGTACACTGTGCGGTACAGGTACCGGGGCCCGAACCGCAGGTTTAATTTATTGATAACGGGTCGGATCTACGAGGCTCCGGGTCAGATGGCCCCCAGCAGCCGCAAACCTTCAGTCTTCCCCCTTCACTTTACTAAACCCCATCCCGTGATACCTCCTTGTTCCATGAAACTCACATCAGCTCTAACCGAGTTTTGACTTGAAGCACCCTCGGGAGCTATTAATGTCGGTGTGGTTTTCAAACAACTTTGATATATTGGTCCGCCCTTCCCCACCGCCTGCCTCCGACCCCCGACACAATATCATAACTTTCCGTAGGGGAGCGTCGAGTCGTGAGCTGACGCCGACCGTGTTTTACAACTCAGTCTCGTACGCCTTCCAGCTCCACGGCGGTCAATCGGAATAATAATTTGGCGGACGTGAATAAGTTAACATCAAATAGCCCCAAGCATGACCGCTCGAAAGTTTGTAATAGAAAGGACAACCGTATTCGTGAATAATCTAGTAGCTCACTCTCACCAAATACGCCCCCAATCATTATCAAACTCTCCCGCTTTTATCTTTGCTTAGAGGAATTTATTCTACTCAACAAAACACTACTGCTCAGTTACTATGTTTTCAAAACTAGATATAAAAGAAATGTGTCGTTAGGAAGGACTTCAGGCCCATCCTTAAATTATCGCTGTCCGAGGCGACACCGCCCCCTTCCCCCCCCCCCCATCCACTTAGTGGTTCACCTAGATTACTAGATTAGGTGTCGGCAGTAACGGTCAGTAGGGATGCAAGATTCTTAAAAAAGAATCGATTTAAAACATCGATCTTTTTGGGAAGAATCGAAAAATATCGTGTCAATTTTTGGTTTATTATTCAATAATGAACCATTGTAATCGCTCTGGAAAAACAAAATTCTAACCCCCCTGAAAATTTCATGGTTTACGTTTCAAAAGAATCCGAATCTGCAATAAAAGTTTTTCCGTCCGTCCGCCGTACGCACGATTTCTCCCAAACGGCTGGAGCAAAAAATCTGACATTTTCAGGAAAAATCCATCTTGGTCCGACGACGCCCCAATTCTTGAGCCTCCTCTCTCACTCAATTTAAAGTGCCCTTTAAGGGCCGTCAAAGTTTTGTAAAATCCCTAAAAACCTCAAAACAAGTCGAATCGGCTTAAATATTTACCTATTTGAAGAACATACCATGAGGAATCGAATGAGCCCCTCCCCAGGTCCGTAGGTCAAACCATTCCCGATGTATGGCCCGATTTATGGTGCGAACATTTGCGTTTTTTGGTTTATTATTGTTTGTTTGTAACCTAGTGATGCCGATAGCGTCGAGTTGTAGTGAATGTGGATACTGGAGTGATAGCCGATGTGGATACTTGTAGTTTATAGCCGATACACGGGTTGAAGCATTCTGATATGCATGAAACGCTGATAATATATAGGTAAATATTATTTTATATTATTACTGGGGTTTATTATTATTATAGCACGTAAATCGGTTGTTAACCAAAATACCTATTTGGATTGATCAGTTGATCATATTTGTGTGCCTCCTGAAATTCAATAATTGCTCTATCACCTGTGAAAAACGCTGCAAATTCTTTCACTGGGGTTTATTATTCAATTGGCTTGCGTTCATGATTTGAATTTCTACTAAGCTTTGGAGTGTGCGTGTTTCACAGGTGATAGAGTGATTATTGAATTTCAGGAGGCACACAAATATGATCAACTGAACAATCCAAATAGGTTTTTTGGTTGAGAACAGATTTACGTGCTCCATGCGTATCTCCTGAAATTCAATAATCGCTCTCTATCACCTGTGAAACACGCACGCTCCAAAGCTTAGTAGAAATTCAAATCATGAACGCAAGCCAATTTAATAATAAACCCCACTGAAAGAATTTGCAGCGTTTTTTAGGAATCGGTAGTTTTTTGAAATTTTTAAATGAGTCTTATTAGAATGAGAGAATGTATCATTGATAAATTATAATGTTTCACGAAAGTATCGATTTTTTTTCAAGAATGCATACGTCTTTGAATTTTGAAACGAGTCAGAGTGCATTAAATGCACTGCAAATTTTACTAGAAACAAGACTTCTCAAAATATACCTATTTAAACTGTAATAGTTTCTTTCAATACCCCACTCTCCTTTTCTTTTCTCTTACTTGTTGGCCATGGAGGAGTCCATGTAGTCACTGGTCTTGTTGAATGATTGTTCTTACAATTGAAAGGGTATGGTAAAAAGTTCTAATTTTGCAGTGGAATCTCTTTCAGAAGGGTAACATGCTAGTTTTTATCCATTTTTAAACAAGTTTTAAACTCGAGTTTCCTTCAGAAAACAGGAGGAGGTTTGAGAGTAAGCAGCGTTTGAATATTTGGAGCTCGAACATCAACTTCAAATAGTACTATAAGAGATCGCCCCTAAGTGCAATAATGCTGAACCTAGGGATCTTTGAAGTCTAGTTTTATGATCTGCTTACCTTTCTTAACCATTGTCTTCAGATAACTCATATCGTATAAGCGTGTTTTATTGCCTGGATCAATCATTCCAACAGTCGAGACATAAAAAATTACTTTGGACGTTCGTTATGGTATTCTACGGACCATTCATAGGGTAGCCTGGGGATTTTATATATCCGTAGAAAATGTTGACACTGAGGCCGCGGTGGAAATTTGAATCTCCAAATTATGATTTAGTTCTGGTGGATAAAACTAGACTTTTTCTGAGAAACTATGACGTCACTAGTCTTGATACGTCTCTAGTTCGCGAAAAAAATAAATCTCTCATGTACACCATTCAATGTCTTACCATTCAAGGATTGTAGTGATTGTCACGAGGTTTAATCAAGATTCCCGTCAGCTGTTGCGGGGGAAACCATCCTTTCCTCAACTTGGTGCTAACGTTCATCTCGAAGCTCGGGAAGTAATTTCAGAGAAAGGGGCCGTTTACAGGGTTCCTGGGGGGAGCCTAGGGACAGCCGACGGTGACTAACTGACCGCAAGGCCTCGCTATCTTCCCTCCTTTAATTAAGCGCAACTTTCTCCTCCGGCTCTCCTCAGAAACATTCCCATTCCCATAGTCTCTTCATTGTTTCGCATAGACCTTCGGAGGGTCGTCGCCCTTTTCAGTTACGCTACGATACATGGAACAAACCCTGAAAGTTTCTTTCTGTTATTAACCCTCTTGCATGAGAGAGGGAGGGAAGAAGTTGATTATTTTTTATCCAAGGCCATTTAATTTCCTTGGGAAACGGAGAAATCCATGGAGGACAGCTGGTGAAACAGGGAAGGGGATTTCTCAGTTTGAAAGCCACTTAGCTACCAATAACAGCTTCCAGCTCTAGTTACCTTCTCCTTCATCCCTATAAACCAGAACCTGACCCTGAAAAGCCTGAGTTCAGCCAGGAGATGCCACAGAAGGCAACTGAACTCTAAATGACGAATTCATGCCTCCAGCTAATAACGACCCTTCACCTTCACTGTCCGGAAAACCACATTCCATTCACGGTATCCTCACAAACACCCTACCTGGCGTAAATAATGCATTTTAAACGCTAATCAGAACGTAAGGGAAAATATGTATTTATTGAACGAGACAAGCCCAGTTACAAGGTGTGTTATAATACAAAAAATATATGGGTTTTAATACAGAGGATGAGATGGCTAAAGAAGATAAAGATAGTCACAAAGGGATGATGTTACAGGGTGGTAGGCAGGGATAAAATGTTCGATTTAAGTATGGTGGCGGAACCGTTGAAGAAGTCGTATTCGGGGAATAATTCCAGGTAGAGGTTCGCTTTTCGTGGAAGGCGGTGAAGTGGCGCATTCATCAAATAATTAGTTGGCGTGTGCTGGGAGCTGAAGAGGAGAGGAGCACGGGAGGATATAAGGGGAACCTGGAGACCCAATCTGGAGAGCAGGTCTGGACAGGATAATTCGTTGTTCAGCAGCCTCCACATAAGGGTGAGGTCTGAGATGGATCGCCGTCTTTCCAAGGAGGAAAGGCGACAACCCTCCAGTAGGACCCCATTGTTCACCTCATCCGAAGGTGTCCCCTGCTTAAAGGCGGTGTACCGCAGGAACCTTCACTGATCTCTTTCCAGGACATATTTGTGGGCTGAGTACCTCGGAGACCAAATGGGAGAAGCGATGGGCCATACTAGAGATTATAAAATAAGGTGCTTGCTTGTGTATTGTGGAACTCCCAGGTGCTGCGTTTTATAAATCCGAGGCGTTGTAAAGCTATTTCGCCGGTGTTATTGATGTGACCAGAAAACGAAAGCTTGGAGTCAAGGGACACTCCCACGTCATGCATTTCACTGACTCTTAGAAGCTGGGTACCGCACGGGTGGTAGTTGTATTTAACAGGTTGCCGCATGCGATGAAAAGAGGTGACCGAGCACTTGGACGGGTTTAGAAAAAGCGCGTTACTCGAGCACCAAGACTCCAAACCAACAAGTGACAGCAGCAGGGTGTCGCAATCATTTCAAGAGCGTACATGGCGAAATATTTTTAGGTCATCCGCAAATAGAAGGCAGATATGCTTCAATTAACATGAGAATCATGCTATTGTATTCAGTTTTCAAGTAGAGTAGCACTAAGTTGGGCTACCACTGTAGTTCTTCCTTTAAGGGATCAGAAAGGCTCGAAAAAATACCATCTTGCGGAAGACAAGTTGGTTCAGGGTGGGGTAAGGTAAAAATTAGGGTGACCATAATTCACATTTGGTATTTTGGAAAATTAAGGTAATTGGTATCACAGTATTCTAAGATGCAAGCAATTTGCAGTATTAAATGGTTTGTAACACGATAAGCAACTACCGCTGATAAGTTATTTCGTGACAGTTACTGCTATTAGTAGCAAATTAAATTATACGTATATTTATTTAAACTTGGTTTGAGGAACTTAAAGAACATCATTAGTTAGGGGGACAATAGTTATTAGGGAATATGATGAACAAAATTTCTCAAAACGCGTACGAAGCGCTTGGATAGTTATGGACAACACACATTATATGAAGGACTGCCAATAGAATCCCCCTCCACCCCTCCCTCATTATCTTACCAGTCTGCTGAGGTAGATGATGAAATGGTCACTTTGCCGGAGTAGATCCGTTTATTCTAGACTGATTTTACATGGACACACGGCCAATATAAACTAATGTCGAGCACCTAATTAATAATGGGAAAGTCTGGTCGTGGAAAAAAATCAGGTACCATTTTGGTAGGGTAGAGACCTCAGTCGTTGTCAGTAAGAAAGGTCAGTTGAGTTAGCTATCTTGGTGGTTGGGTGGCTGGTTACATCACCCACAACACACTTTCTTAAATCCTTGAAGAGGTCATAACGAGAAAGCTTTCGGGTAGTTATATTTTATTGACAATACAAAATGTAGGAAGAACTGCCAATAGAATACACCTCCCCCATAAATTCTTACCATCGTCGGCGTTCTTACCTGAATGGCGAACGATTTCACTGAGTTTAATTCAGAAAAACGAATATGATGAAATAAATAAATGCAGCGAATTATTACAAAAAGGTTAATTATTTATTAATTATCACCGAACTACCAGAATCAAATGAACACAAGCTATTCTTGCTAGGTACACTCGGAAACACGTAGATATCCAACTGATATTCAACATGGAATAAAAATATAGGCAAGAAGAATACTCTCGCTTGTTCTCCTCCCTTGAATGTATTATTGGGAGTACAATCGTAGTGTCACCAGCAAAACACCTCTCCAGCCTTCCGTTACAAAAGTCGTCTGCAGCCCGACAGCCTACCTAATAAATTTTTCGAAGAAACCTACTACTAGTACATCTGAAATTTGACAATACAAAATAAAAACACAGGCCGTTTCTTTTCTCCTTCGCCTCAAATGACTTGAAGCTTTTGAGACACCGTTATGGCTAGTAAATTCCTATAGTTTCCCACTTGCTCCAGGCTTGTGGCGAGCCATTTTTATAATAAATCTCGCGTTGATGATAGCCCTGCGATTTGTGAGTGAGTCTTAAAACATGGATGAACTGATTTCTATTTGAATCAAACCAAAGCACTACCCTTCTCCATCGAAAGTTTTTGAGATCTCAATTATATAATATTTCTACCCTTGCATATCACCTTTAACATCAACTTTTACGTTTGACGCCGATATTGCTGTCACAACGCGGATCGACGATTTTTACACAAATTTTTAAACTATGGTTCAGCAGTTTTGGAGGAAGCATCGGACGACAAACAGCGGACGGACGGCTTTTTTAAATCTCCGAAACTTGAAACGTTAACCAACAACTTTTCAAAGTATTGGCAGCATTCTGTGCCGTTGAAGTTCTTGACATTTGGATGGTGTCAGTCTTTTACATGAATCCCATTGTACAGAAATATTAAGGATCGACAGCAGTACTTTGTGGCACTTCACAAATGACCTCCCTCTGACTGTTCAACATCATTCTTCAACTAATTCAATAAGTTAGGAAGATACTGCCCACCCAACGTTTTATTTTATGATGCCGGTGACTCGGAATGACTTTTAAAAATATGACACCCTCGACAGAATAAAACTAAAAAGAGGAGCGGTAGGTATAATTATTCTTCTCTCTCTCCCCTCCTGCCAAAGTAATATTCAAGGAGGGGGGAGGACAAACATAAAGGGGAGCGACCGGTCCCCCTCTGAACAGGAAGTGCATTACCGGGCGAGGCCTTCGTTATTGACAATAGGCAGGCAGGGGGTCTCGCCTCAAGGTGTAGCCCGGTTCATCATTAACTTCTGACAAGATGGAAAGGATACGATGGAACTGGCATGAGTCGAGACCCCTAAGCCTTCAAGGCCAGAGCATGAGAAGCAAATATCCACATCGTTGAAACCGTTGGTTAATTATAAATTAATTATAATGGGCCAAGAACGGGAAGGAAATTCATAACCCATTTCTTCCAAAGCATTTAAGGTCGATCGCGTTTGGGAGACCCCCATAGACGGGACCGGTTGAGGACGTTTGGGCAGAAATGTTAGATAGTCTACCTCTACTTATTAACCTTGCTTGTATAACCATACCACCTCATATTATTTTCAAGTCCATACACATACAATTATCTGTTGAAAATTTTCCTACACAACGTGTTTTAATATATATACATTGGAAGTTGTTCAGAAGGGTCACTTAGTGGTAATCATTCCCTAGATGAATTTTAGACGAAAATTTCCCTCCAGATGGCAATACAGACCAACTTCATTTTTAGTACAACCTTCAAATTTTATTGTTTATGGTTCGCTTACCATTGAATTTATGTCTTTGGCAGCAGCATTATACAAACTTTGATGTATCCACTTCTAAAATTGAAGAAAAACCTCTTTCAGTTGTGAAACCAGCTAACCGTTGGGCTCTAAGAGGAGGTTCTTTCCCGAGATTTTAATAATGACTAATTACTCTGCAATGAATAATGAATTTCCTAATGCTCGTTTCAAACGTTTCTCAATTTGCGTTTTCGGGACTCGCAGAAAAGGGAATTCCAACTACCGTAAAAGCGAGTTCGACTATCTCCAGCTGATGAACGCGAAAGAGGCGGAGCAGGGGGCAGAAAAGAGGTTGCTAATTATACTTTTAAATCAAGGAAGCGTTGAAGCCTAATTAACAATTTACTTTAGGGAAGCTAAAACATCAAAAGGGAGACCTTGGAGGGCTCCGTACATCCAAGAAGGTCTGTATCTACTTCTTGGCGTCAGTCATTCGGTTAATTAGCAATTTGTAATGAAAAGTTATTTTCTCAATGAGAGTGGGTTTTTCGGGGGCGTCGACAAGGTGTTTATTTAGCCTTCCTCCGCCTTTTGAACCAGTTTACTTTTCGGAGAGGTCGAAGGTGGAAACGGAGATCTATCGAGATATTGAATTTGGGAAGGAGGGGGGCTCGTGATCTTCTTCACCCTTTTACTTTCGTCTTCCTAATAGAACTTTTGGAAAATCGAGTTAGAGGGAAGGGGTTGTGAATTGTTGGGGGTCCTTTTCCCAACGAATCTCCGTTCATTTCCGCGGGGAATTGAATTTTGAACCCTTTCGAGATAGCAAGTTTGAGTCACTGATCTGGTAAGCGTGTACCTATTGTTTCTTAATTAGATTCTCTATACTTTCGTTCTGAGTCTATCTACATTTACTGAGAGCAATGTATTCGCTTGAGAGATGAAACGTTTTTCCCAAAAATGAAAACTTCTGTCCTCATTCTCTCTTTCGTTTTAGATCATTCTTAACAACTTTCACTGCGGATCTGTCGTGTGGTCGCAAATCATTATAGCCAGCTGTATTTCTACAGTCCTTATCCAATTTTGATGAAACTGTGCGGGTTAGGCTGTAGATTCTCATTTTTACTACTGGAAAAACAATATTTCACTTACATCTGCAATGTGAAATCCGTTTCTGACGTTGGAGAAGTTGGATCTTGCCCACATTCGGAGGGTAGTGGGGGAAAGATGATTTGATTCCTGCCACAAAAATTACAACAATATCATGACATTATTAGCTTCTACGCATTCGCGAATAAGAAATAATTATAACAAGTCTAATTCTTACAGTAATCATTGTATTTCGATCCCACTACTAGACGATCTATTGTAGACGGTCTCCAACTATTTTCATTAATTACAAATCAGTACTTCACTCTGCTCATGTTTAAACATAAAACCCACCAAGCATGATTTCCCAGGTTTAGGTGGTTCGATTGCGCTAAATTACTTATTCACGGATGTCGGAAAAAAACGATAAAATGACATTATTTCAATCTCTACACTTTCGTATCATCATTCTACTAGCTATATATTCAGTAGGACATACACGCAATACGTTTCGAGCAGTATATTTCTAGCAGCACATTATATTCATGAATACTAATACGAATATATTCAAAGGATACGTTATGTGTGAATATAAATAAGAATACATTCGTATTTACACGTATTAATACGAATAAATTCGTATTTACACGTATGAATACAAAAACGTTCGTACCCGCAGAATCGAGTGTAAATACAAACATATTCGTATTCACGTCTGTGAATATTGATACGTTTTGACCGAAAAAATTCCTATCTAACAGGAAATTGGACGCTGAACGAAAATTTTCCATAACATGATGTCCAAAATGCACTTCTGCATGAAAAACATATATTCATATTCACAGAGGTGAATACGGATACATTCGTATTTACACTCGCTTCTGCGAATACGAACGTATTTATATTCATAACTATCAGAAACTCTATTTTGTTTTAGCAGCTTTAAATTCGTAAATTCCTTTTAATATACGTTGTTACGTTATTGAAAATGATCATCTTCGATAAGTTTTGGATGACCTTTCAGTTCTTCTATTGTAATTATGAGACATTTAAGTGTACGGAATTTCCGGTTTCCGGTTCAACTACATCAAAATTTATTGAGTTTTGAGCGCTTTTTGACAATTCAAGACCACTGTGAGTCGATTGGAATGAAACCTAATAAGTTTGGCTTATGAGCTGGAGTGAGATGTTGGAAAAAAGTCTACGATATGAGTTTCAGTGAAAGCGGCTGTAAAATTACGTCTTTTACTGGTTAACGATATTAATAGTGCACTTAAAATAGGTGCAATTAATGGCGGAACGATCAATCTTGTGGGGTCCAATTAGAGCGGCAATTGCAACGGACAGCCGGGAGAAACCAAGCGCAACATGTGCAACCGAGAGGCGAGCGGATCTGTGATTGATGGCGGCAAACGCGTTGACAGTTGTCAACTGGGACGCGGGAAATGGGCGGAAGAGGCGTGGAGTGGTGAGAGGAGGGGACGGTTACACGCGACGAAAATTATGACGTCATCAAAATCTGGCGAACCCTCATCTTCTTGTCAAGCCAACACCCCCGTTTAGACGATCATGTTCGTTGCTAGTGTTTCAACGAATTTTCAAAGATAAGGCTCTCAAAATGTTAACCCTTTACTGGTACGGTGGGGTTTTTTGCCGGTAGGGAGGTGAGGGATTCTTTAAGATCCTAAGGTCGAAATCGGATCTCGTAAGATACCCAGAAGGGGCTGCTCTTCGGGTTATGTTTGCTAACCATGCTTTCCCTCTAGCCACTTTTGAACATTTGGTATCAAGCATGCTGTCCACCTCCCTCTTTGCTCGTCGGCCCACGTTTCCAGCCACCTTGCCATGGTGTGTTCCCTAAAGAAAATTGTTTACCACTTGTAATTATGAAATTTCAAGGTTGTTTTAAAAGGAGTATCCTAGCACAGTGTACTTACGTGCATCTACCCCCCAAGCAAGTGAGGAGGAAAATCTCTGATAGAATGCCATTGAAGACTGTTACAACCACAGTCGAGGGCCCTGCTTGCAAAGCGCACTCTACCTACAAAGGAAGTCGGTTTTTCTGATAGGCCAGGGTATTTTCTACTCCTCATCTTTCAGCCTTGGCCTTCCAGCCTGTTTAATCAACCATAGTAACCACAGAAGACATCGTCTTTCCTTGGAAGGGAGGGGGGGTAGTAGGTGATGCTTTTTCAAAGCTATGCATCTGGCGACTGAGCCTCCCTTGGAAATGGTAGCCATTTGAGACAGCAGAAGCCAGATCTTCCCTCATCACTGGGAATGTACCACCTGTAAATGCCACTTTATCTTGGTTCCAGAAGAGAGGGAGACCAAACATCACGGATTACCTAGAAAGGGAGACTGTTGTTGGTATTGGTATGGCAGCTCAGACGCCACTCTTGTACTGTGGCACACGTTTATTTCTTACACTCGAGGTTTCTCACTCCTACTGGAAAGGGCTACAGTTGACCCAGACAGTCCCAACTGCCTCTCATCCTAAGTAATTACCTTTCCCTTAGTTCTCATCTCATTCTGAAGTTCGAGTCGAGCATGGTCATAACTGAAAGTGGTCAAGTGTGAGAGAAAACACGAATATGGAACATGGGAAGGAGCAAAGACGGTGGGCAGAACGTTGTGATTGCCCACGCTGTCATCTGTGGTGCGTTGAATTAGGAAAAGGCTCCTATATCTCGAATTCTGTTCATTAAAAACAAACCTATTGACACGATAGGTAAGTAACAGCATAGGGCAAGACCATCTGTGCGTCTACAAGCTAGATTGCAGGTGTTCTGGAGCTTCTTGGAAACAGGCAAGATAACTAAACGATCACATGAATGAAACAACTGTCTACGATGAACATCACTAAATATAATGCATCGAGTGATGGATCAGTATCATGGAGGTATTGCGTTGGATATGAGTTTACTTCATTACAATAATCTTCTTCAATAGCAATGATGATGGTTAATCTTAGTGTTAGTTAAGGCCAGTGTTAGTTAATAGGGGAATAGAGCGAAAACTTTCCTTCTCAGGAAAAACTGACATCATATCGGCAGTTCATTATTCCATGATAGTGTCCAATAGTCTCTTCCAAATAGTGTCCAAAAGTCTCTTCACAAACGACATCGTCCAATCCCATTTGAGCTTTTCTCAGCACGAATTCTTCCGACTTTCTTGGTATTTTCTCTGGAGAATTGTATAACGGCTTAGCAAGTCGCAATCTGCTTCCGTTTCAGTGCCTTTGAGGATTCGAATAGAGCGTTTAGTTTTAGTGTTATTAGGGTCCCTTCGTCCTATGGGTTTACAGTCATCCCCAGGACGTTATCGCGGTAAATGACCATTTCGCTAAAGGGGGAAAACCAACGTGGTTCATATCTAGGCTTTCGGCATTTTCGGCATATTGCTTCCTTTAGTTTCAACAACTGATTTACTATGAGAAATCGGTACCAAAATGGGTTTTACCTAAATGGACTATATGAAATTCACAACTCTATTATCATCTGTTTTCTTGGGAAACAATGCACGAAGGAAATGTCGATTTCAATTCTTATCCATTTTAAGATTGAATGAGTTGAGATTGTAGGTAAATCTCGATTTTCGACAAGGCGAACATTTTCTTTGGTCCTCTGGGGTGATTTGAGTTAGACCCAACCATTAAAGAGATTTTAAGATGGAGATCAGTTGTAATGAGCAACGAAAACTGTGCCGAGAAACATACATTTATTATTCTCTATTATTTATTATTAATATTCTCGATTGAAAAGGTTGGTAAGCTTGGGACAAAAACAAGAAATAAACTGCGTTCTATTTAAATATAATGTGAAATTAATATGTAATCTGACTCTCGAATATATAAGAAACTTCCTGTACGAGAGGTCACTAATAATTGGGGAGTCACGTATGGGAAGTTTTATAAAAATGGTGGGATACCAAATGTCACAACAAAGTTAGGATTATGTATTGGACTTGAATGGAGTTCCGCGTTTTCTCCTCCTTCGGTGGCATTATCAGATTGCCTCTCCAGCACACTGGGGAGAAAACAACTTTACATTACGATAAAGTGGAACAATCCGTGTCGGATACGTGTTTTCACAAAGTTTTTCCCTCATTTTTATCACTGTAGATTCCTTGACAAAAAATAACCACAGGCACTTCGAAACACTTGTTTTTTTTTCTGGATAACTGACAAGAAGTTGTCGATCTTGGTGGTAAACGTGAGAGTTTTCCAAATGTTTTCTTCGTTTAGGCGGGGGCAGCTGTTCTAGCTGGCATCGGGTCATATTGAACGACTTAACGGAGAAAAGAAGGAGGAGGTAGATCCGTGATAGATGAAGAGAAAAAATAAAACTTGCGAGAAGATAAAAAAAAAAGGAAGAGCTTCAGAGGAATCAGAATACGAAGTTTTCTACGAGCGGGATTAGAGGGGGCTGGAAGGGAGGAGGACAAAAAGGCTGGAAGAAGTGGGATATTCTTTAGGAGGTTTTCATCCTATCGCAATAAATAAAAGAAAGAAAAATCCTAGGGAAAGGATTAGGATGGGATGGCCGAGGATGGGAAGGCCATGAATATGTTCAGTGGAGAGAGGTCTGAGGGGCGGTCTTGAGAGAGGGGAAAAAAGGCCGCAAAAACGGATGTAAACACATAAATAAGGTGGACCGTTTTGCCAGCGGAGTAGCTTCAACTACGGCTACCTGCACGAGGGTAAAACTGAAGAATGTTGCAGGTGTCTCAGATACGGATCTGACCGTCCACATTCGACGCTTTTTCTTCGAAGGTGAAAAATTGGGTTGCATGTTAAGCACAAATTGTAACCTAAAGGTTTACGTTTCCCATGAAACTGTCCAAATCTTGAATAACCGAAGTACCCCAAAGCGCGGAAACAGCACGTTGCTAAAGTGAAGGAAAAGGATATATGATAGGTTCACCTCAAATAAAGGATGTTTCTCGACAACATTTGTTGCCCACTACTTCAGCAACTAGATGTCATTTCGAAATGGCTGCGGCTCTAAAATTTCCAATACGATTTTCGCTTCTGACGTACTCATCCCGGCTGATATCGGAGATCATAATGAATGTTTTTTGGTTCGTTTTCTGTTGTTTTGGACGACTGGGGAGTACATCTTTAGGTTGGTTTGCAGCTGGAATCCTCTCAAGTCTGAACGAACTAGGTAATATCAGGTTTCGGGTGGTATATTTTATCTTATTTATATATATTGGGTGACCTTGAGGCTGAGCACCCAATGTTACGAGGATTATCCAGAAAAAAGGTTCACTAGGCTAAATAAAATATAAATCTTGTCTTTTTTGAAAAATTTATAATTTATCCGCATTCCTTGACAATTTGACTATTTTTCAACGTAATCTCCTTGACGGTCTACACATTTTTGGAAACGTGGTAAGAGATTCTTTAATCCCTCCTCGTCATGCTGAGTGCCCACATCTCGCAGGTAAGCAAGAACTGCAGCCTTCAATCGATCATCATTTTGGAAGTTTTAGCCCCCCAAAAACTCTTTCAGTTTTGGGAAGAGGTGGTGGTCGGACGGGGCAAGGTCCGGAGAATAAGGAGGACGAGGGAAAGTTTACCATTTGAATTTTTTCATCAATTCTTGGGTCTGGCGGGCTGAGTAAGGACGAGCGTTGTCATGCATGAGCAGCACGCGATTTGCGAACTACTGAACTTCTGCTGATCTTCTCCTTGATGATTGAATGAAGTTCATTGAAAATTTCGTCGATTGTGGACCGTCTGTCACTAAGCAGAATTTCTTCAATGGCATCAACGACTTCGCGCTCGTTAATCGTCCCTTACGCGGCAAATCACTCACACTTTTTCGTCCTTCCGCGAACTTTACGCGCCACTTCCAAACTTTTTGGATACTCAAAATATTTTCTCCGTATAGTGAGGTGAGTTCTCGATGAATTTCATTCGCGGGTAATCTTTCATTGTAAGAAATCGGATCAAGGTATCCATTTTCGGCCGGTTCCGGTTGCGGTAGCAGGTTATGAAAAAAATTCAGTGTGACCACAATACCAAAACTGAAAATCCCTGAAAATTTCAACTTTGCCGGTTCATTAGGTGCGTGTCGAAAAACCGGATTTTTTCTGGATACACCTCGGAGCCATGTGATCTATTCAGTCAACTAATCTGTTGCTAAAGAGTTATACTGTTCAGTTCCAAAAATTGCTAGCAGATTGCATTGGCATTCATCGTTCACTGCTCATTCCTCAAACATTCCACCTAAAAAATGCTGATTTTTATGTAGATCAGAATTAGACAATTTTCACCAGTTGTTTGCTAAGTATCATATTTCATAATTGCAGCTAGAAATCATGACATGGTGGAAATGCATTAATTTATGTTTCAAACAAAGCTATATTTGCTTAGAATGAGTTTATATGAACTTTTATTGTAAATAAATTTATGTGGTACTATAAAACCTAGAAGAGCTTAAAGTATAGATTTAACCAACGCATCCCATTATTTCCCAATAGCACTATTGGAAGCCCAAGCTTCAAAGATCCCTATGTCCACCAGACCAATACAATGTATAGTATACATCAACAGCCCATACTTGGACTCTAAACAGCAAATATATTGATAAATAACAATATTAACGTACATTTACTGGAATTGTACTACTTAATACAAGAATTAATGTTGGGGAAACTAGACCTAGGATATTATAAAGATGAGGTTTTGGAATTTAGTATGAAAATACAGTCAAAGTTGGTCAAATTTTAAATTTTTTTTTTTTTTAATTGACTAAAATATTGAAATAGGTACTTATAGATCTCTGCATTTATTTCAATAGTTTTGACAATACTTCGGATTCTTAGTCAACATGGGAATTAATTTAGTTTTTAAAAATCCGAAAATGGCCTTGTAAACTGGTTTAGTTTTGAAATCGGATAGGTACATCAATCAACGCAGAATTCAATGTTCGTTGGTTTGTCTCTTCGTAGGGTTTACGGTAGGGTGCGTTTTTTTGGGAGGTATACGCGAGAAACTTCGAAATTTCATATGTTTTGGTGCCATCAACAGTTAGTCTCACCCCGTTGAGGGACACAAAACCAGATTATTCGTTTTCAAGACGATCTAAAGGTTTTAGAATGATTTCCAGCTTCCCTCGAATCCCCTGATGATAAACCTTCGTTTCAAGAGTGATGTAACTGGACTATAGATCGGGCATATAGATATGATTAAACTCAAAAGTTAACTCAAAAACAACATTTTACCTCGCAGGGTCTTCAACTGTAGCAGGCGTGTTCGCTTTAATTAACCGTCTGAATTATAATGAGAAAAGCATTTTATTATAATTCTTATATGAAAACCCAAATCCTTCTATGATATTGCGTAGGCATTTGCATGCGTGACGCTGAACTATTCATTTCGCAGCGGTGGGTTCTTTCAAGAAAGATAAGCAATAACCGACGCGTTTTAACTACCAATAATCACCGGTAACAGGAAAGGCCTAATACCATTTAGTTTTATCACCTCTCATATCTTTCCTTCCGCCAAAGTTTTGGAAACCATTAGTTCCCCATAATTACGGGTGTTTAGGCCGAAAGGGTTTGAGTTCAGAACCGGGGAAACAAGGATTGTGTGACATGTCACAGTTTAGCACCACCTTTACGTGTTTTTAATTGTCAATAGGCGGCTCCCTGGGGGTTGAAAAAACCCTTCCTCAACGGTTTTAATTGAATACCTTCTGAGAAATTTATAGACACGGAGAGGACATCCGAAGTCTGCAAAAAGAAAAGAAAAAACACGGATCGAGCATGCAACCAATTCCTTGGGTTAGGAAAATAAATCACCCTTATTGATTCCCAATCACTGTAATTAAACTTTGTGAACGCTGATCGTGAGTTGTGAACATTGATGGCCATTGGAGACACCCGATCTCCAGGAAGGCAAAACAGACCGCTTCGCTTACCTAAACAATTTGGCGACGATGTCTACAGTTTCAAATGACCGTGAAAATGTTCATACTAAGAACACGATTCTACGTTCTTTATTTTACTTAATTCTTTTAATTTAAAAAATTGTATGTCCCGAAATGGGCTAACTAAAAATTTAACACAACAAAGTTTTTATGAACCACGATTTTAAACGTTAGTTACTTTTCACAATAAAAACGTTTACAAAATAAAAGAAATGTTCCAAAAACGCGGCGTTGCGGGCCTCAGCCCCGAATGCTTGAACATGGAACAAGCTTTAGCCGCGCTTTTACTTTTTATCCATATTCATAACCTGACGAAGGGATATAGGTCAATCAAAATTGCATGACACGATTATCAAAGAAACGGGACGGAATCAATCCCGTATCATCAATGTATCCTGTAAAATTGAGTATCAAGTTGATAAAATGTCTTTTAATGTCTCAATTTTAATGACTCTCAAATATTCGCGCACATGTGCGAATTATATTTTACGGGACAATCGCTGTCCTTCATTGATAGATAATTTTCTGTTTAACTTTTTCCAAAAATTATTTTTGTAGATTTTATGTGGTAACTAGGCCTACAGATGTCACAGATCTGGATCTAGTCATCTGTCATTGTCAACTATCATTCGTTCACTGTAATAACTCCCTTGAAGTGATGTGAATGTAATAAGCTATCGAAATGTTGGCAATAAATGCTCGAATAGCCCGTATAGCTTATATATTCCAAGAAATCACAATGATAAGTTTTACTTCCCCAAATTAACACTACCACTAGAACACCTAATGTCGTATTCTCAGCTTTTCCAACCCCCTCCCTCATTGAGGGTAGATATTTCCATCAAAACGGATAACTTGCGAATTTCAATAAAGAAGTTTCATTCCGTCAACAATTCCCACCCTCCTTCTTCTTGTATTAGCAAAATACTTGTACTCCGGAACTTGTTCGGCTCCTCATTTCGAGATAAGAAAGATTCCTGCCATATTTCTTGAAAAGAGGGTAAGCCCTTGCTGGAAACAACACGGAAGAGAAAGGCTAATTGTTTGATATATATATAAAAAAAGGTTATTAAAAATTTTCTAGGAATTCTTCTGAACACGTTTTTCATGTTTAAACCTCACTGTTGAGCCGAGAAAAAAGGGGAATTTCACTCTCCTGCTCTTCTCTTTACACGCAAAAAAATAAAAATAAATAAATAACGCTATTTTAATTTCTGTAGCGTCACTCGGGGGCACACAAATTATCCACCGCAATCTCCATTTCCTTTTGGTAAATGGGGTCGGAGAGGCAAGGGGGATGAGATTCAGCGCGAATTGAGGATTTTTTTAATTAAAAAGGTAAACAACGTAAATATGACAATAGCCGTGGGATGTCGGGGTCACAAAAGTAAATGTAATAACCAAGGAAAAGCTAAAGTTATTAAACCCCGGTGGTGTGGGGATGGCGAGGAGGGGAGGGGTTGTGTGGGGCTAGGAGAGACCCCTTCAACTTTATTAACCAGTAACATGTGTTGACCCCCCTCCCCGACACGTCCGCCAACTCGCCCCGCTGTCATCACACCCTGTATCGTCCCTACCTTTACCACTTCAGAGTTCATTGTCTCCCCGGTCATTTGGGCCATTAAATATTCTCGCTGCTCTTTCACTGGAGAGGAATCTTGTAGGTTTATTTAGATGTTCATTAAGTGGTGCTAGTGGAGAATGCCGGTGACGGAGAGGGCGATACAACCCGCCCTGCGAGTTGTATTATTGGTAGTTCATAAGATATATTGGTCATTTCAAAATTTCGGTCACATTTATTGACGTCAAATCTCAACTAAATACAGTTTTGTAAGTGTTTTACAATGTTTTCCTATGTGGATGTACATTTTCCATGGAAAAGTATGTAAAAGTTGTGCCTACAGGACCCAGGAGAAAATACCAAAGTCCGTATTTCTCACTCCCTACAGCTGTCACTAACCAGAGGTATATAACTTCCATCGTCACTACTCAGCGAAATATTTAATGGGGCTGTTATTTCCACTTACGCTATGAAAGAACACACCATCTACAATGGATGTCCGCCTCAGGAAAAAAATTGGATCAAATCAAGTAGCCTTATCAGCCCATTATTTCAGTTTCACACGGTTTTTCGTCACTCCCTACAATGTTTTGAAAAGTAACCCCCAACTGATAGCAAAGGGTGTTTATGAAGTTGCTTCTGTTTTGTTGACATCCCTAATTCAAGATGGTCCCAACGCTGGTGGTTGGATTTTGCCTAGATCTTCCCAGTCAGTTCTACCGGGAAAACCATCCCTGGAGGCAGCAGTGTGGGTTTTTTAACTCTCACTCCTACTCCTCCAATAACATTCTGACTATGGCAAATGAAACGTGATCGCAATCGTTGACAATTAATGTAGTTGTTGAAAGTTCGTTGACAACATTTTTTCCTACTTCCTACAATATCCAGCCAATAGAACCTTAAATTGTATGGAGTGAGATCTGCTTGTAGCAAGTGAGATTTTGGCAAGGAAACCTTAGTTTTCACTGTAGCTAAAATTAAGCTAATTTGTGCTGTTCCTCTCACCTAAATTGAAAGACTTGAGCGGCGATTCCCATGGAGGTTGGAGGCTCAAGGGGGCGAAAAATAGTAGTATACAGGGTGTCCCGGGAGTTATGCACAATCCGACTCCTACATGTTCTACAACTCATTTCTAAAGAAAAATGACTCGTAGCAATTTTTCGCCAGAGGCCTCGTTTCCGAGTTATTTGCGATTTAAGATTTTTTTCGTGTTTTCGATCTTACGTCATTAAAACTGTCATCACTCCCACAATTTTGGAGATAGCTCAAATATGATGACACCGTTGGAAATAGCGTTAAATTTTCTATCTATTTGGTGTCAGAAAACATTTTTTAAAATTGCATTGAAGATGTGCGATTGCTGCGTGAAATAGCAGTTCTGTCAAAATCTCGAAATCGCCTGTTTTTCAGCTCGCCTAGAAACCCCATTAATGCTTGACGCAGAACTGTGCAGGCCTGGTAAAACGCGCGCCGAAATGTCAGCTTTCCAACGGTGTAGTCGCATAAGATCGAAAACACGAAAAAAATTCCTAAATCGGGAATAACTCGAAAACGAGGCAAAAAATTGCTAAGAGGCATTTTTGTTCAGAAATCAGTTGTAGAACACGTCGGAGTTGGATCGTGCATAACTCCAGGGACACCGTGTACAACTAAAGAAGACCTAATGTTTGAAAATTGGGAAAGCTACGGAGGAGGCATTGTCTTGGTCAGGGGCGAGGGTATGCAATGACCCGCACTACCCGGCGGTCTTGAAGGAGGGGTTGCTTTGTGCGCCGTGTTTCATCAACCCCAATCTGATTTGGCCGTAGCATTGGGTGTTGTAACGTTGATAATTTGTTGTTTCTAACCAAATGAGTTTTAGTAAAATGTTTGTTTACTCTAACTTGTTATCTATTTGTAGGACAATGATAAGATTTTGGGGTTTAAATCGAGTTCATTTAAAGAGTTACTAGAGGTTAAACAAGATTTTTAAGATATAAATCAAAAAATAAAATATTTAAAAATGAAAAATGAAAATGAATTTAATGAATGAAAACCTTCGTTTGTGAACAGCATCTACGGCATTCCTATGCTCTCCAGCCAAAGTTAGGATAATTGAGGAGACGAGAGACGGCTATTGTTTGTGTTCATTTACGATTGATTGCAATGAGTTGCTTTCAGTTGAGTAGCTATACCACAAGTGAATATGTTGACATGACTTTTGTGTATGGTTTTGCCAATGGTAATGGTTCTGAAGCAGCAAGGAAGTCACAACTCCCCCTGTGTACAACTCACACCCTTGCGAACAAGTCGGATAGTATGAGGAAAAAAATTGATAAATAACATTGTTTATGTCACTGATCCTTTTTTTTTATCAAGTAAACTATCTTTTTTTATCTAGTAATCCTTTTTTTCACTTAGGTTTGGGTTATTACTACCAGCTACGTTCAATACCTATAACGCACCATGATGAATGGGAATATGCAATAGGGAAACCACGATGAAGGAAATACAGAGCGGAAAGATAAGAAAGGTAAGGGTTGGTAAGGATATGGAAGCCTGATCTGATAAGGGTCCATAGTGTCAGCAAAAAGATGAGTGCAACTCATCGCAATCAATCGTAAATGAACACTAACAATAGCCGTCTCCCGGCTCTTCGACTATCCTGACTTTGGCCGGATAGCGTAGGAATGCCGTTGATGCCGTTCTCAAATTTGAATTTTTTGATCAAATCATAGAAGTTATGGCAAATATAGTTAAGGACGGAAACACGAGAAGCAATTTCAAAAGTGGAATAACCCGGATACGAAGCCTATAAAGAAAAAACTCTCGGGGCACTTTTGGTCGAAAATAGGTAGTAGTACACGTAGAAGAGCGTTCGGGTACGACTAGCGTTACACCCTTTTTATGTATTCTGAGTACTATTAATTTCACACTAAACTCCATAAACGAAAACTAAACGATATCCATGTCCCCCTATCTCAAAACCGATCCAAACGTAGTTTAATAAACGGACTCGGACTGTAAAAAAATTCTTAACCGGAAGCATAGATGAAGCGAAATATAACTCGATTTTAACCCACATTAAAAGAAAATCAGGAAGATATACAATCACAGATAAAAACCGAATACTCAATCAACGAAGCTGTCCAAAATAACTTCAATAAAACCATGCGAAACCATTGCATACAATACCAATGAATTACAACGTGATCTTAGAGCTCTTAAAGCGCAAAACCCTAGGTTTCCCACATTGCATGGGACTCGGGAAGTAATAGAGCACTGTCAAATTGTACTAAATTTAATCTTAAATATTGAAAACTTCATAACTGCCTGTAAGTCTGGATTCCTCCATCCCAGTGTAATTAGACCTCATTTACTATTTTCGGAACTCTCTAAATTATCAAATTTTTACAAAGATGAATTTCTGGATTTCAACGGACAAAACCTTCTTGAGATCCAAAACTGCATAAAAACCAGGTGCTACATAGGTATAGAGGAAATCATTTATTTTCTGGACATCCGTATTGCAGATCCTGAAGAGTTCGAAATGTTCCACTTGGAACTAATACCGACAACAGTGAATTACGATTATGTAACAATAGTCTCTGAACTCAAATAGTTCTTGAAATAAAAACTCAAAACCTACCCTCTTACGAAACCACGCCCTCACAACCATATAAAATTATTTTATATCCCACCTACGGACAGACTGTGAGAGTGAATTTCTAACTCAAGGTTTCACATCAAGCTGCAAATTTATTATACTGGTCACCAAAACAAATTATGTGAAATTGATGATAGAGATTAACATAGACCTATTATTCTCCCCAGAAGGAGACACCATTAGCTTGATACACCAAGACTCAACTGAAACTAGAACGTTATGTGGCACCTACCTGGCATCACCGGTAAACCATCAATAATAGGCGACGATGCCCTGCAACTCTCCAAAACCACTCGACAAAGAACTACACAACACTTCAAAGAATTAGAATTAGACAGCATCGACTTACGAGACATTAGAACGATTAAGACACGCGACTACACAACATAAACCATCCCCAGCATATAGACCATCATTATGTATGTTTTTATTATATATTTTGTCTTAGGGTGGACGACTCATAAAAACACATGATGATAGTTCGTTGTAAAGCATAACGTGATGACAAATGCTAACTAAGCATGAGTAGGTTTTATAAGGGGCCTGCGTGCCCACAGAGAGCCAGTATTCTTTCAACGCTCCCCGTACTGTATCGCTCTTCTAAGGTTATCATTCTAATGAAGTTTTTTAAAACCTCATTCGTCTTAACGACTGATTGATATATTATGTATATATTTATTATATATATATTTTTTTGGACACCCCTCTATCCACTTCATAATTTCTCGATAGGTGAAACAAAATATTCAGGTATGATATATGATATGAAGATTATAGATATGTATTGATGTTATTTACAAATTGTAGGAGGATATTATTTCACAGGCCTAGTATAATAATCATTTTTCACAACGAAAGTTATGAGCCAGAAGTAAAATAGTAGAAATAAAGAGTAGATAAGAGTGAAAAAGGTTCTGTTTCGGGGGAGCCATAAAGAGAACATACCAGAATACTACTGCTACTACTCGCGTTGAGCAGTGGGTGGGTGTCCCATCAAATTCTCCCTAGCGTCGTAGAATCTTAACCACCAGAGAATGATCGGAGGAAATCACCGTATCAGGGTTACGATGGCGCGGATATCGGGATGTTATGGCCACAGAGTGCTCCCTATCTCTACACCAGATGAGTCGCTATTTAGAGACATCAAGGTTAACTGGGTTCCGTCATTCAAGTGAAATAAGTTGCTAACGACTGCCAACGTTTAAGACTATCTACCCGAGTGCTTGTTCGACTGAAATAAATTGAACCGAGTTCAGGGTAACACCATTGTACGTCCCTTATTCAGAAAAAACGCAAAAATCCCCATCGATATCCGAATTCATTCTGAAAATTCGTGATTTTGGGCTATGGTGTGCAGTCTTCGGTTTATGTTAAAGGATATATTTTCTCATATTCTACACAAGTCCCGTTTGGGAGTTTTCCTCCCTATCAACAGGGTTATAATAAAAAACAACTTTTTATAATATAATTTTTGATATTATCGAAGTTCAACGTGGTACACAGCGTCACCGTTTTGATAAAATTGAACGTACAGATCGTACAGTACACAGACAGAAATGAAGTGGGTCATGATACAGCTTACAATAGCCCGAAAAAAGTTAGCCGATACGTTTTGCGGGCCTGTCTCCCTAATTCTCTAACGTATTGTTTGTATTGGTTTGTAAGGTTTTTTGTTTAATTTATTTATTAATTTTTAGTCATTGCTAGCTAGCTAAGTTAATCAACCGATTTTACAGGTTCAAATCAAGAATAAACGAGGTCTCTACAAGAAATTTCAGGGGGATTCCTAAAAGAGCTTCTTCTTTTTTAATATGCATTTTTTCTCTACTCTAATTTCCTCTCAACAAGCCCTTTCATTTGATACCCATTTTGTAGAAATGCATTAAAAATTACTAATCCGCCGTGTTGGATCGTCCGCCATATTGAATTTAGAATGACGTCACACAACTAATTGTGTATTGCCATCCAACCTAAACGTGCATGCAAAATTTCAGCTTAATCGGTTGAGAGGACCTGTCAATCAATCGGGTAGCAAGATTCCACCTGAACATCCTTACATACATACGTACATTGCAAGTTGACTCCTTTCCCCCTCGCAAAAGAAAATTCGGAAGAAACTTCAGTTTTAATTGGTGAGATCCACCCAACATTTCATTTTCTCCAAAATCGTTCTCCTCCACATTTTTTTCATTTTCTTGGGGACGTCTATGCTGGTTGGGGGTAGGCACGTAATAAAAAGAGTTTGAGGTCGAACTATAATTATTTCATATTTGCGAATCGAACATTTTAGGTACCTATTTACTTAGGTAAAGTAACATACAACCAGAATAATTTTTTTTAAATATTTTTTTCGAAAAGTTTTGCTATATGGGATAGGCATATATCCGCCTATGTCCTAAATGTCCACCATTTCATCCCCTCCCCCCCCCCCCTCATTATCATTCCCTCACAATTTTTGTTTTTCCTGCTCGGGGGAAGTTTAATTTTTTTAAATCTATTTTTGTGCGCGGAAGCGTAACAAACTAAACATCCTCTCGGAATCTATGATATATGAAACCTGCATTGCTAAAGTATGGTACCAGTCATCCGCTTATTAAATCCCTAAAAGTGAAGCAGATGATCATCTTGCTGCATACTCGGGGTTTCCACGCCAGTTCATGTGAGCTATATTAATGGTATTGCGGTGACAGAACTTGAAAATAGTTTATCATTGTCAGCTATGAGAGACCTTTCCACATAGCTCGCCGACTTGAAGAGGATTGAGAACGAAACCCGCAAAACAGCGGGGAAACAGGAGAATGAGAATTCCATCACCGAGGGGAAGGGGCTTCATTAGGATCGCTCTGTTGGATCAGGAGTATAAAGCTGGAGCCCCATCCAGCAGCCTTCCTACCCTCAACCCACCGCGATTTCCTCGCATCTTCCACAATAATTACTGGCGTTCCCAGAATTCCAGGTTCTTGGTCCGAATAGGGACTTGCAAGAGGAGAACGGAAGGGTTTGGCCCAGGGCGAGAAAACGGGTTCATCTGGAGAGAAACTCACCCGCTTGGGTATAATGCGATGTCCATGGAATTCCACCAGTATAAGACTGCGTCGGAACTGAACTTGGGGATTTTCGAACTGCCGGCCTAACCGCTGGAATCATTCATACGCGTGGTTTTGCAGTTCTCAGATAGGCCTTGGGGTACCTACCCGTCGGTTCAGGGAGTTCAGGGTACATACCAGACCGTTCTGAAATTCAGACGTCGGAACTATGACGACATTCGTTGTAAAACTCATTCCGGCCTCTCAGTTGAATTAGGATAATATGCTACCTACTCATAGCAATGCCTGCATTTCTAGAAGCCAGGCACATACCCCCCAAAGAGCGCAAAGGTCTCTCATCACATTCCTTAAACGCTTTCTATAAGTTTCGGTTCATATAATACATCTAGAAGATGATTATTACATAGTACATATTTAAAGGCCTCTACCGATAACATTAATCCGTTTCTTTCCCGCTAACTCCAAAAAGCGCTAGTGTCGAGCTTTTCAATGCTGCTCATTTTTACTTACCCAATAGATACAACTAAGGCCAGGAATAGCCTTTTATTCACTAAACTCCAGCTACGAATGATAGAACTACTGAAACAGAGATTCGGTCAAATAGGTGAACAAGGTGGCATTGCAAGGACCACATGTGTTTGGCTGAAAATTAACAATGTATAGTTCGTTTAAGGTCTCTACTTTGACTTGAGAAATTTGGGAGAGTTTACTCGGTGTCGTCTTTGGGTTTAAATTCGTACGTCCGTCTCGCAATTATCAACATGAACAAGATTTATAATTTCTGGATTTCTAATTTTCCTATTTTGAGATAAGGGAGCACAGCATCTCCTTGTTTAAGGTTTTTTCACATTGATTTTAATTAATTGGATAGATCGGGCATCTATCGTATGTGATTCTGCATGTTCTGTTCCTAGGTATTTTAATAGGATGTTTACATACGGAGTGAGTAGAAAATCGTCGTCTAGGTCAACTTTGGCTGTTGTGATCTTTTTTGCGGCTGTCTAGCCCTAACAGAAGGTCGAATTTATTATAGAATTTGAATACATTAAATTTTAAATTCAAGATTTTTGTTTGAAAATGTCTCGGCAACGTACTTACTAGTGTGGTATAGTGGCCTCGTGAAGACAAAAAATGTTTATGATTTGAATTTATTCTGAAAGAGGCGTTCTGCGATTTCTGGGATTGCTGTATCAATTATCCTGTATCAATTAGGGGAAAGTGTCCTATTATGAGATAATTTTTTTCAGAAGGCGGTAATGACCACTTGGATGTAGTAAAAAATTCAATTTTTAGCTTCATTTGTTCATTAACATTCCCTTTTGAGAAATATATATACAAATACGCATAAACTGTCACAAAAAAAGCTCAAATAAATCAAGATTCCAAAAATTCCATGTTTACCCGTTTGGGCAACATAATTCCCAATATGAGATACCAAGCGTTCCCAAAATGAGACTGTCTCATATCCAGGTCACCTCTAGTTAAACGATCAAAAAAGGAAATTAGAACCCAATAAGTGTTTATTTCAATGTACTTAATAATTAAAAAAAAATTCTTCAGTCTTGAACATCACATGGTCCTTCATATCTCAAAAAAATTAGCTAAACGAATACTGAAAATCGGATTAGATTTCCTGGCTGGGCAGAGTCGACATAAATTTTCACACACATACACCTATTGTTTTTTCACCATTTCGGCTTAGAATGTTCTGAAAATGGTTTGTTTGCAGTTTTTTCTCCACGTATTTGGGTTGTCTTCACTCCCTGAATGAATTCTAATAGGTGTCTCTCAGCTGACGATGCCTTACTTCTAGACGTTCTATAATTATTCAAGACTATCAGATCAATACCATGAATTGATCTATTAAATGAGAAGATATATCCTAGCTCGAACTTCGTTCATGGCCATATTCTTTCTAACACCGTTCTTTCTTTCTCTTTTTCTTTTAAAAAGTCCAGGTGATTAATGAAAGGGTCCCCCGTTAAAAGCGATCACGTCAATCGATAAAAGAGCGAAGGGGGCGTTTCAATTAGCCAAAATGACGGCGGACAATGAGAGTTTGACATCTGTCCGGGATTTTGGTCCGATCACATCTTTCTTCCCTTCAGCCGCTGGAGAGATTGATGGAAGTTAGATTCTTTCAGGGTTATACATTTGATGAGATACTATAACGCTGATCTAGAAACCTGGAAAACAAGACCTACCGACCTGATTGAACTGAATACTAGGGAGTACAACGTTATGAAAATTCTCTTATAACCATATAACCATTTATTCTGACCAGAAAGTTATCGATCCTTCCTGAAGGGCTTCCAATAATGATCGACGTTTAAAGAACTCTTCTAGCAAGAAGAAGATTTTGGTTAGGTATGAGCTTGCCTCTGTCTTGGAAGTTTATCCGTTACATCAGAATATGATGTTTTCCCGGTAGCGGACCTCTTGTGAGCTATCTGACGATATGTGGAAATTTCATTTCTTCTTTAATGTTCAATAAACAAGTTTTCTGTATTTATCGAAATCAAACAATGCCTATTAATATCTCGTGAAATAGTAGTTTTTATTTAGGAGTAAATATAATTCAGTTCAATGAATTTGATGCAACCGCCGATGTATAACCGTCCCAGCTGTACAAATCACAAGTATTACATCAGTCAGTGGGGGAAAGAGAGACTCCATGCGCTGGGGTTATCCTGCAAGAGGGAGGATACTAACCCGCCCGACACATTCCCAAAGTTCCTACATCGCATTCATTTATTCAGCGTGGTTGACCCTGTTCAGTCCCTTAAAACGCGGGAGGTCAAGTTAAGTGAACTCATTCGCGAAAATTAGAACTTGAAATTTAGCAATCTAAATCAGCGTTATTATCATTATAGGTCGCAGAGAAAGGAACTTTCTTCTGGATAACAATCTTTCGACAGATATAACATCACAGCTAGAGTCTTTCTTGGTGATCATGACCTGATAAAACAGGGTCTCTTCATTGGCGGTAAAACATTGACTTATTTCGTGTTGGAACTCCTGGATAACAGGAAATGAGTTATAACAATCAGTACTACCAGAGCTACACTCATATAACTGTAGTATATCGGTCATTCTCCCATCGTTTCAGATTTTATATTTTTGAACAATTGTGGCTTTGGTAATAGTTTCCAGTAACATTTTGATTATGAGCGATTTTGGTCGCCCTTCTCTAAGTTTCTAGTCAGATTTGCGAATGATTACCCCACGCGATCAAAAAAAAATCAGGTTCAAAACGTCAAAACCTACTTTCATCACCTGTTCGTTAGCTGGAATTTCGAAATTTGGTGGTGAGTGAAACCTCTATTACAGCTTGTTCTTTTTTAATCTTTTCTCTGGTGGCTTTCCTATGTCACACACTATCAATCAGTACTGAAGGGGGCGCTCAAAAATACCTATAAAAAAGTCTGCATCCAGACTCCCCTTTGTCCATAAGGTTTTGCCTAATTCCCTGGAATGGCGTCCATTATTAGGGAAATGATCCCTGGATGATCCTGGTGCCAAAAAGGTTCGGTTGCTGAAACTGCTTAGCTGTTTTGACGGCCTCCACTGAGACAAATTCCCTGTAGGAACCGTCGTTCAAGACGACGCTTCAGCCAAATCTGTTGACATCCAAGCAGAGTCTTCTGGGATTCTTCTTCGCTCGATTCTCGTAGAGGAACTGATGGAAGTTGATGGACATTCTGAGACTCATACTGCCACTATTGTAGAAGCAGCCACTTCCGACGATCCACAGCATGAATATTAACTTGATGAATGAAAATACTACACACGCCCCACCAATTTCCAGTAGCTAAGTTGTAGCCGATTCAGCGAGTTCGGGTCCAAGGAAAACCCCATGAAAGAATTCGGTTCGTTTGCTACATCACAAGCGTTAGCACCGACGGTATTTTTGGTACGGTACTTTCCTCATTCAATAATCCAAAACAGGAATTCTTTTCCGATGTGACAGATTTCTTCACCCTTCAACCGAGCGACATTTTGATGGCATTGCCAGAGCCGAAAACTCTTATTCGAGAGCGAAGAGGGGTTTGCAGCTTTTCGTTTGATGTAGAGGTACTTGAAGAAAATTAAGTTCTACACAATTTGTTACCTACAACAAGAATGAGAATGATTTTACAGTATTTTGGTAAATTTTATTTTTCGAACAAAATGTACCTAATATTTTTTTAAATGAAATGTGTGTTGACTGATCTAAAATGCTTGTTCCTTGTGGGTGATGTTATACTGAGCTCGTACAGCTTATTGTAATGTAAAACAAGAATTTATATTTTTGAAATTTTAGAATAATCAAGTATTACTTAAATAAATTTGTATCTTACGGTTGCATATGGTGTGCGAATACCAAGTAATATTATTAAAAAAACGATGATATGTCAATTAACAAGTTGGATTGTTGTGTGCACTAATCATCTCACTCATTACCTAATTCCCTCACCAGTTCGATTTTCATCATAATCATGAATTTTCTTAAATACCCGTTCCTATGATCCGTTCATGATCGAAGTCGAAATCCTGTTGCAAATCGACCCACGAATTAAAACAAAAAAATTACGAGGGCTTAAAATCCCTAGGAATTGGAAGATAGAATTTCTAACAGAATGAGAGAACGACCGATATACAGCTAAGCTTGTAGAAAATTAGTAATTACACTTGCCCCGTTGGGGGGTGTTGAAGTACTTCGACTCCTACCGAAAAGGTTAGGTTTATTAAACTAGATCGTATTTGATCCTGAACAGCTCTGATGCTCAACTCAAACATGCCCCCAAAGGGATATTTCAGGAGTTCAGGAGAGGCGGGGACCCATTTTGTGAGGAAGCTCGATAATTATTGGTGAGGCGGAGGAGAATGAATGCGGTCGGGCGTCCTGAAGACGTTAATTATCCTCCGGCCGCGAGCCCGAGCTTCCGATCCATTTCGTTGAAATTACGACGCGTCCGCTTAGAATTACGATACGTCCTCGTAGTAATTACGTGTTAAAAATTGGGCTTCATTCGCCCCCTCATCGCTCCTCCACTTTCAATTCCTTCGGTGGCTTCCATTATAAACCCTAGTCGGATGATTTGAATGGAGATCCTCTCAGTGGTTATCAAAAGCCATCGAGGTTCTGCGTTTAATTAAAAAGAGATACTCGGGCTACCGTTTTTCCCGCAGTCTACAGCAATAGTCCAGTCGGATTGAACGCGTGTCGATATCTTCCTAAGGGGAATCGTCGCCATTAACTTAGTTACCCTTCCTCCGGAATACCATGTAAGCACATCTCCATCCTCTGAAGCCTGTAAAAAGATGAACTCCAGTTCTAATTCAGAGGTGATCATGGAGCACGGATGTCTAGTGAACACTTTGGAACACATTAGTAAGGTCGGGCCCAAGTCAAAATTTTCACCTGCATTTTTTGGTCATTTGATATTTTATGCACGGTGGCTTGTTCGTCTGACCAAAACCACCAGAAAATTTGTGCTGCACGCTCAATTGTCTCCAATTCGGAAAACATAATATGAAGTTATCAATGTTATAATCAGGGTGTTAACCTCTGTATTTGCCAGTCCATGGATCAATTGTACACCTAAATTGGAATAAAAGTTTCTCTACAATATTTTTTCATTGAACCTATTGAAGTCCGTGTTTTTTCTTGATTTGACGCGACCACATTAAACCAGCGATAACTCCTTTAATTACCTGAGAAAATTCAAATTTGATTGGACGGTTGCAACGCATTAAAAAAAGGTTAAACGTCCTATCTTTTTTTATCATGGTTCAACTGGTCAAAAAAAAAAAAAAAATCAATCTGAAAAGAAAATCTTGTCAAATCATAAGAACGGCGACTTTTTTCATACGCTGCGGGTATTCTATACATCAAATTATTTTGTGATGGTTAGTTGGCCCTTCCCGATTTTAGAATCCGACTTCTTTAGGGATGAATCAGACGCGTTCAGGCGTCTGGGTCATCCTCTGAGCGTGGCGGAGCACTAATATCCGCATCCACTTCAATCGAAGGGGCAACTATACCATTCCATCACCCTCACAAATTTCAACCCACGTTTTTCAAACAATACCGAATCGCTACATTAATTTTGTTTGCATCTATTCCTTTCTTTGAATCGAATAGTGAACCTCTCAGGGATCCTTGCCCAACAAAATTTGTGGGGTACCGAGTAAAAGCGACCAAGTAACATTTTCAAAATTTTACAGGGGAGCGATCTGAAGTTTCACCTATTTTCCTCTTACGAACACTGGTTGTGTGATGTCTCATCCGACTATGTTTCGATTTTTCTTTATCCCGTGGGTAGTTAGCTAGTGCCCTCCTCTCATATCGTGCTTCAAAATTCACTTCAGATTAAATAAGAGCTGTTTATTCGGAAAACTCTATTTGATCATTTTTACCTGCCTGGAGTTTCAAGCTTTACTCATTTGGTCAGTTCAATTCTTCGAAAATAAGTCGCATAGTTACATGAAATTGAGGAATTGAATAGTTTTTTCGTTAATTTATCGTGTTGCCAAGCATCTAATAACAATGATATACCTATTTCTGTTAGAAAAGGTTATCCATTAGCTATCACTGAATTGGTCATTTTCACCTGCCCACTATGCAATCTTACAAATCTTACACAGTAAAAGTGATCAAATGGCAATTGATAACATTTACATACACCAGCGAGAGTATATTTGTAATCCATCTCATGTTTTGTGGTTGAGTTCAAATGCCATTTGGTCACATAAAACTCTTTGGGTCAGGCAGGTAAAATTTATTTTCAAGTATTTCTTGCACATCAGTTTGAACATAACGTTCTTAGCAACAACACACAGTAGACAACGTTTCTTAGTACCGGAATGACAAAAAAAGCTCATTTTGAAAAAAATGTTACTTGGTCACTTTTACCCGGAACCCCACGATCCTTCTATTTAATAAGGATTTTCAGTCTCTTTCTCCGGGTCCGACGTTCTTAGTCCAAATTCGCCAGATAATCAATAAACAAAAATTCTTGTCACCATTCTTTTACCATTTTGTGGAATACATACACCGAAAAAAGTTTCATTCATGTTCCGCTCATTTCATAACAAGCGTTAAAACTTCAAATTGCGCTTCCAAACTCCGTTACACATCTGAATACCGTTAAGAAATATTAAAAAGATGTGTGTAAAAGGGAAGAGCGGTTTTCATTCCCTTTGTGGAGGGAGTGAGGATGGATATGGCTCGAAGGCAATAGCGCCTGGGTGTCTGGGGAGTAATTTTCTGTGTTAGAATTCTTATATTGTTAAATATGCGCAGAAAAGGTGTAGGGAAACGGGTGCCTTCTGTACAGGCTCAAGCCCAGTAATGGGCCTTCATGAAAAATACAGGTACGTAAAATAAAATATCCCACCCCACTGCGGAAAGTCGCTCTAGGGGAAGTTCGAGGGATCTTTATTAAACGTGTTGCGGTAAAGAAGGCACACGCCGGAGTCGGGAGTATAAGAGAAAGGGGAAAAAATTGTGGTGGAAACGATGAAATTCGCATTTGTTGCTCGCGACTTATAAATTGGACGAGACGAGTGTGGGGGCCAAATGTGCAATGACCGAGGGAGGTATGGGTGGAAATGAAGAAGAGTTATAAAGAATTCTGCGAGGGAGGGCAGTAAGAAATGAAGGGAAAGGGAAAACCGCTATATATCATGAAAAAAGGAGAAAAAAGCCTGGAGGGGTTATATGAGGAGTAGGCGGAGGAGTGGCGGGGCGGCGGAACCGAAGTCCTCCTTATTCTTTTCGACCTCTTCGTGTCCTCTCTTTCCCGCTAAATTAACTTTTGTCTCCTTCAACAAGGGAAGGAAAGAAAAGATGGGAGGTAAGTTGGCGGGCTGAAATAGTGGGAACGGCCGCGGAAAAATAGAAATGGGAGAGTAGAAGGATCCGAATCATAAAAACTCGCGGCCTCCACCCACTTGGCGACAAAACCTGCTTCCTTTCCGCGGAGGGAAAACCGTGCGAAAGAGATCTTTCTGCTGAATTTTTATTTTTACCTCTTGGATGGAAAAACACGAGTGTCGGAGAAACTGGACGATTTTCTTTATCAAGACTGAAGCACAGAGGAGGAGAGAAAATAACGAAGTGGCCCCGGGATGCGTTTTCAACATTAATGGCAAAATGGTACAATGCCCCAGGATGTACAGGTAGGACTAGATGGCACTGGTGACACAATGCTGAAACTGCCGGGTGTTGAGAGACTTGAAGAGTAGAACTCAAAACAACGTCTATTGAACAATCTGAACCTCGTTATCCCGAAGTCTTTTGTCCAACAGCCGGTAAATCATTAAGCCTGAAATTCGAATCTTACGTAACTTCAAGGTTCGCACGAGCTTCCGAAAACAATGACATCCCAGTTAGGTAATTGGATTAGCCTCTTTTAATGAAATTTCTAATAACATATATAAGTGCTTCTAAATACGCCACTCTCCTTCACTGACCACATCACATCGATTTCTTCCCGTGCAATGCGTGCTTTGGGATTCGTCAAAAGGAATACGAGGGAGTTCACCCAGGTCCCTGCTATAACTTTATGTTTCCCTAGTTGCCCCTATAATGGAATTCGCTTCCTAGATTTGGAGCCCAATCTATAAGTGCCACACTGACCAGCTGGAGAGAGTCCATGACGTTTCCTAAGTTATGTGGCATTCAAGCTTCATATACCAGTGGACTTCATAAGCTAAGAGGCTATTGACAGGCAGTGCGGAACTGTACCTCCTCTAGTCAGAATATACCGATCCGACATTTCATTTTTGTAGAATATCCTGAATAATGGAATCGATTCTCCCCGCCTTCTGGAAATGGTAAATTTTTTGACATCCTTTCGCCGACTAACTACATGTACCACCGCCCTCTCTCTCTAAACTGGCAAGTGAGGCCAACTACTTGCTTAATGAATACCCTGAAATTAATTTCTTCAACATCTCGTTGCCTTCTGTCCGCCTGAAGGTGAAGAAATTATGTGAAGTTATGCCTAACTCCGGACTGTAAATAGCGAATTGTTCTTTCTTTCTCTCTTTTTTCTTTTGGTTTATTATTCAATAAAAACTGTCTCAATCCCACCCCTGAAAATTTCATGGTTTACGTTTCAAAGGGTGTAGAATCCAAAACTGCAATGCAAATTTTTCCGTCCGTCTGCTGTACGCCGTTTTCTCCCAAGCGGCTGGAGCAAAAAATCTGAAACTTTCAGGAAAAATCCATATTGGTCCGACAACGCCCCGATTCGTTAACCAGCTCTCTCACTTAATTTAAAGTGCCCTTTAAGGGTTGTCAACATTTTGTAAAATCCCTAAAAATCTAAAAAAAATCAAGGCGGTCTAGATATGGACATTTTTGGAAGAGCTTTCCATGAAGAATCGAATGAGCCCCTCCCCAGGTCTGTAGCTCAACCCATTCCCGATGTATGGCATGATCTCATGCTGCCAACATCCGTCTTTGCTCCGCATTGCTAAGTAAACAGATTAGAAGGTCATTCGATGTGGGACCCGTAACGCAGGGGTTTCGTGCGGGACTCCCAAGTCCTCGGTTTCGTTCCCCGGGTTCGGCAGGAAAATTTTTGCCCCATATGAAACGCTGCAAATTCTTTCACTGGGGTTTATTATTCAACTTCATTCATTTGGCTTGCATTCATGATTTGAATTTCTAATAAGCTTTGGAGTGTGTGTGTTTCACAGGTGATAGAGCGATTATTGAATTTCAGGAGATATGCATAGAACACGTAAATCGGTTCTCAACCAAAATACCTATTTGGATTGATCAGTTGATCATATTTGTGTGCCTCCTGAAATTCAATAATCGCTCTATCACCTGTGAAACACGCACGCTCCAAAGCTTAGTAAAAATTCAAATCATGAATACAAGCCAAATGAATAAAATTGAATAATTAACCCCTGTGAAAGAATTTGCAGCGTTTTTCCATTTTCCACAAATTTGTAAACCAAGATAAGTGAAAATGATTTCTTTTTTTTCCCCGCCGCGGTGATTAATTCATGTATAATGTTTATCGGTAATGTATTCGGCTTGCCCCTATTATTGAAATAAACAAATAACATGAAGTTACTGAAATGACTCCAAACTACTTTTAACAGTATTTTTCGCAAATTTTATGTACATGGAAGCACGTTTTGAGGCAGTCTGAAACTAAGGGTTTAACAGTCAAGTACAGATGAGAGAAGATTTCTCAGGATAAAGATACAATGTTCGTTCCGTCAAAAATCAAGCCTTCCTAGAGATTGCACCAGTATGATGTAGTGCTAATTTTGAGCCCAAAAATGACCGATTTTCACGAAATGTGGTACAAAAATGTCTTTGAACTAAAGGAAAAACCACAAATTATTTGACGACTAATCCTCAAGTGTCAACTAAATTTTATCAGTTTTGGATCTTTAGGGAGAGAGAAATATACGTATTGCGACGGTTTTGATCATTTCTACAATGGCAAGGACGTGTTGACGTTCTCTATTTCTGTCAAAGTTCTTGTTTTTAGGGAGGAAAATGTATGAAAGTAGAGTTGTCCGATTAAGCTCATTCGATTCATTGAAGGGATGTCTATGAACCCCAAACATAAAAACGTTGGTGTTATTTCGATATTATGATTTTTTAATATTTCAGCCTTTTAATTTCTCCCTTTATGATTGACTAGAACTCAGTGTCAACTGAAACCCGTTTGTGATTTCGATACCTTAGGTCTAGTATTTCAAGAGAAACACCCTGGACTGCCTACTGTGGTCGGTCATACTTTTAAAATTCGATTTGGATTCTACGCATATCGAAATATAAAACAAAAATATACTCTTCTCGTTAGGTGACAAAAGTTCATTATTGAAAATGATAAATCAAAAAGACATTGTTAAAAATCGATTGTTATTCAGATGAGATGAATTGAACCTCTTCAACCAATTGTTTTGTCGTTGTCACCTGGTACAACAGCTCCCATGAACTGACAGAAACTTCACTTGGTAACCTTCATTTGATCGTAGCCACCAACACTCGAATAGCTGTTCTCAATTTCATTAGAAGAGAATGACGTTTGAAGGTCTAGTGAGGTAACCCAACCCACTCGATGAGAAGCGGGATCTAAACGTTTGCCGGTACAAGATTAAAAACTTGAGCGCATATACAAAGGGAACAATGGGCCAAGTTGTCTCCTCCTTTCATTAGGTACTTGCAATTGGGCACCTTCACAAATTAGATCTCTTTCGCACCTTGTGGAAGCAAAGAAAGAAAGAAGAAATGAAAGTCGGAACTCCGAATATAAATTACCTTCAAGATGAGACGAGAGAAGGATGGCAAGGACTTTCCGTATAGTGAGCCATACTGTGTTGGTGTAATTTGGAAATTCATTCCACGGCCCCTACTTTGAATTTCTGCAGGATCTCTGAGCAGCAGATTGCTACGTCAGAAAACTTTTTCATCGAATCACACTTTTTTTCGTCCTTCCTATTTCAACACGTTTGCAGAAGTGGAAGCGAATTCCTGGGGGATTATTTCGTTTTGTAAAACCAACTTCATAGTTTAAATACATGAGTGAGCTAAGCTTTGAGAAAGCAGTCTCAGGAAGTTCCAATTTTAGATTTAACTTGCCTGATAGTTGAATTTCATCCAGGTAGGAGCCATTACGTTAAGGCAACAAAAATGTACTGGTTACAAGAAATTGTTCGTTACCTTTTGTAACTCGAATAATAACCCACAGTCTACAACAGAGTGCCCCATCCACTGAGTCTCCATGTTGGAGGAGATATTTTCTTCCCACAGCTACACTATTTCCATCGTATCAGACAATGCTTCTCTTTTCATAAGTGACTTGTTCAAAACTTTCCGCTCAAACCGAGGCATTTCCCAAAAGTTCGCTGCTCCAGGACATCCAGCAACTAATGGATTGGCTTTAGAGACGTACAAACAGTTAAGAGACGGTTGAAGTCTATAGAAAAAGAAGCAGGAACCATAAGCGACAAGGTCAGACGTATGCTGTTCAGATACAGAGCTACTCCTCTTGCGTTTGAAAAGAGCCCTGCAGAGCTTTATTTGCTCAGACGGATGAGGATCCAGCTTGATACAATCTTTCCTATTTTCAAGAAAAGTGGTCACCCTATCGCGCCTACATCAGCAAGATTTTTAAAAGTGGGAGAGAGAGTACAGATAAGAATGTACCTATGAAAACAACTCCGAAATCTGGGAGTTTGACAATATCATTGAACGGCTGGGGTGACGTCATTACCATAGCATCATAGATCAGCTCGTCTCAACCTCAGTGCCGTCTGCTAAATCCTCTTCTCAATCGCGCACCCAAATAAATCGAATACAGGTCCACCAAAACGGTGTTCTTCGACTCATATGCCATGTCCCGTGATGAATTCTTCACAGTCCACGGTTCGCCATCTATCTCGCCAAGGAAACAGTTCAGAAGATGAAGGAGCAAGACCTAATCCGTCTGTTAGATCCAACACACCCGGAGTTCCAAGGAACCACCCCTTGAGGAACTCATCATCAACAACATCGTCGTTTCTGAACCCAGAACTTGAGCCGTCACAAAATGAGGCCCAAACCGTACCTGAACCTCAGCTTCGCCTTTCAGGGAGAATACAAAGAATGTCGAATCACTTGTATGATTGCGTGTTGTCATGAATAGTTTGTGTGCTGTCACCTGGTGTCGTAAATGTCACTAGTGTGCAGAAAATGATGGGGGGAAGATTGTTGTGACTTAAAATTAAATGTGTGCTACCTATCTACCAAATGAGTCTCCTCAAGCTCATCTATCACACTTTTGTTACCAACGAGTTTTGTAATCTCTTGATTCCCTAAATTAAATACTCTAGTCCACGTCCTTGAATAAATATGAATATTACCTATCAGTTCAAAAATGTGAAAGTAATGTACCGTTCAAGACGTAATGTAACGTCGTTCTTGTTGCTCGCGAGTCTTACTGTATACAGGGTGTTACATTTCACAGGACAAGAGAAGATTCTTCGGAAAATTTCTGATCGAAAATGCCTCACAGCAATTTTTGTTTACACCCTTGGAAATGCGGTTTTTTCAATTTTAAGATTTTTCTCGTTTTTTCGACCTTACCGCATTAAAACGGCCTAATCTCCCACATTTTGAAAAGAGCGTTAAATTTCCTATTGCCCTAGTGGGGAACCAACTTTTTTGAGCCGTCGAAACGGGTGAAAAATCAGTTTGAAAAGGACACATTGTCAAATCGTGGAGATCTCGACTTTCTTCAAACGCTTATGAGTTCCTGTAATAAAGCATGTGAATTTTAGCCTGTAGAGCTAAAAGATGCGCCTAAATCTAGGTTTTCCAGCGATATATCCAGATTTGAAATTCCGTGTAGTTTTCCGTTTCATAAGTTTCGAGGTAACCGAATGATCTTCACAAAAGGGCTTTTATCATTTAAATGATTAACAGGAGTACAATCCAGTTCTTAGCGACCGACCCGTCAGTTCCACTCCCCCCCCCGCTCAACACTCTATCAACTAATCTTCAGGTGGGCTCCTTCCGTCCTTTGTTATCCCGGCATCACCACTTTTCCGTCCGCCCGAGGTCATTCGTGTACCTGCCACCTTGGTAAGCACTAGCTTCTCTGGTGCTCTGGTTGAATCTACAGATTTTTCCAGGGAGTTGGTTAGGCTTAGTGAGTATCATTCTTGAACACAGAATGCGCTCACGTGAACCCTTGTTAGCCCCCCCCCCCCCAGCCGTAGCTTTTATCTCTGTTTACTAGCTCCCCTCCTCTGAGCTAGAATCCCATATTCGTAGGTTGCATAGGCAATTTTTCATCTTTGGTACTTAAATGTGTAAAATTAATCATTTAAATGATCTGGCTTTAGAACCATATAGGTCTACTGTCCCGCTTTTTTTATTTCTTAGTATATCTGTAGTATGTCTTTTACGTATTTTTTAAAACTAGTTTCTGTGTCGTTATCTCCAAAGTTTTTGTCACGGCTGCACAATCGTTCATACTGTGGATCTATTTGAATCCTAACGCATAGTTACGATCGGGACTTCAAGGCACATAACTGGCAACTATACGTAAATAGACTACAACGCTAACTCTCCGTAGCCTCGCAACTCGACCTCGGTTTTCGTCGACTCTACTCAAACTAGAGCCAACAGTTTTAACAAGCTCTCCGAACGCAGAGTAAACGGATCTACCTGAATTCTGCACATAAGTGCGCCGGCTAAATGAATCAACTAAAGGAGGTAGTAGTTTACCACCGCGGGGGGCAGAAGTTGGTTTTGGTGCTGGGGAAGCAGCCAACTTGCTCAACCCCTTACATCAAATAATTTATTAAGTTCAGTTCACCGTTAATTAATTCAAACCTCTCGTGGAAACTGTATCTACACCTCACTGGGGTGGTGGGTTCTTGGCACACATTTGACGTGACGAGGGAACGGACTACGTTTTATTAATTTATTGTATTTTAATTTAATTATTTGTTACCAAATTGCCGAACCCAATTTCGTTGATGAAAAATAAACTTATAAGTTTACAATAAATATTTTATACGGCATAAGTTTAACAGTCGAGTTCTAATGCCAGGTACAATCAATCAAAGCGAGGTTGGGAAAATTAATAGAATCCTATCATTTGATCTAAAACGTCCAGTAAATGTTTTTTTTTTTAAATATCCAAACGTTTCTACTTTTATATACTTCCATGGTCCTATATCACTTGAGAGCTCTGACGGGCTCACCTAATACGACATTCACTCTTCAATTATCAAAGTATACTTATTGATTTTTCCATAAGCTAATATGCTGACTTTCCAGTTGCTGGAGCTTAAAAGCTTTCGACTATGGACATTTTTTCAGGCAGAGTTGACAGATACTAGGTCGCTAAGAAATCGGACTGAAGTCTGGGGCAGCACTCTGGTTGGTGAATCATAACGTCATGAGGGAAGAGTTTATCGAGTAAGGAAGTGATGTGGCGAGAATGGTCGCATATTGATATTGATAATGCCACTAGGGATCATCGGGGTATAGGGTAACCAGGTGTACCCATGGCCGATCAGAAGTTGAAGCAGAAGATAAAATCATGACAGTCATGTATCTATCATGCTGCAGGCACTGTAAAAATTCCATATCAAGTGTACTAAAATGATAAACCCGTAGGGGCTCTTCAAAGTTTTTGTGAGGTGTTCCTGAACTCCGCTGTAAAAATTGTAAGTGTTTTTGAGCTGAAAGTGAACAAGGTAAGTAAAAATATCCATGTTTCTATGGTACTACTCTGTGTTTAACATCTCTTTAATAAATTCTGAATCACTTTATAGGATTTAATCAAGAATTATAGGATATATGCTCCTTTTTATTTTCGATACATTTTTGTACCCAGGGCCGGCACCTGTCATTGTACCCAAGGCCGGTACAATATTATTTAAGCTACGAAATAGTCTCTCTGGTTGGCGTTACTACCAAACATTTTAGCTCTCTAACATTTCTTTCTAGTCCTATTTTTGTCGTTCCCAAGTCAAGCTGAGATTTCATGTGATGTTGAACTAGTTACATAAGACATTAATTTCAGAATTTCCCAAAATTTCAACTTATGCCTAATGCCTTCGTATGATTTAGCATGTTCTAGTCATTTCGGAATCCAAGCTGTGATTAATACGATTTCGGAACTATACCTAATCAAAATCTATTTGACTTTAAGTCAGCCTGTGTTTTAAGTATGTGATTCAGATGTAGGACCAGCACAGTTATTTTAAGGATTATCAGATCTTGTATAAAAATCAATGTGGTATTGAATACGTTATTTTAAGGTTTAAATAAAGCGGCTTTTCGAGTTACTGGCGTATTTTCTTCTAAAGTTAGTGACCAACTGAGGTGGCCCTGGGTTCAACACCCTCTGGCCCTAAGGCCAACGGAGTGTAGTACCCAGGGCCACTTTCTCATTTCTTCAAAAACGTGCTGTAGTACAAAAAATGGTGACTTGATAAATAATCAAGCAAATGGGGATTGTTGCTAAAGAGTTGCTTCAACGATAAAATTTAAAACTAGCACGAAATGATAGTATTTTGATGCTAAAATTACGATTTGAAGCAAACGTAGCCCTGGGTACAACAGGTTACCGTAGAGAAATGGAAGCTTACTGAGGACCTAGTTCACATGGAATAAGCCCCGAACGAAGTGTCAACGGATTCTAGAACGATTTATCTTCCTAAATGTCACTGGTTCCTTCGTGGTTTTCAACGTTAGTGTCTATGTGCAGCGTGTTTCACCATTGATGGTATTGAGATATCAGCTACTGTTATATCTTGACGAACTGGTCATATTTTAGTACTGAGAAGTTATATTCAGATTTCAATTACAGATGTAATAACGGGCTGATCAGCAGAGGAACCCTTGAGGATAAATTTCCTAATTGATCTGAGTAGGTGAAGTATAATTGGAGATCTCTTCAAGACATCAAAAGTACAATAATTGTAATAATTACAAAGTGTGATAGCACTGAGCCTGATCTTTTGTGTAAACTCAGTACGTATAATGAACTTTTCCAGTAATAGTCTGTTAACAATATGTATTTATCATTTTTTAGCTGTTTTTAGTGATTTTAAAAGTATTTATTCTCAAAATTTGACGAATTTAAATTGAACATCAAGGGAGTTATTATGAGTGATCCAATCCTTGATTAACTAGCTTTGCTGTACTTTGAAATTTGGTGAAATACTAAAGTTGTATTTGAGCTTGACTTGATTGAAGCGTGATAATGTATTACGTACTTTGCACGCCCAACCTTGGGAATGCTGATCAATCCGACGTTGCCGAAGTAATTTCGCTGGAAAAGAAGTGAGGGAAGTAAAGATAGAACAACACGCCGTCGTTGTATCATCGAGGAGGGGTCCCAGTGATCCTGATTATGGATCGTACGTGCAGTATCGTCGAGCACGCAGCAGTTTGGGGGTAGCAGAAAGACCTCGAAGGCTTCCGCCACGAGGAAGGGTAAAAGCGATACCGCAACTGAAAATTAATTGTCGGGGCTTGCGAGGCCGCGATAAGCTAATTCATTAACACGGTCGGAAAGCCCTCCCTTCCCCTCCGCTCCAATCCCCCCACCACCCTAGGACTCCACTCTTTAACGTACAACTTGTTAAATAGCTATCAAACCTTCTCTTTCAGTCCCCTACCCGTGGCCAATCTCGAAAACAACCACCCCGCCGCCACCCCTAGTCCAGCCTACTCCCCATCACACCACTGCTGGTGGGATGATAGGATCTAACTATTCAAACAATAGTTTGCCCTGGCCTTTAGCGAGGCTTTTCCGAAACCTCCCCCATCCCCGGGATTTCGAGTTACTGAGCGGTTCTAAGTTGGTGATTCCTATTAGCGACCGGAGACTTCAAACAAATTCGCGGTATTACGCTGACGGTGATGGTATATTCCAGGGGAGCTCACCATCAGCACTAAGATTCAAAGTGGTTAAAAAGTTCCGAACTTCTTAAGAAATATGAAATTCCAGTCCTACGCCAGTCGCCACGATTTTCCGCCGCTGATACAATGCCTGTTATCAACCATAAAGTTCGGGAGAACAACAAATCAGTGGCAAAGGATAACGCCGTTTATGAAGAAGACAGATGTTTTGAGGATCCCGACAAAGCCTATGTTATTCCCTGGAACTTGCTGATCATTCTACGACCACTCCTTTCAAAATCAGTCCTGCAGTTAAGCCGTCTATTTTTAACACAGGTATACACAATAAATTATACATAGAAATGGATTTTGAGTTTTACGTATAACATTGTGATGATGAAAAACAACGCACTATTGAATTCTTAGTACGGAATTGGTACACAAGTGAATTTGAATTCGATTCCACGTGGCAGTACAAAAATGAGCTAATCTCATTTCCATTCTTATTTTGTTATTCTTTGTCCGATTTTTGATCTATAATGCATTGAATTCAGATTTACCTATTGATGACTGAAAATTAGGTTCGATGTCAAATTCTCAAATTCGTACATTTGAATCACTAGATCTCAAACTTGGCTCACTTTTTGGGAAAATTCCAATTATTATTCAAGTTTCGGAACTATTTGCTCTGAATAAACGGTTTTTTATATTTGACTAAAATTGACTTGAATTGATTTTGTCTAAAACCCCATCAATCGTCCAGAAGCTGTGGATGGGTCAGAATGGGGAATACAAGGGGGTTCTCCGAGAAGGCGGTTCTCTCACCCTGGTGCTGTAGACCGGACACAACATTTCTCAAACTAACTTTATCCTACCCTATCGCGAAATTTGCTATTTCTCGATTCTCTCTCAAAAATAGCTACGATATTTTGTGGGCCTACCTTGGACCGACTCCCTAACTAAATAAGAAATATGGACTACTGAAAGATCCCCATTACAAATCACAAGTAAATTAAACTTATTTGTATATTATTTTGTAGAAGAAACATCAAAACCCTCATTTTCCTGATTCGCATCAACTTCTCCTTCCTCGTCCCTTACGTTCCCTTCCTCATCAGGATCCAACGCTAGGAGATCTTACTGATAGCCTTGGACAGCATGCTTGGCCTCCAACAAGGCCAGTGCTCAGAGGTAAAGAGAAAATTTCAATTAGAGAATCTAGAGCTACGTAAATTCCTACAGATTTTGGAATTGGAAAATCCGTATTCTAAAAAATTGATGGAGATCTTAACATCATACTACACCATCGATGTAAAAACAAATACGAGGTATACACTGATGTACTACACATCCCGTGCTTCTCCAAATGACATTTCTCCCTTAGAGGGGGAAACAATAGATCATGGACATATCCATTGTTGTAGGTGTAATTTGAAAATTAAAATTATGAAAAAATACCGTATCCGTCTTTTTGAAAGCTTTTTTCGTTTATCAGTAGTCTAGAGAACCTTACTTCATAACTACGGATAAACGAGCTATAATTTTTATCTTTTTTGGTTTATTATTCAATAATAAACCATTGTAATCGCTCTGGGAAAAAAAATTCTAACCCCCACTGAAAATTTCATGGTTTGAAATCCGGTGTAGAATCCGAATCTGCAATAAAAAATTTTCCGTCCGTCCGCCGTACGCACGATATCTCCGAAACGGCTGGAGCAAAAGATCTGAAATTTTCAGGAAAAACCCATCTTGGACCGACGACGCCCCAATTCTTGAGCCAGCTCCCTCACTCAATTTTAAGGGCTGTAAAAGTTTTGTAAAATCCCTAAAAACCTCAAAACTAGTCGAATCGGCCTAAATATTTTCCTATTTGAAGAACATACCATTAGGAATCGAATGAGCCCTTCCCCACGTCCGTAGGTCAAACCATTCCGGATGTATGGCCCGATTTATGGTGCCAACATTTGCGTTTTTTCGTTTATTATTGTTTGTTTGTAACCTAGTGATGTCTGGCCGATAGCGTCGAGTGTAGTGAATGTGGATACTGGAGTGATAGCCGATGTGAATACTTGTAGTGTAGTTAGTTGTCGATACACGGGTTGAAGCATTCTGATATGCATGAAACGCTGATAATATATAGGTAAATATTATTCAATATTATTACTGGGGTTTATTATTCAATATTATAACTGGGGTAAATAAGTATTCTTTCACTGGGGTTTATTATTCAATTGGCTTGCGTTCATGATTTGAATCTTACTAAGCTTCGGAGTGTGCGTGTTTTACAGGTGATAGAGCGATTATTGAATTTCAGGAGATATGCATAGACCACGTAAATCGGTTCTCATCCAAAACACCTATTTGGATTGATCAGTTGATGATATTTGTGTGCCCCCTCTACATCTGTCTACCTTTGGCTACATCGTTTAAATTTGGATTTGGGGAAGTTTTAACGCAGTACGAGTGCTAAAGGACTTGATAAATTATAGATGTTTTTATTGTGGGGGGTATTGAGGTTCAATAAAAAACGCTGCAAATTCTTTCACTGGGGTTTATTATTCAATCGGCTTGCGCTCATGATTTGAATTTCTACTAAGCTTTGGAGTGTGCGTGTTTCACAGGATAGGGCGATTATTGAATTTCAGGAGGCACACAAATATGATCAACTGATCAATCCAAATAGGTATTTTGGTCGAGAACAGATTCACGTGCTCCATGTATATCTCCTGAAATTCAATAATCGCCCTATCCTGTGAAACACTCCAAAGCTTAGTAGAAATTCAAATCATGAACGCAAGCCGATTGAATAATAAACAACAGTGAAAGAATTTGCAGCATTTTTTACCTAAATACTATTTGTTTACTGGTATTGAGTTGCATTTGTCGCTTGCGGCAAAAAAATGTGTCGCGAAAAATTCCTTGATCCCGGCGAAAAGACATATTCATGAAAAAAATCATTGTTGCCTGATTTAATATTCCAGGCACCAATTATTTGCGTACGTTCTACTGGACTAAAATACTGATGCATATGTGTTTCCTTGTTTCAAAGTTATCAGAATTGATAACTTAGTTAGTTGGAAAATTTCATTTTGATAGTCAAAGTATTGAAAAAGGGAAAACATTTTAATTTGGCTTGCTGATATTATCTAGGGCGCTTGGAGGCGAGCAAGTAAACTACCTGATTGGGTATTGCCGTTTCCGTTGGATTTCATTCTCAGCCTGGTTTCAATAACATTGGTCGCAATAACATTTTTCTCAAAACTAACGTTGCTATCCATACGGGTTAAATATTTACCTATCATGTTTTGTTATTAAAATTCATAAATATCGAACCAATTCGCGATATTGAAGTGGTCCTTGTTTGGAAAGTCGGTGTGAATGTAGCGTTGAAGTGCAGTTGTTGAGATTACTTACAATGCACCAGGTGCGCAATAACAGCTGCAAAAACCATTTGCATTATGAACTCGATTGCTGTTTGCAATACTAGAGCGAAGGTTTATTGTAAACAGAAATACAGAACCTGAACACTGAACATTTCTGGGAACGAGAAGTCCCATTGTAATATTCGAGGTAATAATGTCATTCACTTATTTACGTCCAGCGCTCGAAATCCAATATTCAGTTGTTCGTTATGTTGACGTCAGTCGCTCCTCGTGGAAATAACACAACAGTCAGCTTAATGTGCTACTTCTTTGTCTACATTGCCAGATAATAATCACACTATATAAAGACGAGCTTATCAGAGTATATCGACGTATCAGGGGGTGGTAACGCTGGGCGGGTGGAATTCTCGCCCCCGTCTCCCAGGGCAACTGACCTGCTCCCCCCGACCCCACCAGTGAAGGAAGGAGGGCCCCAGCAGGGGGGGAAGCGTCTCCCAGGGCAAGCGACGTGGTCCTCTCCTCGGGGATTTGGGATATACGATTATTTGACTTCGCATATCACACTATCACACTATATAAAGACGAGCTTATCAGAGTATATCAGCTTTTCACGCTGGGCGGGTGGAATTCTCCCCCCGTCTCCCAGGGCAACCGACCTGCTCCCCCCTCCCCCCGACCCCGCCAGTGAAGGAAGGAGGGCCCCAGCGGGGGGAAGCGTCTCCCAGGGCAAGCGACGTGGTCCTCTCCTCGGGGATTTGGGATATACGATTTTTTGACTTTGCATATTGTTATTATACTCCCTCATTGTGTTATTCACCTATTTCTTTTTATCCTGCGTAGCAGGGCCATTAAACTAGTACATACATATAATCATAGTTGTGTAATCATTTTTCACTTTTGATTTCTTAAAAGTGCCGGACTGAGCAATATAATTCAGAAACAATCCAGAAATCTAGTTGTAAAGTTTCAGTTAACAGTTCAGTAAGTATATCGAGAGACATCGACAAATTTTCGTTGAAAACTCTGTTCTGTCTATAAACATATTGTCAAAAACTTTTCAGTCGGACAGTTTTCGTTAAAAACTTTCGATCTACCTCAAAGGATATCGGGGATTGTGTTTCTGGAAACGTATTGTCGTATTTCAAGTTGGGTTTGCCAGTAAATACTTCAAATGCACTAAATTTCAAAATTCGTGTTTGTATTGTTTTAATAACCAATTTGCACTTTTTTTTCCTCGCAATCTCAATATTGATTGACGTTGTTGAAAACTTACAAGTTTGCAATATTTGTTCCGAGCAGGATTTTTCATTTGGCGGGTCCACTTTCCGAGTGCTGCCTCCAAGGGGTTTTCCTTCCGTTTCGTTGCCAAGTGTCGCATCGAGATATGGGAGTCCCTCGCATGCATAATACATACCTAAATGGATTACAGCTTACTCGAACGTCTTGTCTACTACGTGCCTGGTTGAACGATTTATTTGACGATCGCCCCGCCCACTTGTCTCAATCCTCGCTAAGGTTTTCCTGGATATGACCCCTTCTTTGTAGCTCGCTGAATATAGAAATACTACTCTCTGATCATTTTTGCAATTCAATCCACAGATTTTATCCATAGTTAGTTTTATCCAATAGTTACGACGCCAATGTGGAAGGGTTCCATTGCACCTTCTCAAAAAGCGCGAAATGACAGTTTCTTTCTATCACCTTTACCAGCTGCTGGTTTTAACTTGGCAGAGATGAAATGGGATTTTTGCCATTGTCCGAGTCTTAATTGGTCATTACCTGCAACGCCCAGAGGATATCCCTGACGGCAGAAGGCATCAGGTTTATCCATAGATGAACCAGTTTCAAGAATCCAAAATGGGCAACTATATTCATCACACTCTATGGGCCTTTAAAAAAACAGGGGAGGTAGGGGGGTTGAAGGAGAAAGGGTCACAATAATCAAGACTGGGATAAATTTCAATACGCAATAGGCAATATATAAAGACATTCACCCTGTAGAGGAAATGGAAGGGTAAGGGGACAATAACCACGCTCTGCTACCATGTACTGGATGTGATGGTGGATGTGGTGTCTAGCTAACGAAATTCGAGCGGTAAAAGATCTGCTGAAATATTTTTGCTTCGATTCCAACCCCTGCTTCACAATAACCTCAACTCATTCTCTGTCAGCATATTGGGAGCAATCGGAACCAGAATCGAAGGCCAAATCTCTATGCTTCCAGGCCTCGCACCATCCTATTAATCAGACCATTTCTCGAAATGCCTGATCAGTTATTTATGAAGGACTTTCCAAATTAGTTTGAATAGCCAAACATTTGATGTCTTTTCTGTTTTTCACCCGCTCCTTACCTAAAAGTTACAGAATCCTAAAGGCTTAGTGTACCATAATTTAACTTCAAAAATTATTCTAATCCATCTGCCACCAATCATCTCGAACAAGTATTTACATCTTGATATAACGAAAGTTTATTTTATTCCACGTAAAAGTGAAAGTGAAGGTTCCGAGAAAAAACACGTCCTCTCTTCTTCTTTCTCCCTTTCCCATTCATCGTGACGAATACGAGTGAATGGCGAACGGCACTCAGCAGAGATCTGTCTTTATTATCGTCTGTTCCATTTTCCACATCGAAACGTGCCGGTGAATTCCAGTTTTTCCATTAGTTTGCCTGAGTTCTTTGAAATCTGGAAAAACCTTCAAAGTGAAGCTCTCAAAATGGAATGCGTAACAAAAGCCCAAATTAATGACGCTACTCATTGGGAACGATGTTTCAATAATTTCCATATATTTATCAGTACGTACTAACAGTACCAAAAAACACATTAATACAAAATGAAGCCGTTGTGGAAGATCGCGAAAATAGAAAAGTAACCTACGATTTTGTACCCACGAAGCTTGTACTACTTTTTGCTTCTAATAGTTCAACCCCTGTGCGTTTTTAGTTTAAACGTAAAGTTTGATATTCCACCTGACGCAACAGGTGTCGGAAAATTCCTGGGATTTCCGGTAAATTCCATCGACGGTTATCGCTGCTCATTTCACGTTCGGATTCCTCGGTCCCGGATTTACCAGGCTGACCGAATTGCCTTCGTGCCCCCCCTAAAAAAGTCGGTTATCGATCGAAAATAACAAACCACTAAACCTAAACCCGGGAGGCTTCCAACGTGTCATCAACATTCTAAAACAACTTGAGGGCCCTCAGGTTCGGATTCCTCTTCGAAACAGAAAGTAGACAACATCTGTCCATTAAAAGGTAGTTTATTTTATCTAGGTTATAAACTACAATGTTCATAGCCGCTGACGGTTCCGTTCTTATCGGAACCTTCCTTGATAAATATCGAAGAATGGAAGAAGGACTATCCAACCAAGCATGTGGACAATCTAGATCAGTCACACTCAATACGTGAACAAAGTATTCACTACCTAATTTTTTAAAGCATATTTGAAGCAGTCGAATCTGAGAAATTGAGGTTTCATGGAAATAGAATTGCTCTGTCCAAAATTCGAATTCCACAAGCCGCCCAACAAATTTTTTTTAAAGATTCTGGTCACTCAACTTCTTAAAAACCTCTTCCATTACACCTCAAAAAAGACCAAAGTAAAAGTTCAGGTGCGAGGCAACACACAACTTCCTTTGCTTTAATCAAAGTTGCTAAGGTGCTCCTGTGTTTTGGCGACTTTCCAAATAAAATCAAGTTTTACCGATAGAAAGAAGAGAAGTTTTCAACACAATGTTAGAATTCCGAAAAAACGGATATCTATGAACGAATTCTTCTCAACATTTGGATCTTACAATGTTCGGAACCATGGAAACGCAAATTTCTTACTTTGGAAATTCGCTAAAAAAAAAAAAAAAAAAAAAAAAAAAAAAAAACAGGAGCACCATAGCAAATATGATTAATATGAAGGAAGTTGTATGTTGTATGCTGCTTCGCACCTGAACTTTTAGTTTGGTCTTTCCCGAGGTGTAATGAGAGAGGTTTGTCAGGGGATGTGAGGCACAGAGGAGAAGGATGAATATTGCAAGTTTGTGACAGTTACGGTTCCCCAAGGCGAAATACTCCCGCCGTATCTCGTATCTCCAACTCCCTCTCACACCCCCATCCCTCCTATCTTTCATCCCTCTCTCTCACGCACTCTAAACTTCGCTCGCGGCGTCATCGGGGCCGTTTTAAGGCGCTCGGGAAGCCCGGGAGACGCGTCGTGTGTGGGGGCGGACGCGAGTGGAGAGGGAAGGGGAGCTATCGCCAAGTTCACGAGTCCCCTTCTCACCCGTCGTGATTCCGCCGCATCCTCCATAGCGAAGTGCACCACGTACGCGGGATTGGCCGTCTCGCGGGACCGCTGCGAACCCCTCGTCCCATCACAGGCTCCGCCTCCCTTCCCCACTTACGTCACTTCGGCGAACCTTTTTTGCCGCATCTTCGAGTTCACCCTCATGCAAACTCCCCTCTCAAATGTTCTCTCGCGACCTCACGTGTCGCCGCACTCTATCGCCGCTACGTCAACCGTAACTAGTGATGGGTATCGTTGAACAAGTATCGAAATTTTGTACCGATACTGTATCGGAAGGTTGGTATCGATACTCCAAATATCTGTCAAGCAAAGTATTGATATTTCTAAATATCGAGTATTGTTTCCAACATTAATTTTTCAAGCTTGAACTGTAAACTGTGATATAAAAGAAGAAAAAACGTCTGCCAAGTGGGTGTGGCACATAGCTTCCTACTATCCATAACATGACTGTATAGATCATTGAAAATTATTATTGACTAAAGAACTTCGTTCAATTAGGCGAAGTAAATATTGAATTACGGTAAATTTATTGTTATACAGGAGCATAACTTGAGAAAATAAAGGTAGGCATGTTCAACTATTGAACAAACTATAAAATATACCTAATAATAAAAATTGACATTGACGCTGAATGGATAGATGACTGAAGTGATAAATAATTATTATATCCATGCATCGTTCAATGATGCATAAATAAAACATATGCATCGTTCAATGATGGTTCAATATGGTTCGATCCGAGCTCGAGGCTAAAACTTTATTTTCTCTTTATTACTCACGAGGACCATCTTTACATCTGTCCGAACAATCCCTGAAAATTTCATCAAAATCAGTCATGAACTCCCGGAATTATGCGTGTAACAAGGATTTCACGTTTGCGTATGCGCAGAGGCTACTATTGACCTTGGGGCCATGAAACTTATAGGGGATCATCTACACATCGAACCGAACGATCCCTGAAAATTTCATCGAAATCGGTCAAGAACTCCCGGAGTTATGCGTGTAACAAGGATTTCACGTTTGCGGATGCGCAGAGGCTACTATTGATCCGGGGGTCATGAAACCTATAGGGGACCATCTACACCCCAACCGCACAATCCCTGAAAATTTCATCAAAATCAGATTATAACTTCGTGTAGTTTTGCCCGTAACAAGGATTTGCTGACAGACAGACAGACACACAACAGACACGGAACCAAAGTTGTTCAGAAAGGTCTGAATCGCAAAATGCGAGTGGAATTTTTGATTTTGGAGACAAGAAAATTTTCACATTCCGAAAGTGAAAACAATGCTTCGGCTACCTTGGTAGACTCGGAAGCAAAATTAAAATTGAACAGAAATGATTCACAGAGAAGTCCTAAAATCGCACTCGAAACTTGAGCCTACGGATAATGTTCGAATTTTATCAACTTTCTAATGCTGCCTTCAAATTTGCGATTTCATCGAGAATTTCAGTTCGGCACCTTCTAGTCTAAAAAAACAGCTTTCGTACAGTACGCAACCACGAGGGACATTTTGTACACCGCTCCGGTACTTCCAATTGGAGGCCAGTTTTGATGTAAAACGCTTATCAAATTCAACGTCGACGAGAGAATGAGGCGTCTCGATAAATGTATCACGTACCTCGCCAATTTCAATTTCATTTGTGGATAATGTAGTATTCATAAGCAGCTTTTTGCGTGAACGATATTCGCGCGCTAGTTCCAACGAGTGCCGTTTTGTAGGACCAATGATAACTACGTTAGATTGTGCTCGTTGATGGTTGCGATGTAATGGTTCCATCGTTTGGTCACTGAAGTTCCGAAGCAACGAATGGTAAACTGTAAAGACATAATCATCACCACTCACAGGACTGTCACAGTTAGTAAACAATATGGTTCCATCGGGTGGTCACTGAGGGTCCGAATGTCCAGGGGTTAACGTAACAAGATTAAGTAAATCAACAGCTTTCAAATGAGTGGTGAACGAGTTTTCTACGATCTTAAATGTTGAAGATAGTGATCCGTACCAACGAATCGGTTGTAAGAGAAAACCATCAGAAATATTTTTGTGACGCTGTCCGCGTTACATTTTCGAGTTTATGTAGCGAAGTAAAGACATAAAATGTCAAAATCCTAATCGTATCTACTTAAACAGAACGGAAGATAATCTTTGTTTTGATTTTTTGAACCTGTGAGAGGTAAGGTAACAGTAACAGTAGGTACTAAAGCCCGTAATGTAGCCTCCTACTGCTGACTTCCTACTTCTTCTTCTTCTTTTCCTGTTTTCCAACTATTATTAAAGGTACTATTCCTTTACATACCGGATTCCATTACACTTGTCCAAAGATTGGTTGGTGAGTTCTTTGACTAGTAAGAAAATCAACCAAAGAAAAATATTTAAACCAATTTTTTTAAGCTAGTGGGAAAAAATTTGCCGAGGTTTCGAAATATCGGAATTGTAGTATCGATACTCGACATCATTGGAGGGCCCAGTATCGATACTCAACGGTTAAATATCGATGTTTTGAAATATCGGGAATAGATACCCATCCCTAACCGTAAACCCTTGCCCCCTACATTATAATTTCTACATTTCTCTACATCATTATTGAAAAAATACATATAATTAGGTATTATTATACACTACTCAATTTCCTATTTGTATAGTTTATTTTTGCTATTAAGTTGAAAGTAAAAACCAATTTTTTTTAAAAAATCGATACCCAAAAGAAACGATTTTTTTTAATCGATTATTTGGAACCGATTCAGAAACGATTTAAAAAAATCGGCATTTTTTTACCGATTGCCCTTCCCTACACTTTCTGCCACAAGAGCTACAACGTTGAGGGCTTCGTAATCTTTATCCCTGACAAAAGTTCAATTTCATCTGTTACCTCTGAGAGAATCAGGCATTTGTGCAATTGTTATTTTTGGGAATCGTTCAAAATCGAAATTTTATTTTATTTTGTGCTTGAATTATGGAAATGATTATTTGAGTTTCATTTTTCATTCAGATAACAACGATTATTGTCCCATCTGCCGTTTTGGTTTATTATTCAATAATAAACCATTGTAATCGCTGTTGAAAAAAAAAAAAAAAAAAAAAAAAAAAAAATCTAACCCCCCCCCTTGAAAATGTCATGGTTTACGTTTCAAAGGGTGTAGAATCCGAATCTGCAATAAAAAATTTTCCGTGCGTCCGCCGTACGCCGTTTGCCGTATGCACGATTTCTCCCAAACGGCTGAAGCAAAAAAAGCTGAATTTTTCAGGAAAAATCCGTGTTGGTCCGACGACGCCCCAATTCTTGAACCAGCTCTCTCACTTAATTTAAAGTGCCCTTTAAGGGTTGTCAAAGTTTTGTGAAATCCCTAAAAACCTAAAAAAAAGTCAAGGTTGCCTAAATTTCGATTCTTTTTGAAGAACTTTCCACGAGGAATCGAATAAGCCCCTCCCCAGGTCCATAGGTCAAACCATTCCTGATGTATGGCCCGATTTATGGTGTCAACATTTGCGTTATTTTGGTTTATTATTGTTTTTGTTTTGATATCAGTAACCTAGTGATGTAGTGATGTACTAATGTGGATACTGGAGTGAACTCCTAAAAGGCTTTGTAAGCGGCACACGGGTTGAAGCATTCTGATATGTATGAAACGCTGCAAATTCTTCCACTGGTGTTTTGGTCTATAATCGTTTTTGTTTTGATAGCAGTAACCTAGTGACGTAGTGATGTAGTAATGTGGATACTGGAGTGAACTCCTAAAAGGCTTTGTAGCCGATACACGGGTTGAAGCATTCTGATAACCATAAAAAACGCTGCAAATTCTTTAACTGCGGCAATGACACATGATTTAAATTTCTACGAAGCTTTGGAGTGTGTGTGTTTCACAAGTGATTTTGGCAGAATAAAAATAAAATTTTAATTTTTTGAGCGGTTCCAAAACTAAAATTACTTTATTTCAACCTCTTTTAAAAACTTCAAACAAAGTGTATTTTATACAGATTTCAATGAATATGGAGGGCCTCATTCGAGACATGGGGTATAAAACCACCAACCAAAACGTGACTGTTGATATTCATTGAGGACCTCCCACGAGCATGCAAAAGGCACCTTGAGCCCTTTAGGGCTCATGAATTGACAACAACGCGGCTTTGAGGCAGAAAGGGGTCCCCCAACTTCCGAATTTCGGGTCGTCCCCGCCATCTGTCGTTCAAACCCAAAATGTCTCCCTCCTGAGAATCTTTGCATAGGGCGTTTCAACATAGCGTTTGGCCTCTTTCCCCCTCGGGAAACTATTAAATCCCCAGTTGTTTCTGAACCTCGAAAGGACGACCCCGGACCGACTGAGGGTGGAAGCGGAGACGTAACGAACGTCTTGGGATTTGAATAGCGATTTCCCCCATCTGAGAGCGGGCTGGACGATGCGGCGGTCATTTACATCGAAACAGTCGTCATTTGGCCCAATTAAGGGCAGCACGCGGCTCTCGATTTAATCTAATTCCTTCGCCCCCCTTCCCTCTTATGCCCACCATCCCCCTATTCGTCCCTATTCCCTATCGCCATCACTGTTCCCCATCCCGTCTCACGTGCCTTATACCTAAAACAAAAAGTTCCAGTGATGCAGTGCAATTGTATGAACGGGTTCTCCAAAAATGTCGTATTTTAAATTGAGTTTAAATTAGAACATTTATGCATTTAACAAAAACAAAAATTTAACAATCAACGTTAATGCGAATAAACTAGCTTTAAAAACACGGTTCTATTTAAACTAGGATATATATTCTGCAGAAAAACGTGCGATTTAATGAAATTACTTATTTTTGTGGTACTTATGTTGGTTTATTATTAAACCATTGTAATCGCTCTTGAAAAAAAAAAAAATTCTAACCCCCCCTGAAAATTGCGTGGTTTACGTTTCAAAGGGTGTAGAATCCAAATCTGCAATAAAAATTTTCACGTCCGTCCACCGTACGCACGATTTCTACCAAACGACTGGAGCAAAAAATCTGAAAATTTCAGGGAAAATAAATATTGGTCCGATAACGCCCCAGTTCTTTAGCCAGGACTCTCACTTAATTTAAAGTGCCCTTTAAGGGTTGTCAAAGTTTTGTGAAATTCCCAAGTCAAGGCGGCCTAAATTTGGACTTTTTTGAAGAACTTTCCACGAGGAATCGAATGAGCCCCTCCCCAGGTCCGTAGCTCAAACCATTCTCGATGCATGGCCCGATTTATGGTGCCAATTAAAACTTAATTCTGGTCCTTCTGCATATTTCATGCTTTAATTTAGGGTCCTGTTGTCACCCGCTGTCTCCTAAGGCTTTTTTGTTTTTGTTCTGAAAAACGTGAAAATTCACGAATTGACCTGTTTAGGCAGCTAAGAGATCAGTGAACCTACATGTACGCATCACGTTCTTGGAATGTGTCGCCTTCAGCCTTCTGTTATTGCAGGAAGGTGCCGAATAGAGCATTTCAACGGAATTCCATTCGATTCGATTGGTTTTACGAGTACAAGGATTTTGTCGCTCTAAATCGGGGTGCATCTTGCGGAACCATCCCTCGCAGAAGAAAACCTTCATGGAGTCCAGAGCTCATCGAAGGACCTTTATTGGAGGCTTTCGTTAATGAGATGGCATTAGAAGTTTACTTTCCTATAGGCAGGGGCCGCGCGAAATACTTGCCGTGCAGAGAATTGCACAAATGGGAGGTGTCAGTTGAAAGAAAAAAAGCCGTACGATCAGTACCATGAAGTCAATATTTTCTTAGGAATGTAGTATGAAGCCTCATGTTAAAAGTCCACTGGGACTCCTACGATTGTAGTATGAAGCTCGCGTTAAAAGTAGTATAATTTTGTTTCGAAAGAAAAATCCCAGAAATCATACAATCCTTGACCTCACCTATCCGAAGAAGGAGCCTCGTAAAAAGCCGGCATGAAAAACGTTTTCCCAGAAGATAGGTGACCGTTCCTGTAGAGGTGGAACGAAACCGATGTCACGACCGGCAGGCGGAATCAAGGAGAGAAAAAAAATCTCCTGAAAACTACCAGGTATGAGGGAGGTAATCGCTTTCCGACTTGAGTCAGGGCACACGGAATGATTGACGTGGCGAAACAGAAACGATGGAAGCAAAGACTGATAGCTTATGATGAATGAAAAAATAAAATAAAATAAATGAAAAAAAAGAAAAGAACAGAGTACTAAGGAGAATTGTACGGGGGAAGGCGAGAAAAATGCGGTGTTCCACATTTTGCGGTTTTAGTTCTGGGCAGTACGACGAGCTGGTTTGTGGCATCCGAGTTTACAAGGTGATGAAAAACCATCTCCTTCGTGCCTTGAAGTGGTCTTTCTGCCGGGAACCTTTTTGCCGCGTAATCACGATGAGATCGCGGTTGGTTTGTTTTTGAAGTCCGATCCCACCCGGTTCTCGTGGTTTTTCCTTTCAAACTATTCGTGGTATTCCAAAATGTTCTCATTCTTTATAGGTATGCAGTAGACATTAGGATAAGGTTAGTATGAGTCAATTCCGCCAACGGGAGTTAAGAAGAAAGAAGAGTTAATTAAGATAGTTATTCCGTCATTATAACATATTATATAATATTTGTAACGACATAAAAACATTAGCACAAACGAAAGATCGGTTAGGAAAAAGAAAATGAGCCAAGCTTGTCGCTTAGCCGTGAATTCACACAGCCATTACAACGTCCTTTCCGATCAATATATTTAAAACAAAACAACATTCATATTCTAAATGCTTCTTAACAATTGTTCTACATTAGACGCCCCTACTTGAATTTAAGTAAAAATCATGTAAAGGCAGGGGGGTTATGGACTGTTGAAACAAGGAACCATAAGCAGCCAAGCGAGTCAACGATGAAGAGGGGATTATTTTCTAGGAGAAATTTTTCAAAGATAAACTCACCAGAGCATCCAAAAGTGGCGTAGAAGGTAGGTGGGATACTGCGACCCAACAGCCCAAGAAATAGAGGCAAAACATTTGGGAAAAATCGAAATTGTTGGCATAAAAAATCGCTATTTCATTCGGCGAGTTGTTTGCGACTGAGGATCTCGAGAATTGAGGAAAAAATAATTTAAAAAAAATCTAATTAATTTTTTGACATGATTGGCGAGCACACAGTGGTTTAAAATCAAATTGATTTGCTAAAATTTGACTGAAAAAAAAAAAATTATGTATCACCCAAAACGCAAAAAATTGCAAATATTCTATGCAACATTTAAAGACTACAAGGATTGATGAAACAAATCCTGCAAACTACATCTTTGGGGTAACTTGGGGGTGATATAGTTTTTCGTTATTGAACAGGGGCATACATTTACAAATTGCTAAATTAAATTGCTAAAATGCAATGTATATTCAATAATGAATGTAGAAATTTCATTGTTGAACAAAAGCAACAAAACTTTGCGCTACACACACCTTGAACATAATGAATGAATAATGATAATCCAACTGCCAGTTATCAGGCACTTGTGTAAACATGACTGATTCACTCCTTTACTATTTGTTTGTAAACACGGTATGGCGGGAAATACTAGTATTAAGAGTCTCACTAACTAATGATAAAAAGGTAAAGCACTCAGAAATTCTGAAATTGTGACTTGACTTTTGTCCACCTAAATCGGTGAATTTGCCCACTGTGCGCAGCTTCTACTGTCGATCAGCATTTATAAGCGAAGCCGAAACAATCAAGGTAGACAGCAAAGACGAGACATACGATGAACTTAGAAATAATCTGCCTATCTTGAACAAATAACTATGGGTAAATTCTTTTGGTAATTATGAATTCTCACAAATACTTACATGAGAGGGCAAAACGTTGCAGTGGGTGTGTCTTGGGGACTCCATTCGTATGATTAACGTGAAAATGATCCATGTCTAACCATAACCACATGATAACGTACTAAATCCAAGTTAATATCCAATGAAAGAAGTAGGGGTACTACAGTGCGCTCATCACTTATTTCTCCAGCCAGGCTACTCCAATATTTTTCCTACCCATTTATTCAATTAGATCAGGTGTTCATTGACACCTGATCAAGTTTTGAGCTCTTTTGCAGCTGTGTAAAAGGTAGTATGGGTGGCCGATTGTCGGCAGTAACCAACAATCGATTGTTTCGATGCTATCGACAAGAAACAATCGATTAAAAATCGAACATTTTTAATGCCCTTTTATTTTGAAAGTTTTAATAATTAATAACAACTCATTTGCCATTTCAATTTATTTAAAAAAAAAAATTATTGTTGAATTATAAATCATAAATTAACAATGACAAAAAAGGAATGAGCTTAGGTACATGAAAAAAGTAAGAGAATTCAATTCAATCTAGAATCCTTAGATTAGCTTTCAAAAAAAATTGCATATCAGCCTTTTGGGGGTCAAGGCGGCTTCTATTTTCAGACTCTGATGTAGCAGGGATTATGAAATATCTTCCGGCGATTGAACTCAATCTACTATATTTGTCTTCATTCTTCTCGTACCATTCAAAAATATTTGTATCTCCAGGTACGGGCAACTCCTTTGAGATATTATCTCACACAAATGAGGGTGTCCACATTGGCTGTTTCCTGATTTTTGTCAGCTTCTTTCGATTCTTCCAGCTTGTGGAAAAAACTCTTTTTAACACTAAGTTGTACTATACGAGACCTTGCAGGCTGAGGCTCAGGCATTTTTCGCAGGTGAGGTCTCTGGCTTATCTACCAGTGAATCCCAACTGTGAATTATCTAGAAACATTGTTCCGCTGACACTCGTAAAAATAGATGAGCATCTGGATTAATATTTCAAATTCCAAGAACAATTCGTTTGTAACAAAAACTATCGATTGTTGGAAAACCAATCGATTGCATTTCGATTGGAAGTAACAATCGATCAATCGGTTGTCGCAATCGAAAATCGACCACTCCTAAAGTATAATGACCGATTTACCAAACCTCGCTCATACGTCTCAATTTCACAGTTCAAGGTTGGTCACGTAAAACTAGTTTTATGGATTATTTTCCCACCTTATTCCTAATTCCACCTTATTCCAGTCAATTATTCTACAGTTTCTTTATTCAATTCGTTCTTCATGATACAATAAAAGTCACAATTAGGTTTTTACAGCGAACGCGCACTTGCCCTGTGTTTTCGATCTCCTGAATTTTATTTCAAGTTACTAGGAGAGTACAGCTTAGTTTATTAATTCTTCACAAACTGATTTGAAAAGAAAAAAAAAAGAGGTGTTTGAGGATGAATTTAGAGACGACGACGGGTTCATCGCCTATCTACATGAATGTGGCTGCGAAGGGCTCCCGTCTGAGTGATCTGACCATCTTACAAATAATATCCCCCAACAGTATTGTTCCTTCACTATGTTCGTATTAAATTCTTTTGAATTGTTCTTTAAAATTATTTTATAGTTTGTGTGAACTTAATTTCTGTAAAAAAAAAAAAAAAAAATAAATTTAAAAAAAAAAAAAACGAGACAGTAGATTTTTATGGTTTTACAGCCAGATCATTTAAATGATTAATTTTAACATTTAGGTACCGAAGATGAAAAATTGTCTATGCAACCTACAAATATGGGATTCTAGCTCGGAGGAGGGGAGCTAGTAAACAGAGATGAAAGCTACGGCTGGGGGGGGGGCTAACAAGGGTTTACATGAGCGCATTCTGTGTTCATAAACGGTGGTACTTACTAAGCCTAGCCTACTCCCTGGAAAAATCTATAGATTCAACCAGAGCACCATAGAGGCTAGTGCTTACCAAGGTGGCAGGTACACGAATGACCCCCTCGAGCGGACGGAAAAGTGGTGATGCCGGGATAACAAAGGGTGGAAGGAGCCCACCCGAAGGTTAGTTGAAGGAGTGTTGAGGGGGGGGGGGGCGGAACTGTTGGGTCGGTCGCTAAGAACTGGATTGCACTCCTGTTAATCATTTAAATGATAATAAATTATTTAAAAAAACACGAGCGCACTTGCCTGTAGTCACCCTATGAGTTTGAAGATCCCGTGAAGAACGCGTCGGTGGGAAATTTTCCAGCGGGGATATTCAAATGTTTGAACTCTTGGGCGCTCGGGCGAACGGAGACCGCGTTGATGATCAAAGTCTGCCCCCCCCCCCCCCCTCCTCGCATCACGTCCTCAGATAAGGGGAAAATGAAAGGATATTCTCTCCCGGGGATATTTACCCTCTCCACGTCCCCCCTGGCGCCGAACATGAGTGGGATATCGCTGGGCTACTGTGTAAAATGCGCTGGAAGCCCAGTTCAGTTTTTTTACCTCCTCCCCCTTTTATTTATGAGGAAAAAAAGTATGTATATATATATATATATATATATAAAGGGTTGAAGGCAAACGGATACCACGAGGGGGTGACAGCCCTAACAGGAAAAAACAAGTGACTCATCAATGGCATTACGACGCGTGGAGCGTTGTGGAAAGAGATGTGAATCCCCGCGTTCAAGTGCTCCCAACGATCCACACAAAACCCTTCATTTTGCGCGCTGACTTTTTTTTTCTCTAAATTAGAAATGTTTACTTTGGAAATTAAACGTTTTCGTGTTAGCGCTATTTCGTTTCCCCCTCGTCTCGATTTGCTTGATTTTTTTTTCTCGTTGTAAGAGAGTCGAATAACTTTTTTTTTTGTCTAACGACCGGAGAGCCGGCTGGCTAAATAAATAGGGGTTGGTTTCTACCCGGGGATCGGAGGAGTGTTGTAACGATATCGAGGCGCTTCGGTTGGCTACCGCGGTGGTTTGGTGAGGAAATTCGTGTTAAGGAGACTAGCTCTTTTTTTTTGTAGAGAATTCGCGGGTGAAACTGGTAGGAATTGAATGAATATCGGCAATTCCAAGGGCCTGTGGAAAGGAAATAGGGATATTTATATGTATCAATCTCGAAGGAACCGAATTTTGAAAAAGGGAAGAATAACATTAGTTCTCAAATGTATTCAGCAAGTATCATTTAAAAAAAAAAACCTTGGACATTGAAGTACTATTTTATGCAAAGGACGGATAGTATAGTAAAACCAAAGTTTGTGAGTATGTATGTGAAGGGTACAGGGGAAAAACCTCATCATCGCTTTTCTGATCGATAATGTGTTAGAAATTCTACCTGATGGATTTTGAATTGTAATTTCTGAATATACAGTCCTTTTTGGTGAAGAACACCTTTATCTCTGTCTGAAAGCAAGCGGTAGTTACCATTCCAAATAGTGCGCGTGTGAGGAAGAACCTTTTGATTGTGCGGAGTCACTCGCGACTAAGTTGTTGAAACCCATTTCAATACAAACGGAGTAAGATAGAACGTTGTCTATATTTCCACGAAAGTAAGGGTTACACAGTTAAATCGATTTCGACGGTTAGGCCATCATCAGTAACTAACATGAACTGAAGGTACATCACAGAAAGCTCATCTTATATAGGATCAAGTGAAAGGAGATTGAATCCTATTGGCTCAGGGAAGTGAAAGGGGCGGGGAGGACCAACCAATGCCACTCAAGGCTTACAAAGTGAAAGGGGCACAAACAGTAACATTATGGACAACACAACAAACGGTAACAATAATGGTGAAATATTTTGAGGGATGACATCATTTAAATATTTTCCTGACCTACCACTCTCAACAATTTCGATTTTTTCTAGCACATCCAACATACCTCAATACCAACATAGAGTTTTTTCAATGTAGTCTTGTTTCGTTAAAATAACAGTGGTGTTAAAAAAAAGGGATAAAGCACAATCCTGTCGTCTCTCTGGGGATTCCATCGTCTCGGGACCTAGCTTTCTCCATTGAACTTCCAACTGTTCTTTCGTGACGAAGGCCCTATGTGCTGAAGAGATAAAGAAGACAATCAAGATTCCACCCGGACAAGAAGAACTGCTGGCAGCTGATTTGAAGAAGAAGTTCAATGGTAAGAAGAATGGAGCTCTTACAGCGGATAAAGGAAACAAGGAGACAATTGGTAGTTTGGTCTCTCAAAATATTTCCGCGTGAAAAACTGTCTGCTTGAATAGGATTTTCCGAATCACATTCAAGGCCGTTTTCCCCTAAATAAACTATTGAAACTGCAAGAGTTACATTTGCCTCCCTAGCTTGGTGAAGTTCATTTCCTATATATGGGTACGTGTGAACAAAGTCAATGGGATCATCAGCATCAGTATGGTATTCATCGCTGCAGTCAAACTCATCATCGTCAATAACATACAAGTGTGATCATCATGGTCATCGTTAGAATCGTCCGCCAACTCATCTTCATCTTCGATTGAAACTTCGTCGTAATGACCTTCAAATAGCACTTGTGCCGATTCAATTGCAAACTACGGCTCATCACTACAGATCCTACTTCGTCCTCCTGATTGTTGGAGATCAGAGTTGGACATCCTAATCGAGGATCAAAACAGTAATCTGTGAGCGGAAGCGAAATAGCATTAGGTAGATTAAGAAATTCACTGTAGCCCGTACTGGAGGTTTCTTATACCTCTCCTGAACTGCACGACACGAGGACTGTGGGACCGAGGACGCTCTGTAGGTCTATCCGTACGCAGATCAGCAAGAACAACAGGCTAATCAAAACAAGACAAACTCACGTGAGCATTCTCGTAGAATTTTAGGAGGGTAGAGGGGCTCGGTTCATTTCCCTTTCTTATAAAGTGTACATTGATGTTTGAAGTTAGGGTTGCGGTATCCAACACCGATGTACGGATAGAGGGTTGAACAAAGGTTTATTAGTTCTGCATTAGAACAACACTTCTACTTAACTCTTTGATTTATTTATATTAGATGCAGTGTGTGGAACATTCTCAAGCCTGCTTATCTCGTAATTGCAGTCTAATTACCTACAATGTGATTCATGCTACGTCAAACCTCGTTCTTACGCTAGTTCTTGTTGACGTTTTTTTCTAACTTCTAGGCCCTTAGAGAATATGAACATGAATGATAAGAACGTTACGCTGTCCAGAGGGGGGGGGGGGGGGGCCTTTGATTCAATGGAATGTGATTGTGAGGTGAATTCATTTGAATGTGGTGAAATGATTGATAGCCATCAATAACGATTATCAAAACATTAGTGTTATTTCAAAAGCTTTCTATTTTGGTTTATTATTCAATAATAAACCATTGTAATCGCTCTGGAAAAAAATAGTAACCCCCCTGAAAATTTCATGGTTTACGTTTCAAAGGGTGTAGAATCCGAATCTGCAATAAACAATTTTCCGTCCGTCCGCCGTACGCCGTACGCACGATATCTCCGAAACGGCTGGAGCAAAAAATCTGAAAATTTCAGGAAAAATTCATCTTGGTCCGACGACGCCCCAGCTCTCTCACTCAATTTAAAGTGCCCTAACGGCTGTAAAAGTTTTGTAAAATCCCTGAAAACCTCAAAACTAGTCGAATCGGCCTAAATATTTTCCTATTTGAAGAACATACCATGAGAAATCGAATGAGCCCTTCCCCACGTCCGTATGTCAAGCCGTATCCGATGTATGGCCAGATTTATGGTGCCAACATTTGCGTTTTTTCGTTTATTATTGTTTGTTTGTAATCTAGTGATGTCCGGCCGATAGCGTCGAGTTGTAGTGAATGTGGATACTGGAGTGATAGCCGATGTGAATACTTGTAGGGTAGTTAGTAGCCGATACACGGGTTGAAGCATTCTGATATGCATGAAACGCTGATAATATGTAGGTAAATATTATTCAGTATTATTACTGGGGTTTATTATTCAATATTATTACTGCGGTAATTAAGTATTATTTCACTGGGGTTTATAATTCAATTGGCTTGTGTTCATGATTTGAATCTTACTAAGCTCCGGAGTGGCGTGTTTTACAGGTGATAGAGCGATTATTGAATTTAAGGAGATATGCATAGACCACGTAAATCGGTTCTCATCCAAAACACCTATTTGGATTGATCAGTTGATGATATTTGCGTGCCCCCTCTACATCTGTCTACCTTTGGCTACATCGTTTAAATTTGGATTTGGGGAAGTTTTAACGAGTGCCAAAGGACTTGATAAATTATAGACGTTTTTATTGTGGGGGTGTATTGAGGTTCAATAAGAAAACGCTGCAAATTCTTTCACTGGGGTTTATTATTCAATTGGCTTGCGTTCATGATTTGAATTTCTACTAAGCTTTGGAGTGTGCGTGTTTCACAGGATAGGGCGATTATTGAATTTCAGGAGGCACACAAATATGATCAACTGATCAATCCAAATAGGTATTTTGGTCGAGAACAGATTCACGTGCTCCATGTATATCTCCTGAAATTCAATAATCGCCCTATCCTGTGAAACACGCACACTCCAAAGCTTAGTAGAAATTCAAATCATGAACGCAATTGGCATTCAACGCCAATTGAATAATAAACCCAAGTGAAAGAATTTGCAGCGTTTTTTGAATATTTTAGTCCTTGAGTCACGCCGAGAGTTCAGTCCCAACTGAATAAGTTTCATAAAACTTGGCTCAGTAGTTTCGAAGAAAAGCTTGAAAAGCTCCTGTCCTGAGTACAGGAGACGGACGGATTTTTGAAATTCGATTTTTGAATTCTACACATCTCGAAACGCAAAACAACAAATTTAGAGATGTTGAATTTTTTTCAAGGTCGACTACAAAGGTTCATCGTTGAAATTAATAAACCAAAAAGCGTTAATCTATAATCATCTGGACATCTCGTCTGTAATTTCCACCGATTAAAGCCTCCATCTTTCCGTACTAACATCGATATCGCGAATTTGTGATGGATATGGTTAGCTGGCCCTTCCCGATTCTTGAATCTGTCGCCTCGGTAGGTATACCAGACGAATTCAAGCGTCTGGGACATCTGCAGAACATTATCCGCATTCAACTCTTGGAAGGGGCAACTATACCATTCTATTACCTCACCTCCCCATGTTACAAATGCCAACTTCACCTATGAAAGTTCTTCATTCTGGCACTCGGTTATGTTTTATAGGGATGATGGTCTCAATAACAATTGCCCTCTGGAACAATAGTTAAGTGCTAACTGCAAAAAACACAGTTCAGTTGTCCTTTGACTCGAGAATGTCATTGGAGCCTTGTCTGACCGTGAACTTTAAAGGTGACGATGAGAATCGCGGGCATAAGCGGAGCGGTGCCTACTTGATGTTACGGCCATCGTTACTTCTGGAGGAAGTTTCGAGCGAGAAGCCATGGGATCTCCGTTGAATGTAGTATAAACGAATCGTCAGTTATAAATAATAAATTGGCTTGGTAGGAAACACTCTTCTCTTCTTAATTGGGTTTCCACTTCAATATGTGGAAGATGCGGATCTGGATGCAATTATGTCACTATATTCTTTCAAATTGAGATTCTGTTCAGACGAAAACACCTTCAAAAGCTTGGCAGGATCGTCAGGTACTCACAGGTCGTTACAGATGGAAATCTGTGACATCCACTGAGTGACAATGAACCGAGAAACGATACCGCTGGTTGCCAATAGATTCTAGAATATTTATAGAAATATACTATACCATCCAAATACCAAAAAACTAACCAAGATATACCATAATGTAAACATGCGAATTTATCTTTATTTGGTTGGACTTCCTAATTATTTGTGGGTAAATACAAATGTTGACTTCAGGTTTACCTAACGGATTAAAAGACAGCCTAATTTAAATATTTGTCTTTATTTAGTAGTACTTAATACTTAATCGAGGGTGGATAAGAATTTTGACTTCAGTTCTACAGGTTCTTTTCAGGTTCCGATATACAGGGTGTCCAGCGTATGTCCCAGCGTGTGTCCCCTCCATATCACTAGCGAATTTTGAGGGTCAAGCGTACGTTGTTTGGAATATAACAACGGCATCTAATAAAATGAAACGTAATTAGTACTCGCCCTCAGTGAACTAAACTCAAAGAACACTCACATATAATGTAAACGGAATGTAAATTGCTCTCAAATTGTAGAAATAAAGAAAAAACGCTGCAAATTCTTTCACTGGGGTTTATTATTCAATCGGCTTGCGTTCATGATTTGAATTTCTACTAAGCTTTGGAGTGTGCGTGTTTCACAGGATAGGGCGATTATTGAATTTCAGGAGATATACATGGAGCACGTGGATCTGTTCTCGACCAAAATACCTATTTGGATTGATCAGTTGATCATATTTGTGTGCCTCCTGAAATTCAATAACCGCCCTATCCTGTGAAACACGCAGACTCCAAAGCTTAGTAGAAATTCAAATCATGAACGCAAGCCGATTGAATAATAAACCCCAGTGAAAGAATTTGCAGCGTTTTTTTACTGAACCTCCCCCCCCCACAATAAAAATACTATAATTTATCAAGTCCTTTGGCACTCGTATTGCGTTAAAACTTCCCCAAATCCAAATTTAAACGATGTAGCCAAAGGTAGACAGATGTAGAGGGGGCACACAAATATCATCAACTGATCAATCCAAATAGGTGTTTTGGATGAGAACCGATTTACGTGGTCTATGCATATCTCCTGAAATTCGATAATCGCTCTATCACCTGTAAAACACGCACACTCCGAAGCTTAGTACAGATTCAAATCACGAACGCAAGCCAATTGAATAGGTAATAACCCCAGTGAAAGAATACTTATTTACCCCAGTAATAATATTTACCTATGTATTATCAGAATGCTTCAACCCGTGTATCGGCTACTAACTACACTACAAGTATTCACATCGGCTACCACTCCAGTATCCACATTCACTACAACTCGACGCTATCGGCCGGACATCACTATGTTACAAACAAACAATAATAAACGAAAAAACGCAAATGTTGGCACCATAAATCGGGCCATACATCGGGAATGGTTTGACCTACGGACGTGGGGAAGGGCTCATTCGATTCCTAATGGTATGTTCTTCAAATAGGAAAATATTTAGGCCGATTCGACTAGTTTTGAGGTTTTCAGGGATTTTACAAAACTTTTACAGCCCTTAAAGGGCACTTTAAATTGAGTGAGGGAGCTGGCTCAAGAATTGGGGCGTCGTCGGACCAAGATGGATTTTTCCTGAAAATTTTAGATTTTTTGCTCCAGCCGTTTCGGAGATATCGTGCGAACGGCGTACGGCGGACGGACGGAAAAATTTTTATTGCAGATTCGGATTCTACACCCTTTGAAACGTAAACCATGAAATTTTCAGGGGGGGGGGGGGGGGGTTAAACATTTTTTTAAAGAGCGATTACAATGGTTTATTATTGAATAATGAACCAAAAATTAGAATAGTCATCAAGTTCTGCTTCACCTAGAACACATTTCAATCTTCTTTAAAAGAACAATATCCGGTGCTTTTTTTATTGAAATGGGTAGGTGATAAATTGAAAAATCTGATTCGATTTGGCAGAGGATCATAGCATCATTGCTACAACAAAAGTGTACTTTTTAGATTTTAGAATTTACCTTTTCCCTGTGCTTCATATTTGAGAGCTACTTACTCGAAGTCTGGCTGTTTTTCTTTCAACTATCGGAAATAGGAAGGAACTATCTTCCTTTTTCGCCAAGCTTTCCCTTGATTGACTATCTTTTCCATGGCCGACAGAATATTAATCCCAATTTATCTTTTGAAAAGAGCAATTTAATTCCTATTACAAATTTTTATCAGGAAAAGCGATTGATGTTTTTTAAATTAGATAGTGAGGTGACACTATGTTGATGCAATACTTTCAATCAATGTAGTGTGAAGATGGAGTAATACCCGAAATATGTGTAAGAAACGAGAAGAAGAAGAGAGACGACTGCAGCGCTCAAAGCAGAAAGAAGAGAGCGGCGGAGGGGAGAGAGTCTTAGGGGACTCGCACGTTGATGGCTGAAGGAAGAGGAGCTCCCTCTATCTTAAAAATTCCCTAAACAGTTTTTCCGGCTCCATCATCTCCGTTGTTCAAGAAAACCCTGCCAGGACTCCTTGCCTTTATTTGAAGAACTGCCCAGACAACATCCACGGAACCAACATCTTGCTCTATTTTTTTGGATTGATGTCCCTCCTAAATTTGGTGGGCATCACATGGTGAGTCACCTCCCTCTCGTCATTTACACTCACACTCAAATTTAACTAATTTCATCTCTTTTGCGAATGGCATCATTTCTGATTCATAACCTTACTGAGGCCAATTTATTGTTTAATTTAATAAATTCAACACTGCACTAAAGACAACTTTGTTTTATCCATCATCTACCTGTTTGGGGCTCCTATTTGGCAAGCTATTGCTCCCCTCCCTGCAGATATCATGCTCATTTGACAAAAATCTCTTTTATTAATTTTCTTTTATTGGCGCCCAACAGTTAATATTTGTATTTAAAATAGGGAGAAAGCCATAATATACAGGGTGTCCAGCCTATGTTCCGAAAAACTTCGCACACGTGTTCTACAACTAGTTTCCAACAAAAAGTGCCTCGTAGAGTTTTTTTTTTTTTAGAGGCTTCGTTTTCGAGTTTTTGCAAATCTAAGGCTACCGTTGGAAAGAGCATTGAATTTCCCGTCTTTTGAGTCTCTAACAGTAAGTTCACTTGAAACAGAAGTTCTTCGAGACAGGATCACTCACTCACTACCCACCTCTACACTACTACACTTCAGACTTGGAAAAAACATTGACTAGAAGTTGACTACTACCTTTAATTAGCAGCGGTTTATTAAAAAATGGAAAAAATTAGTATATTCACTTCAATTTAACAATACCTACAATCGAAATCATGCCACTCGAATAAACGAAAGCTCAGAATGATCGTCAGAAATTCGCGTAATTTTCCTGATCCGCATGTTAAAATTTGTATTACTTCTTTACTTAATTACTCTATAACAAGCAATATAAAGTCTTTGACTGATTTATCGCACAATAAAGTTTGAATAACTGTTTTTTTTCTAAAAAAATGATTTTCAACATACCTAGATGTATGCGAGTATTATATTTTACTACTGGGTTGTGAGCTCCAAAATGCGTGAGCCGTCATGAGGTTTTTAAATTCTACATCCTATTTTTTACACGTTTGCACTTCGAAGCTCCAATATGATATGCAGATTACTAAGGACTTTTACCTAACAAGATTAGATATGAAATACTGGCGCCGTATTACTACATTGCTACATTGCTAGCAGTTTTTACGAAAACTAATATGTTTGATCCTCGACAGCACAAATCACAGTCCGTGGTGAAACCCATCATATTTTTTAGAGAATCCATAGTACGGATCAAAAATCATATTTAAAAAAATAAAATTAATTATTCTATTGAAAATATTAATACACGATAAGAACTGATCAACAAGGATTAGAGATGTCAGTATCGGCAAAAAATATCGATATATCGGTCATCGATATTTTTTTTCAAACATTCATCCTAATTACGTATGAGCCCAGTGAATAATAATGCATTATTGAATTTCATTCTACTACAGGTAAAGAATTCAACCGCTCAAAAATTCAATGGAACTTTATTGAAGATAATAATTCTGCCGTTTGAATAAAAAACGCCTTATCACCAAGATTGACAAAAATTAGTTTTTTACGGATCCCCCCTATTTTTGTTATGCTCTTTTCAATGGTGATGTCCAAATTTTGAAATTTCATTTAGAAGTGGGGGTAATACCTACCCTCAAAATCGAAAAATCGTTGAATTTGAAGGTGAAATTCCTTATCTAGCTGTCTTAGTTTGTAAGGAGAAACACCTCAACTCTGTTCAAAAATGCCTCAAACTAATATTGATTCGTGGATATTTCCGATGATGAAACGCCTTAACCTAGCGAAAATCGGGCTACCTAAAATCGTTTTACCTTCAAAAGCTTACTTATTTTCAGCTTCAGATTCGAAATCAGACGAATCTTTGAAATTTGCGAGGCGTTTCTCCTTCAAATGTTCACTCAACTGGTTTAGGTTAATTTTTAGTGTTGGGGTGTTTAAGCGTAGAAAACAAAAGGTCGGTAACCCTGTTGTTTTTTATGGTGAATCGCCTTACATGCAAGTTAAGGCGGTTCACCTACAAAAGTGTGGCAAACAAATCGATTCGATTTGATTTCCCCCGCTTTAAATAGAGTTTTTGGTTTGAAAATCGATTTTTCCTCTATTTTTGTTGTTGATAATTTGGTCAATTTAAGCATTTTTGATGTTTCTCTAAAAAAAAATGGGCATTCAAGAAATTTGAATTTCTACAAACTGGTGCGGTTTCACAAGTGAACAACAGCACTCAAATTGATCTATCTGACCTCAAAACTGACAGAAAATTCTGAAATTAGAACGATTTTTCTGAAATACGTGGTTTTCGAAGATAAGGCGTTTTTGTTTCAAACGCCAGAATTATGTACAGGATAAAGCGAAGTAAATTATCAATATTATGTAGGGTTGTGAAATCAATGTAAGTGAAGTAAGAAGTCACCATAAAAGAATTGAAAAAAAAATTCTTCAATCAAACCAATATTGGTTGTCAGATACAGATGAGGAAAACGTCTCCTGAAAATTGATGTGCTCGCCCAGTAAGCGTACGGTGGACGGACGGAACTGTAGATTCTAAAACCCAAGCCCTTTGAAACGTAAACCATGAAAGTTTGTTTTTTTTTCCCCAGAGCGATTACAATGGTTTATTATTGAATAATGAACCAAAATGGGCTAGAAAGTACAAACTGGTGGAGAACAACAGCCTGATTTCTATTGAAAATTCGAAACGATTTTTCTGAAATACGTGGTTTTCGAAGATAAGGCGTTTTTGTTCAAACGGCAGAATTATGTACAGGATCTAGCGAAGTAAATTATCAATATTATGTAGGGTTGTGAAATCAATGTAAGTGAAGTAAGAAGGAAAATTGAAAAAAAAATGCAATCAAACCAATATTGGTTGGGGATAGAGATGAGAAAAATATCGGATCCGATTGATGTGCCCGCCAGTGTGGAACTGGCTAAAACCCAATATCCAAGAAATATCCCTACCTTTTTTACCTACGATTTGCCTTTCTCATCTGACACAATTCCCTTATTCTTAAATGGAAATTATAAAATGAGTTTTGAGCAATAAGATGTAGGATATGGTTGATATGATGATTAAGGGCTGAAAAATATCGGATCCGATAGTGTGCATTTAATGTCGATATATCGGAATAGAAAATATCGCCCAAAAATATCGATATATCGACGGAAGAATATCGATATTTTCTTGACATCCCAACAAAGATATTACCCAGAATGTGTTAGGGAATTCAATGAAAAACGTTTACACAGCATATGTCATAAAACAATAAAAAAATATACGTAACACGTTTTTATAAAAATGTGAACGTAAGAGCATTAAGAAAAAGTCGAAAGTAAACATTTACACTAGTGAAAAATAACGCTATTTCTTCTTTAGTATCCCATTCATCGCCCATATGGTCCATTGTTATAGTAATTAACTATATGGAATCCATTGTGGTAATGATTCAGATTGTTTGATTGATTACGCATTGTTTCGAAGTTGAAGGGCACCTGCCATTACGTTCGATCTGCAGAGTGAACAACATTTACACCCGGTGCGCTGTGAGAGCTTTGCGCAAGGGCCGAATCGTAGGTTGTCCTGAAACACACCCTCAACCCATCGACACCTGTATCTTTTTACGTTCGAAAATTTTGATAAAATTTAGTGAGGTTGGACATTTAGACATCAGGAACTCAGGAAAAAATACTTTAAAGTAAACTTCGATAGCCTAGTGGATTGATCTTTTTGGGACCTTTCTGATCCAGACAGAATCCTTCATTTCCTATGTGTTTGTACCGCCCTCCGTGATGAGCGTTTTTCCATTTTTCTCTATAGAGTATTGTTTCATCATGAACTCTCTTCTTGTTTTATTATTGAACTCTCTTCCTGTTCAAATATACACGAACGAGGGTCTCCTCCATTAATTGATGGATTCACTTTTACGTATTATTTTTATTTGACCATGATTTATTTTTCGTTTCTTTTTTATTTATTGTTTGTTCATTTTATTACAATACTGTTTCATAGTTATTACTTTCTTTATTTTCCATTGTCACTGTACTGTTTGCCAACATTTTAACACCGGAAAGCGTTTACAAATGAACAATTTCGTTTTATTTCATAGCCAAGTGTCCCTCTAATTTCACAATGACACACGCAATTATTTAATTATTTATTTATTTACAAAACGGGCGGAGCCCAATGACAAATGAGAAAAAAGTTGTTCCAGTGGAGTGCTGAGGTGCAATAAACGTTTGTTTTCAAAGAAAAAATCAGGAGAAATTTCACAGAAAACAATTGATTAAACAACACACATCACACATCACAAGTCAATCACACATTATTCAAAATTTGAAAACTATTATATAATAATGATTAACGCTTGTGTTGGAATTGGTAGAGTTTTTTATTTTATTTATTTTTTAAGTAGCTCTTCATCCTTCTCATTCAGACTTTTTCGTAAAACAGTACGAGACAATTTTTGGTTTATTATTCAATAATAAACCATTGTAATCGCTCTTGTAAAAAAAAAAAAAAAAAAAAATTCTAACCCCCCTGAAAATTTCATGGTTAACGTTTCAAAGGGTGTAGAATCCAAATCTGCAATACAAATTTTTCCGTCCGTCCGCCGTACGCCGTACGCACGATTTCTCCCAAACGGCTGGAGCAAAAAATCTGAAATTTTCAGGAAAAATCCATGTTGGTCCGACAACGCCCCAATCCTTTAGTGCCCTTTAAGGGTTGTCAAAGTTTTGTAAAATCCCTAAAAACCTCAGAAAAGTCAAGGCGGCCTAAATTTGGACTTTTTTTAATGTACCCCCCCCCCCCCCTCCACCAGGTGCGTAGCTCAAACCATTCCCGATGTATGGCCCGATTTATGGTGCAAACATTGCATCCACATTCACTACATTACTAGGTTACTGCGATCAAAACAAACACAAGAGGTTTTTTTTTGTTTTGATCGCAGTAACCTAATGATGTAGTGAATTTGGATACTGTAGTGAACTCCTAAAAGGCTTTGTGGCCGATACACGGGTTGAAGCATTCTGATATGCATGCTCCGTCTTACTAAATTTAAAATTTTCAAATAGAATATTTTTCCATTGTAATCGCTCTTGAAAAAAACGCAGCAAATTCTTTCACTGGGGTTTATTATTATTCAATTTCGTTCATTTGGCTTGTATTCATGATGAATTTCTACTAAACTTTGGAGGGTGCGTGTTTCACAGGTGATAGAGCGATTATTGAATTTCAGGAGACATGCATAGAGCACTTAAATCAGTTCTCAACCAAAATACCTATTTGGATTGATCAGTTGATCATAGTTGTGTGCCTCCTGAATTTCAATAATCGCTCTATCACCTTGAAACACGCACACTCCAAAGCTTAGTAGAAATTCAAATCATGAATGCAAGCCAAATGAATGAAATTGAATAATAAACCCCAGTGAAAGAATTTGCAGCGTTTTTCTGAATAATCGATGCTGTAATTCGAAATTCAAGAATTCCTCAAAGGGAAGGATTATTTCTTCAGCATCAGTGATGGATGATATTAGGTTTGACTCTAAAGACTACTGGGTAAATCATACTCCAGAGAGGAAGAGGAAGAGCTGGGCTGCACCGAGTGCCATTTCCAGGCATGAGTCATATAAGTAATAAGAGTAATGTAAGATTATGTTTCGATTAATTAATGCTTCTTTATTCATAGTTTTGACTTATGAACTAGCAGACGATCTCAAATACTTTTGTTTTCACCTAAAAATAGTGATGAAGGCAACTCTTAACAGTTTATATTATTGCAGCTTTTATCTAGTGCAACCTGTTCCTATGGAAGATTAGGACTGCTAGTAGTTCCAAAGTAAGAAATGTCATCACCCGTGTCATAAGCCATATGACACAGCAATTTAACTAAATTGTAGATACTTCGAATATTTAAAGTCTGGATACCAAGAACAGAATTCAAATAAAAGGGGAGCATGGGGGGCAATATATTCTGCAGATAGTAAGAGGGTTTCTAGGTTCGACAAAAGCAAATTACTTGTTATGGGTAAATTTAAACGAATCTGAAATCAACTCCAGTCGATTTTTTGCCCAAAACACGTTTTTGACACATTTTTGAACCGTTTTGGGCCCATATCATCTATGCGTGGGAGGCGGCTCGGGCTGGTTAGATATTAGGACAGACTAGACCCCAAGTGGAGATTATGTGCGAAACAATAGATTTTAACATACAATCTGAGGCCTGTTATGGATCACATAACGTATGGAAATTGCAGATTTGATGTCTACGTTGCAACGTGAAAAAATGAAGTTTGAGGGGGGTTGTAAACAATTTTTGCGTTACGAATATTAGGCTTATCGAAAATACCCTTATTGAAAATATAGCTAGTTGTAAATGATGAATCAAAAAGGAGAACAGGCCTTTTCAGACTTGATGCTGATGTTTTCAAAATTACGCATTGTGGTGTGGTTGAATCATTTCTGTTCTTATTAGGAGGAACCTTATATTTCTAAAGGTGACTCATTGTATTTCTGAAGGGTTGTATATTACTGATTAATGAACGAATAGCTGGTATTATATGCGCATTCAAATGTAATTTGACTGCCACCAACATCAACCTGGTCTAATATACATTGATGATTCCTGTGATCTTGACGGGGCGTGAACGAATTTAATCGAACAGAAAAGGAGGAGAAACATGAGTCACTTGTCAGATGCAATTTAAACGTGTCCGAAATTAATTTGGGCCGTCTGAAATTGATTCGGTAACTACAATATTGTGAGTCATTGGTGGAAAGACATTCTGTAACTAATAAGGGGGTTGAGAGAGGGAGCCAGGGAGCAGCTCTGGGGGTCAGAGGCTGGAGGGGGTACGCAGGCTCAGTGCTAAGGCCCGCTCAGTAGTATACGAGCACCCGGCTCCGGAAGGTGCTAGTCGCGCTTCTACCGCTGAAGTGTTCGGGTCTTTTTGAAGCTGTTTGGATCTCAATCGGTTTCTCCTCCCACTGAGGTGGGCGACTCGCAAGACAAGTTCGCGATCTATCGGGGGTGGACGATATCCGGGGGCGACAGTTTTTTGTTTGTTATTTTTTAATTGAGGGATATAAGGCTGAAAACGTCGCGCAGTATTGTATTATGACTGAATAATCAGGGGACAGTTGTGGCGTGCGATGCTGTGGCCGATTATCGCCGGAGCTCTAGCGGTCGCGGTCGCGGACAACGCTACACTCCGCTACGACGCTCCAGAAGACTGCAAATGGTGGGTCAGGGAACCCGGGGACGAGGTCTCGCTCTCCTGCAATTTGCGAACTATCAACTCGGAGCTGGACACCACCAATTTCAGCGTCATACCGTCTGAGCACACGATCGCTCTGCGAATTCAATGCGACCCAACGCTAATGTCGAGGAGTACACTCGACGATCAGAGCTTCTCCCATCTCATACGACTCAAAGAACTTTTTCTCGAGTACTGCAAGCTCACGAAATTGGTATCTGGCGCGTTGTCAGGTTTAGACGACCTCAGAAACTTCACTCTTCGCACTCATAACATTGATTTTTCAGCTCTCAGTTTAGAACTGGAACCAAACAGCTTTGCGCCGGTAAAACAATTAGAACGGCTTGATTTAGCGCTGAATAATATTTGGTCATTTCCAGAATATATTTTCTGCCCTATGGCGAATTTAGTGAACTTGAATGTCAGCTTCAATCGTCTACAAGACGTAAGTGAGCTAGGGTTCCGGGAGAAAACCCCACCACCTCAACCTTTAATTAGCAGCCAGGATGAAGACGAGGAAGTTGAACAAAAGCCTGCAGTACCTCCCTGTAATTTGGATATCCAAATTTTGGATGCTTCAGGTAACCATTTCGTACTTCTCCCAATGAATGGTTTCAGTTCACTTCGAAGACTAAAGGAGCTTTACATTCACGACAATGAGATATCTATGGTGACCGACAGAGCGCTAGCTGGCCTTAAACACCTGACGCATTTCGACCTGGCGAATAACAAAGTTGTCGCCTTGCCTCCCGAACTTTTCAGGGACTGCGCTGACTCCATTCAAGAAATTTACTTGCAGAACAACTCAATTAGCCTCCTATCTCCAGGCTTGTTTGCCAACTTGAATCAACTCTTGGATTTAGACATCTCCCACAACCAGCTCACAAGCGCTTGGATCAACTCGGGAACTTTTTCCGGGCTAATCCGCCTGGTTTTACTCAACTTATCGTACAATAGAATTACCAAATTGGATCCGTCTTTGTTCCACGATCTCTATACGTTGCAAATCCTGAATTTGGAGCACAACGCGATTGAGGCTGTCCCAGCGGACACGTTCACGCCGATGAATAACCTTCACACTTTGGTGCTATCTCATAACAAAATCAAGTTCCTCGACGCTCACGCCCTCAACGGCCTATTTGTACTCAGCCTTCTATCGCTGGACAATAATATATTGGAGGACGTCCACCCTGAGGCGTTCCGAAATTGTTCGGGGCTCCGAGATTTAAATTTGAACGGTAATAAGCTGAATTCGGTTCCAGTCGCTCTGCGTGACATGAGATTATTGAGAACCGTGGACCTAGGGGAGAACAGCATTTCCAACTTAGATAAACCAGGCTTTGTCGGCATGACCAACTTGTACGGTCTTCGGCTAATCGGCAATCTCATAACCAACATAACTTCGACTTCTTTTGCCGCTCTGCCCTCCCTCGAAATCCTCAATTTGTCGAGAAACAAAATCTACAAAATTGAAAACGGCGCTTTTTCCGAGAACCACAACCTTCAAGCTATACGTCTCGACGCCAATATTATTAATGATATAGCGGGAATGTTCACAGACATTAATAGCCTGTTGTGGTTGAACATTTCCGATAATAGATTAGACACTTTCGACTACGCCTTTTTGCCCTTGGGGCTTCAGTGGTTGGATATTCACAAGAACGAGATCGTTGATTTGGGAGTTGTTGAAACGGACTTGAAACTTCAAACGCTCGATACGAGTTTCAACAAACTGACTAAGGTGACGGCAAATTCGATTCCAGATAGCATAGAGCTTTTATTCATGAACGATAATGCTATCACTCACGTCGCACCGTTGACTTTTGTCAAGAAAACAAACCTGTCTAGAGTTGATTTATACGCAAATCAGATTGAAGAAATGGAACTGAGCGCTTTGCAATTGACTCCCGTCGAGGAGAACCGCCCCTTACCGGAATTCTATATCGGAGGCAACCCTTTCCAATGTGACTGCAAAATGGAATGGCTTCAAAGAATCAATAATCTGGACCATCTTCGTCAACATCCTCGAGTGATGGATTTGGACGGTATATACTGCAAACTTTTATATAGTAGAGAACGATTGTATGTGCCTCTCGTAGAAGCCGAGCCATCAGTGTTTGTGTGCCCGTACAAAACTCACTGCTTCGCTCTCTGCACGTGTTGTGAATTTGACGCCTGTGATTGTGAAATGACGTGTCCTCAAAACTGTACGTGCTACCACGATCAGTCCTGGGCCGCTAATATCGTCGATTGCTCGTCCAGTGGATACATGCAAATACCCAAAGACATACCAATGGACGCCACAGAGGCATATTTGGACGGAAACAATTTCGGCGAGCTCTCCAAACATTTTTTGATCGGTCGAAAAAACATGAATATTTTGTACGTCAATAATTCCAATATTGAGATCATTATGAAAGAGGCGTTTTCAAGCTTGAAACGATTGTCTGTTTTGCATTTAGAGAACAACGGCTTGAAAGAGCTGCAAGGTTACGAGTTTGAAGGGTTATTGACTTTGAGAGAACTTTATCTTCAAGGCAATATGATTCATTTTATTGGGAATAAGACTTTTGTGGGCTTGGCTCAGTTGGAGGTCCTCCGATTAGATGATAATCGAATATACAAATTTCAAATGACGGCATTCGTCGCGAATCCGTATTTGGTTGAAATTGGCTTGGCGGGGAATCAATGGTCGTGTGAGTGTAAATACATGGGAGAATTAAGTTCTTGGGTAAGGGCGAATATCGCGAAGATTTTGGACGCTAAGAATATCGCTTGCGTGATAGACAATAGGACGAATATGTTGGGCCCGACGTTGCGGGAGTTTAACGCGTCGCGGTGCGCGTTGTACGCCGGCGGCCAGCGCGGGATCGTCGACAGGCAAATGATACAGGACTATCTGCCGTTGATGTTACTGACTTGTATAGCGTTTATATTCAGTATCGGAGTGGTGTGCGGACTTTTTGCGTACAGGCACGAGCTCCGCGTGTGGGTGTATTCCAGATGCGGACTGCGAATGTGTTACAAGGCGACGCCGTTCGAGGAAGACCACGATCGCCTGTTCGACGCGTACGTCAGCTACTGCGTCAAAGACGAGGGCTTCGTGACGCAAGTGCTCGCCCCCAAGCTGGAGTCGCAGTTCTCTCTCCTCCTCCACTACCGGGACTTCAACGTCAGCTCGTACGTCGCCGACACGATTTTAGAAGCGACCGAGTCGACGAAACGGACGATCGTCGTCTTGTCAAGGAATTTCCTCAATTCTGAGTGGTGTCGTTTCGAGTTCAAAACGGCCCTCCACGAGGTGCTCAAGGACCGGAGACGACGTCTGATCGTCATCCTCGTCGGAGACCTGACGCCTCCCGAGGTGGACGGGGAGCTGCGCTTGTACCTCAAGACGTCGACGTGTCTCCACTGGGGCGACTCGCTCTTCTGGCAGAAGCTCCGGTTCGCGATGCCCGACGTCTCCCGTCGTCCCCGCGTCACGATGTACGCGCCCCAGGACGGACAGCCGAAGCTCGTCACCAACTTCCTACAACCCCAGCCGATGTGGGCATAGCGACTATCCTACCACAGGTAACAACACTTTCTTAATAAATGAATAAATAAATGTTAGTAACAGACTAAACATTTTTTTCTGTTAATCTGCATCAAAAATGTAGTAAAACCCCGCCTGAAACCCCGTTTTTTTAAATAATTTTTCGACTGAACCCGACCTTACGACATAAAACCACTATTTCTCACTTGTGCGTCAACGTATGTCCATTTTTTACTTCGTTTTTGGATTCAGCATTAAATTTTCTATAGGAATGGACCATTTTCGGAGTTATTCAACTTGATTTAGACTCAATTATTACCATACAAACGTTAATTTTTTCAGGAATCTAGAATAATCATGAACTTTTAGAAATTAGCCTTTCCGACAAAATTGGTCCTAGAGGTTGTCAAATTTCATAAAAACTACTTCATCTAATACGCTTTCCAATGGTATAATCAGTTTCAATAATAGCTGTTTCATTTGGTCTATTATTACTGAGCGATATTAGTGTGCGAAGGTGATAAGATAAAGCGTACCCGCATGTCATATTGTTTTTGGATGTTGAAGACCGATCACACCTGTTCACACTAGTTCAATAACAAAATACCTGCCTTAGATGATGTCTTGATTTATAAGCTAGTTCATTTTTCACGATGGCAGGGCTTACAATGCGGGAATACGTAGGTATGCTACGGGTTGTGTAGCGCGATTACCGCAATCGCTATCCTGACAGACGTTTCCCTATGGACTAAGTTTTTACTAGACTGCACCAGCGTTTGTTGATACAGGTACGGTAAGATTTGTAAATTGGGGATTACATCCATGACCGTGCCACAACTGATCCTAACGTGAGCTCTCCAGACTTAGCCACAGAGATTGGTGTTTCCCAATCGTACGTTTTGAAATTATTGAATAAAAACAATTTTCATCCTTACCATTTCACACAGGTGCAGGCTTTGGAAGAAAACGGTTTTGCACCTAGGGGAGAATTTCGTAGGTTGCTTCGGAATAGCGACATAGAACAATATCATTTTGTCAAACGCATATTGTGGACAGAAGAGTCTTTGTTTACTCGCGAAGGTGTATTTAATACTCACAATATGCACCCCTGGGCTACGGAGAATCCCCCTGCATCTCGACAGTCATCATTATAACGCCGGTTCAGAGTAAATATTTGGCCAGGGATAGTTGGCGACCAGTTGATACGGCCACATTTTCTTCCAGTCAATTTAAATTGGGAGACTTATTTACAGTTTCTCGAACAAGATTTGCCCATTCTCCTTCAGAATCTCCCTCCCGACGTTAGCGGAAATTTGATTATGCGAGTACGCTTCATCCTATCAACTTCGCTTCCTTCACTAATATCGTGTTTTTCATCTCTCGCTCAGTAATAATAGACCAAAGAAAACAGCTATTATTCAAACTGATTATACCATTGGAAAGAGTAATAGAAGAAGCAGTTGTTATGAAACTTTACAACCTCTAAGACGAATTTTGTCGGAGAGGCTAATTTTTGAAAATTCATGATAATTCTAAATTCCTGAAAAAATTAACGTTCGTATTGTAATAATTGAGTCTAAATGAAGTTGATTAACTCCGAAAATGGTCCATTCCCATAGAAAGTTTAATGCTGAATCCGAAAACGAGGTAAAAAATGGAGACAAGTTGACGCGCAAGTGAGAAATAGTGGTTTTATGACGTAAGGTTGGGTTCAGTCGAAAAATTACTAAAAAAAATCATAACTTACAAACAGAAAGTGATAGGACACTCGTTCAGACGGGATTTTACTGCATTTTTTATGCAGATTAACAGAAAAAATTTTCGTCACTTAGCCGTTTCCACCCTGTATATTATATACTACTGAATTTGCCCAAACTACGAAAGAGGATGATTTTTCAGGAGTTGTTAGCGACGTCAAAAAAGAAGCTCAATTTAACATGAGACGTTGCTTGTAATTTTCCAATGTTATGTCCAGGTGAATTGAATGCACCGAAAATGTTAAAATGAGCTTTTTAACACGGATTGGTGTTGCATCCCTTTATTTTTGTGGGCTCACTGAAGTATAACCGAATTTTTTTTTTTTACCAAGCACTTTATTTGGTATAATGATATTATATACATTGTGTACAATAGTTCTGCATGACAATGCTACGACCCCCTTTAATACAACTTGTGCTGAGGGTCGGAGTGCTCACAATTTCTCGAAACGCCGTACATCAACTGTACATGCTGCCTACACCAATTTATTGTACAATAATAATTATAGGTACCTATTAAGGAGAAATACATCAGTTACCTACGTACTTTACTCAATTATTTGAAGAATACAATCTTAAAAGTAATTTGGAAAATTTGAGGAATATTGCACAGAAAACAATACATTTTTACAGTCGGGAAATATCATATTTTTTAAAATTGTTTTTAAGAGTCAGCAGCGAAATTTGGTTTCCTGTGAGAGTGACTGGTAGAGCATTCAATCTCTGGCCTAACGCCATATTCATTGTTGGAGAGATCAGAATAATTCTGTCTGCAGTTCTGGTAGCATTCGTATTACTCTGAATCCTACCGGAACAGAACTCTATGTCTGTGTGTTGAAGAGTACTTTTTCCGGCAATTTCGGCACACCAAATTCTTTGAAGAGCAGGGAAGAAGGGGATCTGATCGGTTTCTTTAATAAAACTTCAATTAGGCATCTTTGCGTACGTATTAGATAGTTCAACCTGGATACAAACGTAAAACCCCAGGCACCAAAGCTTTGTACAATAGTTTTTTTAATTTCAAATTCATAAAGTTTCCAACCTCCAAACAAATAGGGATTAGTTTTTTTAAATTATTCAGTGTTTTGGTATGTTCATCCCAAGACAATGTTTGATCAACGTTTACTCCTAAATATTTTATAATAGGAACTTGAAAAATGGCAGTTACAGTTTATGCAGTTTCTGGATTTGTGACACACTATTTGTAAAATTTTAGGAACACTTGAAGGTTTATGGGGGAAACAAACAAACTTGGTCTTGCTTAACTTCAACTTCAGCCGCATTTTATGGAATCACTCGTTCATAACAGTGAGATTTCCTTCCTTTTATGACGTACTTCGTCCCAAGAGTCCCCCACCACCACCATTGCGGTGTCATCCGCAAACGAAATCACCTCACCTTCAATAGTTTTGAAAATGCAGTTTACATAGATCAAGAAGAGAAGGGGAATTAAAACGGTGCCTTGGGGAACCCCGTGGGAAATATTGCGTGTTTCACTAAGTCAGCCAACTTAACCCTTAGAGATCGGGTTTCAAGGTAAATTCCAATCCATTTCAATAAGGTAGGATGCACGTTCAGATTTTCTACTTCTGACAAAAGCAAAGAAATTGATGATAATTTCATGATTCCGAACTCTTGTTCTATTCTTCCATGTACTACTACGATAACAAAGTGTTAGTGTCATATGCTATGCAAGAAAAGGGGCGGTAAGTTGTTCAGAAATGCTGTATGACTGCCTTACATTCCATGAATGCTTCTTGATATGGATTACGACTCTTACCAAGGTAACATGGATTCCAGAGAAAGTTAAGTGTAGGTCCATTCCAGTGCAACTCGAAACTGAAATTGAATAATGTGAATTACCTTTAACCTATATTCCCTCGTAGGTAAGCCGAAGAACTGTGATTCATTAGCGTTTAACAGAACATCTTCATGTACAACTCGAGTTGTACAATCTAGTACTACAATGAGAAAGTTAGAACTAATATAACAATAAGAACTAAACAATACACAATTTTATTTATAATAGACATAGAAATTTAACATCCTTGATTCCAGTAATCGCTTCTTGATAGTTATCAATCCTCTGTTGTCTCCACTACTGATGACCTCAAAACCGTCATTCGTTGATGAAATCGCGTTCATAAAGTGTGGGACCCATAAATAAACATACTCTATTGGCGAGTAATTGAAATAAATGGCCCGTTTTTAAGATGGCATCTAAGAATATTTCACTGTAGAATAATCAACTGCTGAGATGAAAATCTGCCTCCATCTCTTATATGCGATAATTAATGGTGGCCAGGCCCCTTGTCGTTCCCCAAGTACGGTCATTTCACGCGACAGGGCCTCTGATTATACACCTTCGCGTCTTCTTAAAACGAAAATGGGCTCTCGGTATAAATAATTTGAATGATTATAACGGTAGCACTTAATGTCTAATGTAGGGAGATGCCAGAACATGTTGGGTATTAATGAGTGGGATTATAATTAAAATACCGATTTTGAATGGTTGTTCACTGAACTTCATTAATTCAACTCAACACAGTGGAATCTATATGCAGTTGGAGTGTTAGGAATTGATTTTCTGGCAATGATCTCTCCCCCACCAGGACACGATGACGCGTCCCAACAGGTCACAAAGCCCGAAGTTGGCTGACGATGTTGGCATTTATTTTCGTGATTTATTAATTGCAACTGAAAAATCAAAAACATTTTATCTAGCAATTTTACATATCAATATAGGTACACTCCAAGAGGGTAGGTCTACAGAAAAACCAAGCCCTTTATTATATAGCGGGATTATATAGCACTGAGTTCGATTGCACTTCTATTCACACAGCACAACTAAATCCAGTGGTTTGTTTCGCTTGAGACGTCGGTTTTCACCTTCGTTGTCCAAAACGTAGAGCATCTCCGGGTTCTCATGTTTGTGGAGGCGATGTTCATGCTTCCTTCCGTATTTTGCTATAATTTCATAGACTGTCTCCATAATCAGGTCTGGATGAATATCATCGTGTCGCATGTACCAAGGGGCTCCAACTATACTTCTCAGTATTTTATTCTGAGAGGTTTGGATTTTCTTAATATTTGATTTCTTGGCACAGCCCCAGAGCTGTATCCCATAGGTCCAGATAGGGCGAAGGATCTGCTTATATAGTATTTTACCTTTTAGTTAAACCCTTTTCACATTGAATTAAACCTTCTTTTTTGAATTAAACCTTTTTTTTTTTTGAATTAAACCTTTTTCACTTTCAATTAAACTTTTTTTTTTTTTTCTTAGTTGAAAATTTTCTATTCTCATGTAGGAAAGTAAATTTTGAAGGAATGGAACGCAAGAAAAGTTTATTCACACACAAAAAAACAACATAATGTGAAAACTTTATTTACAAGAAACTGGTCCAGAAAAAACGCATGTTTTAACAAGTATATATCTGTCACATAATTACGATGATCCGTATTTACACATTTCTGTGTAACTAGTGGACCTACTGCGATTCAAGACGAGTTCTGCGCTAGTTTCTTGTAAATAAAGTTTTCATATTATGTTGTTCTTTTGTGTGTGAATAAAGTTTTCAAGCGTTCCATTCCTTCAAAATTTACTTTCCTACATGAGAAAAAAAAGTTTTCAATTTAAAAAAAAAAGTTTGATTGAAAGTGAAAAAAGTTTAATTCAAACTAAAAAAGGTTTAAGTAAATGAAAGTTTGAAAGGTTTAAATCAAAATGAAAAAATGATCAAATCAATGCGAAAAAGGTTTAACTAAAAGGTAAAATACTGAACATAAGCAGTTTGTTGTGAAGAGAGAGAGATGGGAATTCCTTCCCATTAGCCAACACATCCTTCTGTACTTGATTTCAAGTTCTTCTTTCTTCTTTTCTATGTGTTTATTCCAGTTTAATAATAATTAATAATAATAATTAATTTGGAGTCAAGTGTCGAATCCAAGTATTTCTTTCGTCCAGTGTACAATATCGTTGGGCGTTTAGGCCTGAGGAGGTGCACATAAGAGGTAACTACATAAATTAACTGAAATTCAACAAAACTTTTTGAAAGCTATGCTAGATCCAAGAAGATATCCAAGTGATCTGCTTTATAGAGAAGCAAAGGTGTTCACGATGCTCCAGCTCTTTGCCAAGGGATATGCTGTCTGCTTTTCAATCACCCCAATATTGTTAGCACGCCAAATGGCCACTCTCACTCCACTCGATTTCAACCACATCAACTGGTAGCTAATGCCAGATTAAAATTATCTGTCTCTTTTAGAAATTTCCAATACTTTGTCTATCTCGCCTACGAATCATTCCCACCCGGTATTAAAGATCCCCAAAATACGACTTGTTCTGCCTACAAGAGATGAACAACGTGTAGCATGTTTCACCGCTCGGGTTCTATGCTTGAAAATTAGGCGCTAGCAATCATGAATTAGGTACTAATTTTATTTGCTCAGTATTTCGAAGCTATTTATGTTTGCTGAAGCTGCAATTAAGTGTTTAAACTCTTTAATACATGTATGTGAAGATGAATATGCCTTGAATCAGCTTAGAAGCTCTTAAAGCAAATATTTTCTCAGAAGTTGCAAAAACTGTCGGTACGAAACCTAATATTGAGACAATTTTAACATTTTGGTACTTTTTGAACACAAAATTTCATTCTCTGCAACTTCTGTTCTATGAGTTTTTCACGCAGAACGACCGTCATTCTGCGGGCGTTTGAAATACGGTTAATTTCAGTTTTTACGAAAGTTGGCATTTTTTGACGGCCATTTCAAATTAGTCAAATACTAAAATTGAGGTAGCCATTCGTTGCAAAATTTTACGTTCTTTAATAATGTATTGAGCAAAATTTTCCGTGCGACGAATAGTTTTCCAAATATGAGCGAAAAACCAGAAGAAGTCCAAAAATTTCGAGGTTTTTTGGGCCCCGAAAAAAATTTTGTTGGATTTTCTTAGTTTCCCACTACTGGAGTGCCAAGACACAGATTAAAACTTTGAAACATAATGTCCGACGTTTTGTAAGCAGACACCCCTTTTCGGTCTACGTCGACTGGACTAGTATTACAGATAGTATTAAATACTACTAGAAAAAAAAATTAAATACTACTAGAAAAGAAAATTTCTTGTACGAACCGACAGCAACAATTATACAGGTCTTATTTTCGTTACACTCAGTACTTACATTACCACGTGAGATAAGAAGGCGGGTACATGGTTTTTACAAGTTGCTTGCAACCGGAAATTAACAGAACAAGCTTGATGTAATGTTTTTTTTCCTACCTGATTCGCCTATGTCCGGAGAATGCCGATGGCATCCTCAGAAATATAACTAGTAATTTCCTAACTACATTACGTGCCTCCCACTACTGAGGTCCAATTTTTATCAGTGCAGCGAAAGAGATTTGTTCTTATTTTCACTTGGTTCTCACATAGTTTCGAAGTACTACCATTTAATTAATTTAAAAATCGATGGAAAATTCGTGATCTGAGCAGTTCTAGCTCATGAATACAGGCTCGAAAAATATGATGATGGCAATTTTTCGTTATTTCTTCAACAAAAAATTATTCTTTTGTTCCCTAACAATTCTAAATTGAACAATTTGTTTCAGTAAAACCTGCAACTATTCAAATGTGGAGGGAAACATTTTTTCTAAGTAGTACTGTTCTATAAACATCAGTTTTAGGGCTCGGAACAAGTTTTGCATTTTTCATCCTTCCACTTTTCAATAAAGTCTGTTATTATCAATCCTTTTTAGGATAAATTTCTAACTGTTCTGCCTAATCATTCACGAGTTTTTGAACAAAATGTTTCGCTAGAATATATCAATTCACCAATTTGGAATGGTGTGGTTCATTGTATAACCTTCAGCGTATTGTCGGGCAGTGCAATCAAATTAAGACAAACCAGTCTATTGAGGGCTCCGAAGCGTAAATGCGGTGGAACTGAGCCCGCTTCTAATTAATAATTAATTGTCGGAAAACCGTGAATTCCGAAAATGTCTCCCTCTTGCTTGAACCTAAGGTGTTCTGTTTACGCGTTCTCAACATAATATTGCATGTTTAGAGTTTGCTTTCTGTTTGATACACACATGTTGGCGGGAAACCATTCCCCTCAGAACGACATCTCTGAAATTAATCGATTCCCCCGAAAATGAGGATATTCCCATCTATATCGGTGAGGCTAGTACGGTTCGTGCTGAAACTCGCGTATGAGGGACTCCATAAGTTTGTGTGATCTATTATTCAATTCGCAATCACTTCATTATTTTTCCCCTGCTCGCTAAAATGATTGAACTGAGTGGAGAGTGGAGGACGCTCAGTTCTAACTGGGTAAAGTGAGTGGTAGATCGTGGAATATGTATAGGGTTACTGTTGGCTCACTTTTTGAATATCAGAGGGTTAAGTATGGTGAATGTTATTGCTGCTGCTGCTAGTTGAAGTATCAGCTGCAACATTCATAAACGAACGCTTCTGGCGGCGACCTGTTACAAAACAACAAGGTATGACTTGTGGACCATTGTGGATTTTTGAGCATTGAATGTATCTCTGACATCACTAAGGAACACTGTATTTTTTATTGCATATTACATCTTCATACCATGCCTTATCGAAATACTATCCAGGATCGAATAGATGTTGCGTATCGCTCGGGATACGCTCCACTACTCTACAAACATAGATGGAAATTACATTGACACAAACGGGCAAAGGACGATTCTGGTAAGAGGATCCATGTTGACCGTCCATCACTAGTCTGACTGCCATCGTGGACTCCTCAACTTCGAGATCGGAAATGCAATTATTGTTGCGGTTTACGGAAAATAGAACCAGATAATGCATAAACGATCTTGCAATGACGCATTTAATACAGGTTATGTTATCCATGAACCAGCTAAGTGACGCTAGAATTGAAAATATTGTTCCCCTTCCCCGTTTGTTGAATCCGCTTCGCCTGTGCATGAAGGAAGGTCGCTATTCACTTTTAAACCATCACCTCGTTGCTGTTAACGGCAAATATTGCAATTACAGGTTAAATAGGATCTGTAAACAAGCATAGATACGGAAATATTTCTAGAACTAAAGGTATGAATATGACAAGAGATGTCGAAGTAACCTCGCACTGTTCATACTGGACACCAGTATCATTATGGTTCAAGAACATCGACCTTCTGGTCCAGAGAGATCGTACAACCCTCAGAGAAGAAAATGGACAGATCACCCGATTGATTAGATTAAGTAATTGAATTGCTTAAATTTATTAAGTATAATGAATTAATTTTCATAATCTTACCTACTATGGTGTTATGGATACCGTATCTGAATGATCCCTCTCTCTTTGAACGGTTTAACGTTAAATAATATGACCATTTGAGTTGAACGAGTTTTTAAATACAAAATATTGTTGCTTCGAACAAGTCCTTAATAACACAATATTGTGATAATTAGTTCTGAATGGTTCAATAGGGAAATCGAATTAGTTTTCAAGCTCAGTTCAATTCCATCGAGTCTTTTCTTCATCCTAAGACTCACCATGATTCACCGCTTCACGATAATCATTAATGACGGGCGAACTGTTAAGGACCAACCGGTGTTTAACGAGCCGGCAAACCCTTTCGCGGTTGAGAGTTAGTATACCACTTCCTCGGATAATAGTTTTGTGATAAATCTATTTACCTCACTTAGGGGTTTAACAAGAAAATCGTGCTAAAGGATGGTTGGTGTAATTCCCACGGGGAAGGCCCCATCACGGAGAGGCTTAGCAACAACGGCGGGTAAAAGAAGTTCAGGTGGAGCGCAGGTGGATGAACGAGCGCTGGCCTCAAACGGGGAGTCGCCAGCCTCAAATAGGCGCGCGGGCCGTTAAAGGCGAAACGCAATTACCCGGCCGGTGTCGGACGTCAGATCACAGACTTTTCCGTCGGGCCTTCTGGGTGCGGATGGCCCTGGAGGTGTGATCCAGGTAATTCGCCTGTGAATCATGAACTGTCCGAGGGTGCCGGAAGAGCTCCAACGTTGGGAGGTAACCGGATTCGCGATAGTGGTCTTATCGCATGAACTGTACAGATCACAATTGAGCTGAGAAACCCCGTCATTTGTACGAATAGAACTCGTGTTAAGATAGATAATACCCCAATTACATTCGACATATTTTTCATAATACTCAATTTTATTTACTTATCTATTTATTTTTGACGTGACAACGTCTTATAAATCGATGGACGCGTTCCATTAAGGCTTGAAGTGCAAACAAGAGCGGGCAACGAGCGACAAAGAGGTACAATCGGCCTCGTTCGGCACTGTTCGACATCTGTCTCTCTCCTACTTGATTGAGACAGCTGCTACAAAATAATACATTTACATGTTTTCGTCAAGTATGAAGTGCAGTGAAAAGTGAATGTGTTGTTTACAGCAACGATAATTGCAGCGATAAAGGTAATGATTCTTCCAATATTAAATATATGTCCAGTGATATCTTTTTTTTTCTTTTATACTTTATTTCCAACAAATTTACAAAACTACGGGAGAATTGGTCGCAGGTCATTTGATGGCCTGTTACAATTTTGGAAATTAATCCCCTATATGGGCACAATGCCCGCGGCAGGGGATGAGCAGCCCCTATGATTCCCATCGATCAACGAATTACAAATTAAAATAGTCTTTTCCCTACTCAACCTCATGGCCTCGCAACAACTGTACTCCCCTACCTAAACACCTTATGTACCTTGTTTGAACAAACCAATCTAATCAAAACTCTAATAGCCGGCCAACATAATATGCGTTTAACCTCTCTGATATCTGTTTATTATTGTACGAACCAGAGCAGATAAATTATATATTGTCGAATATTCGTGCTTTCATCATTGAAATGAATAGCATCGGTCCGCTAGTGCAGCGATTGTAGGTTATGTTACAATTGACAAAACTATAACAATAGTTAACAGAAATATTTCACGATGAGTAAAAAATCAATAACTTTACTATTCGATCGAAATAATTTTCGAACGTAGCTACGATTTCGAAAAATTAAAATAAATGTTAAATCTTCCACATATAATAACAACGCGTCTGAAATGACAGGTTGGACCAGCTAGTCGTCCAAGAGAACAATCTTCTCCTACATGAAACCTATTGAGGCGGACTTTTTAAGAGCTAGAGTATTTTCTTCAGTATTTTTCCATCAGAATTTTCTTATGACGTTGTCACGTTCAACTATCGTCGGTAAACCAACTTTACAGACAACCAATTTTTATTCCGGAAACATCAGATTCTGGAAAAGTGTTTCTTGAGAATTGGGAGTTACCTTATCAGGATGAAGGGAAATCATTTTAAAAAGTTTTGTGTTTCACGAAATTCTCAAAACTTGGTTGTTAGACAAATTTTTCACACTCAAGTCATGTAAAAAGTTTCTTATTTCGGTCATTTAAATAACATTAAAATTGTGATATTGGCACTATGTGCCGTTTGTAAATAAATAAATACATTTCAGTGACATATGGTCTACATTTCGAAATAAATAAAAAACTCTGACAATCATCTACTTACTTAACAATTATTTCCGAAACGGAATTGTTTCATAAAATTGTAAGGATTTTCATGGACATTGCACATTCGAAATTATACATCGTAGTAATATTATTGAAATGAGGTGTGAATGGAAACAAAACACCATTAGCTTATTACTTGTTTTTCTGTGCACATTCGTCGCACCAAATGGTTTATACCAGGTTTCTCCAAACTATTTGCCCCAAGGGCCGTATCATAATGTGGAAGTGGTGGTTCGGGCCAACAGGGGGGAGGGGGTGAAAATTTTGAAAATTAGACACTCGAAAACAGTGTTTTTAAGCACTCCTAGAGGAGTTTGACAAATTCGAAATTAAGTGATTGTATTTTTAAAATTCCATAATCAATTTTTCGTTGTTCAATAAAAATGATCAAAAATGGTATTTTCAGGAATTTCAGACCCTTAAAAATAGGGTATTTAAGCACTCCTGGACGAATTTGACAGGAGTACGGGTAGCTTTCACTGGGTCACATGGCTGACTTTTCTTTCTATTCTGGCGGTCTCCTAATTTTTGCATTGGCGTCCGGACCAAATTTTTCCGCGGGCCACGTCCGGCGAGATTGAATAGCACATCCGTTCCGTGTGTTTTAGACGAACAAATGCATAGTTGAAACACCGAGCAGCAGAATTCTACATGAAAGAAATCGCTTGAGAGCACCGCTGAAATTGATAAGAGATTATTAACGGGTTAAGGGCTCTTTGGTTCCCTTTGTTTTTCCTCACCCCCCCAACCGACAATAGGCCCGTCACTTTTGTATCAGTGCGCGCGAAATGCCGTCATTCCTATCGTAAAAGATTAACCAGAAAAGAGAAAGTATTCATTTCATAAAAACTTTTTGGGGGGCCCCGCGTCGAATGAATGGAATAATTCATCCGTTGCCGAAAATGGGGTGCCGGCCTTATGCGGGTAGGTGTTGATTTCTCGGAGTCGTATAATGACGAGGATAGAGGAAGGGGCAGCCCCAGCCCTTTCCATCCCCTGTCAGTTTGTCCCGTAATAAGCTGTCACTGTCAGTTACGATGGGGCGCCAGAATTTCGGGTGAGGACTCTCTAGGACAGAAATTAAAAGACCAGTCAGACTGGTCTGGGTAACTAGATTTTTTCTCCCCCTTTATCTTTCTCTTCCTCCTGGACGTCGTAATAATAATTTTGACAATTCGCGGTCGGATAGTGGAAGGTAGGAGAATCCCAACCCCTGCATTTCCAATCTTGGTTATCTCTCGTCATTTACTTTCGTATGGAAATATTTGCGGGTATGAAAGAACGGTGACCTGGGCGAATGGCTTCTTCCTACCTTGCCTTGAAGATTTAATGGGAAAAAAATCATCCAAAAACCCACTTTTTTCGGCTACAAATACATCCTCAAATCTCTATTTTCCTCCATGAAGTTCAACTTTCCCAAGGTTGATGACACAACTAGATGGCAATGACCCCAAACATCTAAAAATGAATATTTCTATGATTCCATATTCCGCTATTAGGAGTTTTGAAAGATCTCTGGATTTAACTTCTTTTTTCTTTTTAATTTTTTCATATTTGTACAGAGGTGTCCGAGAATTTCAAGGGGTTTATTTTACATCTAATTTGCAACTAAAAGTGACTCGCTTTCTACTTGCATCACTTTTAAGATTTTTCGTGTGTTCGACGTTGTCTGACTAACATGTATGTGTATTTCAAAAGCTTTTATTTAACTTACAATGTATGTATGTGTGTAAGGATGTTTGAGTGAAATCTTGTGACCTGATTTGAAGCAGATACTCTCAACCGATTAAGCTGACATTTTGTTTACACGTTTAGAATGGATGACAATACACGATTATTGTGTGACGTCATTCTAAATTCAATATGGCGGACTATCAAAACGATATCAGTAATAGTGATTTTAATGCAATTTTGCAATATGTAGTTTTTTTGAGCTGAAACTACGATTTTTTAAGATTTGGGGGGGGGGGGGGGGGGTAATCTCGTTTTATACCCTGTATACGTACAAAAACAATGAATTGTAAAAATTAGCAGTGCAAATAATGTAACTCAATGAACTGTTGTACGTACATGTGTCCACTTTTCCTAACTTGGGTGCTGTTTATTCATCCTTCGGATTGAGGGAGGACATTTGACTATGAGTCGGTTTAGTTTGCCCTCCGGCCCTCCTGGACGTTGGGGCAGTGGCAGGTCAGCCGGATTGGATGTGACTGGATTATTAATGTTAGCTCATATTGTATTCTGGGAGCGTCGAGACATGAGCTCCGCGGTCGGGTTGTATCCCCCCATCCTCAGTTGTCATTGATACCCCGGATCGATCTTGACCAAGTTAACTCGAAACAAGTTGGGCGGATGCCACTAAAAAACCCTCTGCGGGGGACAATGCTATTAAATTCGCTAATAATTCCATATAACATCTTCATGACGACTATCAGTTGTTTACTTTTTTTTATATGTCGATTACTATTATTGAAAATAATTCTAAAAAAATTGTTCAGGTGCAGGAGGCGTTACATATTAGTTGAAGAATCAACCGCTCGATTTTTGTGCAACCTAAGTGTAGACACCCTGTATGCAAGTCCCATATTTCCAATGAGAGCTCTTGAAGTCTCGAAAAGGTTCGGAGTTTCCGAGTTGATTAGATGTACTAGTTGCGGTCCCCCACTCAGGGAAGGATATCCTAATTGCGTTCCCCACTTGAATTGAGCTATCGGTGGTATTGAGAAATGGAAGACCGAAAAAAAGCCTCAAGAACTGTGAGGCCTCACTGGCCTTGTCTTTGTACATTTTCGCGAGTCCCAATGGCTGCATTTTCCTAAACCACGACTGTCATAGATAAAAACGGCAACATTTCAGGGTCACTGTTGGCCATACATCTCTGACCGCTGGGTGGATAGCTAAGTCGAAGTCACTGAATACAGTTTGTGGAGAGTAACCCATTGTAAGACGGTAGAGGTGATCAAGAGCAGTATTATAAGCATCGTGAGTTTTGCCTGCCAACAGTGAGAAAAACGTGCGTAAACACCGTTCTTGTACCTATTTACTCGATACGAAACCAACGGCGTTCACTTGTCAACTACTGGAGTTTTAGAACATGTTTTTAGCACGCTGATTCGAGTTGAAACGAGTTGAACAATTCGAATTCGTTGAATCTCGATCTTTCCCCTTTGACCGCAATTCGGATGTTAACTTTCGAAGACGTGACCGCAACTGTTACATCTCACTAATGGCCTGTCACCTCGTGATCGCAACTCGAATACAGCCAAAAGGTATCTATCATGTTAGTTATCTATACAGATGATCGATCTTGAAAGTCAAGAATACCTTCCATCCCCCGAGTCCAATCTCTCATAGAATTTAACCACCAACCTTCATACAAATTTCCCCCTTGCGACTAACGTACAAAAAGACGGCACTTTCGAGGTCCATCTGACAGACACAATGACGCTCGGCCTGCATATTTTATTGGGTTTTCTCGTTCTTGCGTAATGTCAGTGTCGAGTTGACACGGAAGCAAACCGAGAAGGGGAAAAAGCTTTTGTTTAGTCTGGAAGGACGAGAGGGATGAGCCCCCATCTGTTAAGCAGTTTGTGGTGTCCGTGACTCCCCCAAAGCGTCGGTTAATTGTTTGACTTGGGGATCTCGCTCGGGGACAGATGGGCTGCGTCATTTTAAAGGGGAAGGCGAGATATTTCTCCTCAACTTTCGGATCAAGTTGACTGGTGCAGTATTTTAGGTTGATTCTATATGGGGGTGTCTTTTATGGTGAAATTTGAGCTTTTTACCGAACTGTTACCGATCGTTACAAAAAATTAGTGGTTAGATTGAGAATCCGTTACGTTCGAAGAAAATAACCCACAGTCAAAAAAGTATGATTAAATCGGCCTCATATCTCAGCCAGTTAGCATGCTGCAACTAAATATACATTTTTCCTTAGGATTAAGGAGTCGAGTTCCAACTGTGTCATATGTATTAAATATTTTGGAACCCAATCAAATCTCATAATCCCAAGTTCATAATTTGATTGGTTATTATTTATTTATTTTTAAATTTTTAATATTCTTTTAGGTCTTTCAACCTGGGGTGCATCATTAGGTAGCGTTCGATTCTACAATTCTAAAACTTTCAATCAACAAATTCATCATCATCATTGTCTTCAACCTCTCTGTCATTGTGCGTGACAAGAATTTGATACTTGCCATGTTGTCTCGACCACGTTACGTCATTAAACTGATCGTAGCTCTCTTAATATTCTAATGATATTAAAATTTGTAACACGTTGGAGAAAGCCCTGAATCGTTTATCTCCCTGGTGAAAATCTAATTTGTTGAAGATGTAATTAACATGTGAAAAATGATCTTAATGAGTAAAACTTGTGTTGTAGATATAAACAAAAATGTGCCTTCACTTTTTTTCAAATTATTACGGATCCATTCAATGATTCTTCCGAGCTGTAAACCCGTAAACTTTCGACTTTCCAACATTATTACCAGTACTTACCAGCAGAAAATTACGTTTTGACATTTAAAAATTTGTTTTTTTGTTTTTCAAGGAAATCTGCACATTGCCTGAAATATAATCCTCCATACACGAGTATTGATGAGCTTGGGGTCCATTTCTATAAACAAATTTTATGGCTGAATCAAATTGAACAATAATTGTGAATTATTAACGATTTCTCGTATTTCGTAGTACCCAATTTTGTGGACAGCACGTAATTTTAGGAAGATAAATTTTGATTTCGGAATTGTTTCTTCTTTTGAAAGCTCTTGAAAAGGAATGAACTTGTATTACTCGGAAGCTGTTGATCTCAGGTTTTATGTGTTTGTGTATTAGGAAAATCAAATCACCGTACAGGTGACATGAACCTATTCCCGAAGTGCGATAGTTTGAAAAATAAAAAAGTACGCAGTATGAGTTTTAATACAAAAACTAATAAAAATTAAATCTAGGGCGGAATTATTGTCTGATGATAAATTGTGGAGTCTGAGGATTTAGTATAAATGTTACACATTCTTCATCGTCCATTATGGTTTTTTGAGAAATATTGGTATAAACTGATTCATCTTATCCTGTTTGGAGTTCATTTATAGTAACCTGCGTTGAGCTTTATGTCGTCTATCAAATTAGGAAACCGAATGGTTTTATCGAGAAACAAACCTTAGTCGAATGGAAAACATCTGTTTTATACGCGATTCCATTCCGTAACAGTATTTCGAACCTCTTGATAGCTTGGTGAGCTTAAAAGCTGTGAATGAAGAAAGAGCCGCGGTCGGTTATTCAAACGCCCGGGACTCCTAGTTCAATTCCAGGAGCGATACCCGGACAAATGACTCGGTTGAAAAGGCGGAATAAGGCCAGTACAAACTCTTTTCAAAGTGCGATATATACGAGAGGTATTTCTCTTTCGGTTTTCATACTTTACACCTCAGGACGTTAAATCTTTTCCTGTCCCAACTTTAAGGGATCTTTTGAATGGGTCCAGGACTCAGTGAGCGCACAATAGAAGAGGTCTCCCGAGTGCAAGGAGTTTTACTTTTCCCTCGATCCTAGAGGCGCAGAACGTGGCATAAAAGAAAACGGCTGGACCAGGAGCCGAGCCGATTGTCGGATATTCGTGGGCTCGAAAAGTGGTCTGAAAACCCCTCATAAGTGGAATAATCGACTGTATCATTGTGATAATACTCCGTGTTTTGGGGGTGCTGAATTTAAATTCGGAGTCAGTTCTTGTACAGTATGAATTCCGATTTGAATATTTCTCTAATCGTTTCTAGTAATATACATAAATTTTCGAAATATTTATACAAAACAAATACGAACAAACATTTACATAATTATGTGCAGACTGTAAATAAACATTTTTTAGGTTGAGTTTAACTATATGGCAGTGTATAGGTACTGAATTGTATCAATCATCATCAGTATTAGGTTGGCCAAATTCCGATTAGACAACTTCAATAAAACATGTCTTGTGCGATTCGTATGGTATCCTGAGTAAGGAGGAATGAATTAACTCTCTCTAAAGCAACTGCAGAAAACAAGCAAGAGGTTCATCTAAATTATTTCTTCGGGAGAAACTGAACCACCGCTTACCCAACAGTAACTTAATAGTAGGCAGTAAGTTCAAGTGGACTCCCGGAGATCCCTGAAACAAAGGTAGTTTTACCCGTAGATTCTCAACCAAACAATGTGACGAAACAAGTAATTCTTTTTTTGTGCCATAACATTACCATGAGAAACTAAAAAAGTGAGTAATACTCAAACTTTAGCCATCTCTATAAAAAAATTAGTGAAATCCTTTCATCCTTTTTTATGCGAATTTATGAAATTACTGGGGTTTATTATTCATTTGGCTTGCATTCATGTTTTGAATTTCTATCAAGCTTGGGAGTGTGTGTGTTTCACAGGTAATAGAGCGATTATTGAATTTCAGGAGGCACACAAATATGATCAACTGATCAATCCAAATAGGTATTTTAGTTGAGAACCGATTTACGTGCTCTATGCATATCTTCTGAAATCTACCTGTGAAACACGCACACTCCAAAGCCTAGTAGACATTCAAATCATGAATGCAAGCCAAATGAATAATAAACCCCAGTGAAAGAATTTGCAGCGTTTCATGCATATCAGAATGCTTCAACCCCTGTATCGGCTATAAACCCTGATAGGAGTTCACTCCAATATCCACATTCACTTCATCACTAGGTTACTGCGATCAAAACACACAGACACACAAAAAAATGCTGTTGTTTTTGTTTTGATCGCAGTAACCTAGTGATGTAGTGAATGTGGATGCAAACGTTGGCACTATAAATCGGGCCATACATCTGGAATGGCTTGAGCTACAGACCTGGGAAGGGGCTCATTCGATTCCAAAAGTCCACATTTACGCCGCCCTGTTTTTTTGGAAGTTTTTAGGGATTTTACAAAACTTTGACAACCGTTAAAGGGCACTTTAAATTAATTGAGAGAGCTGGCTAAAGAATTGGGGCGTTGTCGGGCCAATATTGATTTTTTCCTGAAAATTTCAGATTTTTTTGCTCCAGCCTGTTATGAGTTCAGTAATTTTAATATCAATTAAAATTGTGTATAGCTATAAAACTTAATACTAAAACTACATCTAATTAAATCTACTCCTATATTTAAGTACGTACTTATATCTATAAGGCACTGCCTCTTGCAAATATATATATGGTCGGTCTGTGAAGTAGCCATTATTAATTGTCTCGTTGTCATCAAGTCGTCATTACAGTCATAGTTAATTCAATTTTAGTTTATATTTTATTTATTTCTTCAACCCAAAACCACGTAAAATACAGCCGTTTGGGAGAAAACATGCGTACAGCTTACGGCGGACGGACGGAAATAGTTTTATTGCAGATTTGGGTTCTACACCCTTTGAAACGTAAACCATGCAATTTTCAAGGGGGGTTAGAAAATGTTTCTTCAAGAGCGATTACAATACTTTATTATCGAATAACAAACCAAAGTTAGTGGCCAACTCTTAAGCGTGAAGAAGATATCATGAAAACCGGAGATAGCACGGGTTTTTGTCCCCTACATTTCGTACTTTTATTCGTGCGATCATCAGGAGAAATTGATAAGAAAGATCCATGTTACAGATACAGGAAGAACTACTGAGGTTTTTGAATGCTGCTTTTACATTACCGTAAACAAACTGTGACACGTAAAACGTTACATAACTTATAACATTCAAGGGTTCTATAACCCTATTATTTACCTCTGAAGTTGCTTAAATAATAATGTGAAACTTTAGGAACAAAACATGTGTTTTCAATGTACCCAAGCCCATTTTTGATCCACCGATTCCAATCATCAATATTATTCGCGGTAAACCAATAAATAAATATATATTGCAAGCTGGAGTCCAATGAGGACTATTAACGTAATCATTTCGCAAAAAAACGTCTTACCCGTCTTATCCTTCAGGAGCTTGACGGAATTTGAATGTGTACCTACCGTGGCTCGCGACGTGTTAATCCGAAGTGGCATTCCTGTCTACGGATTTCTAAAACCTCTAGACTACCCTACGAATAATCCGTAGCTTACCATACTGAAATCTCAACTTGACTGTATTGTTGTCTTCACTATTGAAATGACTGAATATGAAAGACAGTTGAAATCGGATACTCTATACGATTATGATGCGATTTACATGTAGTATGACATCGGCCAGTCGGACACCAAAATCCCTAATTTCTACACTAGCATATACGGAGGTGAACCCCTTTACGTTTGAGTGGCAATTATCCAAATGTTATTATTCTCAATGCAGTGATTTCAAATGTAGTATGACAAAAGTCGAATTAACACCTTAATTTCTCGCTTAAATTTGGAAAACGATTTAATGCTTAATGTTGCAAGAACTAATTTAACAAACTCAAGCGCAACCATACATTAAAATGAACGGAGGTGAACCCCTTTACGTTTGAGTGGCAATTATTCAAATATTATTCTCAAGCCCTCGCCTGTTCTCTGTAGAGGATTAAAACTCGTTTAAACTGAATAAAACGACTATTTCAGGATTCTAAAATAGATTCCACTGAAAGCTTGAATTTTCTACGTCACTTGTTTCTCCTATTGCAATAGCTATTCTTCCAAAATTGAAGTGGAATGGAAAAAAAAACTCGAATACCTGCTTTGGCCTTTATTCCTTCAGGCTTCTGGATTTTTGGATTATCTAACCAAAATCGACGGAAAAAAATTTTGAAACGGTGTAAATGGGACTGTGGCAATTCGGCGGAAAGCGTTCGAGGAAAACCATATCGGAGCATCGACGCGCGAGACGTAACGTCTGATGTAACGGCTTCGCCCTTTTCCTGTCCCTTCGATGGGAGTTTTCGGTTCGCGGAGGCGGTTGGCGATAGGGGCGTTGGGAGAAAGGGGAGGGTATGGCCCTGAAGATGATCTTTTCACAGAACGTTAGACCTTCAAAAACGACCACCGCGAGTGAGAGTGAGCGAGAGAGAGAGAGAGGATGAGAGAGGCCAATATCTACGCTCATTCAATCAGCACTTTCACCTTTCTTGAAAGGATGGAGACTCTCTTCACGCCTGCTGGCCTCAGTCGATTCAGCCGCCTTTGCCTCCCCCGAGGCCTTTTCTCCTCTGGTTTTCCGGTGAGGAGCGGAATCGTTGGTTCATAATCCCTTTTTGCGGGGACCAAAGCGCCGCTGGATGAGATTTTCAACCTTTCTGAACCCTCTCTTCGCCACCTAACCATCTCTCTTTCTCTCTGTTCCTACTAATGGTTTCCTGAGTTCGGCTCATTCCAAATAATACTCACTCCCCTCACGCGAATCTCCTCTCAACTTAAAACTCACCCCTGAAAACTTTGTTGGTTCTTGTTTTATAATCCTTAATGATCATTATTAAAAGCTCCCAGCTCCTGGGATAACATTACGAACGCGCAAAAAGAGTGAGGGTAAACACCACGACCGTGTGGAAGATATTCAGTGTACGAAACAACTATGTTATGATCTGATTCAAAGTGATTCATTAAAATGTTATATTTTATAAATATTATAAATTAGTTATATATTATAAATTATATAAGTGAATGAACCGTGCCCACTCTATAGGGGATTAAATCATTATTCATGCATCGCGCTGACCGAATGTCTCGTTTAGGTTCTAGGATTTCAATAATTTGTCATGGGTGAATTTCCATCCCATCTGAAACCTTTCCCGGTCGTATTTGCTTCCGAAATTATCAAAAAATAAAACCTCACTTTTTAAAAATCCGTTAAGGGCCATTTTCTCATTGCCTGTCCTTCCGGTTTTTCTCTGATTCGGAACATTTTTGGGAAACGACGAATTACACGTCAGTGGGAGTGACAAGGTAAGAGTAGACACATTCAACACAATCCTGTCATTACACCTATAGTTCTATCATGGCTTCCTATATATCTGCAACAAGCTACAACTTGTGGTACTGCTAGCACTTTCATACGGTTGCCATCCATATGGGTTTCGATGGAATGACGCTGCTGATGCTGTTACAAGGAGAGCCATTGGTGGTAGCTTCATTAAGATTTTGCAACCCCATCTCCTTCATCAACATCCATCTTGCGCAAGCAATGATATCGTGATGTCCAGTATGGTGACTTCCTATAGGACATCTGCCCTTTGGGTCCAACTTTCAAGGAATGACGGAATTGGAGTCAACAACGAAGCTCTACCATACTGATTACTAGCCTTACTAACAGTCTGGCTACCAAAACCGTCATACCCGTCTTACCACGGACACCTGCTTAGTGCAGCAGTTTGTGATGTTGTGTCTGGAGATGTGGGGAAATCGTGAATATCCGCTACTTTTTAGAATATTCCCCAACCCTCATGGACCTATAAGTCATGCTTAAACCTCCCTAGTGGGTTGATGTTCTACCTTTGCCAGACAGGATTCAGTCCTTGCTAATGTAATTGACAATTTCAGGGCTCTACTGCTAACTATTATAGCTCTAAACTGTTATACATTTATTTCCACCAAGCCGTCGCTTTATTTTACCTGAGTGTAATGTAAACCTAGTTAGCCAGAGTTGATTTAGTTTACTAGTTCTAGTTAAAAGTCTGTCCATTTCAGTGTCTCGAATTTTCCACATCGTATTGAGTTCTTCGGATCCAATGAAATTAAATAAAGTGAAGAGATTAGTAGCTGCTACGCATGCGCAAAACATCAGGTACTCCTTTACAATTTCAATTCCACATCAACAATGAAATTTTCCTTGATTGTTCGACTTAGGCTGTACACGGTTCCCAATAAACGTCGTAGCTCCCACCATACTTTTGCGAATTTGCAAAATCCTTCGAGCAATATTTTTGTATGGGCTAATTGACCGGTTTTTACATTTCACGATCCATTTGATTTGGAGTTTTTCCAACCATAATCCTCTATGCAATTTTGAATTATTATTTCGACAACTGCAATGGTTCATTGAAGGTCAAACAGTTTATAATTATATGAAATTGACCATAAACAATCCCTGGTGAAACCTTCTGTAGCACTGCATCTACGGCCATCACTACCGTTTTTAGAACGTACAATAGAACGGTTATCACCGGCATATATCACTACGTAGTAAACATCGAACGAAATTGATTCCAACCGAAAAAAAGCTTGGAGAGAAAAGCTCCACGCAAAGTGATTTGAACCACCTCATGCAAATTCCCAATGGGCGAAAAGCAACCCTCGGCTACCGCTCGTCAGTTGGCATCCGACCAGATCCCATTCCGATATTTTCCACCGTTTTCAATTCGCATCCTCAGGATCCTTGGCATTCACTTGGCTCCCTGGGCTATTAATGGCGGACGTCGCATGCAAAGTTTCCTATGGTGGGCTTAGTTCAATGCTTCCGGCTGGAACCACTTTCAAGGAATTATTATTTCCCAACAACAAGATATATATGTATATATATCCTATTTTTTAATTTTTTTTTTTTAAATCTACCCTCTTCAACCCTCTTTTTTTATTTCGCCTTATTATTTGTTTTTTTTTAATAATATGAAGCAAGTAGGATGCTGCTGTGTCCTATGCCAACTGGACCATTGCAGGTCTTTGAGTTGAATTTGGGTGTTAAATTATGAATTCAAAGCGTCCAACTGCAATATGTCTACAAGTCTATGACATTGTCAGGAACATTGAAGAAATTTGCCAATTTGAGACTGTTCATTGATCCCGAGGGCATTTTGAGAGTTGGCGGAAGACTTGATGATGCCGCTATACCTGCCAGTATGGAGCATCAAATTCTACTTCCTCGTGACTCCCATCTTTCACCATTGACTGTGGATTATTTCCACCGCATCTAGCTCCATCCAAGCTCAGTAACCCTCCATGCAGTGATCCATTCTTCTGGATCCCATCTCCATTAGCCAGATTCTTGTGCATCAAACGCTACCGTTTTCAGAGTAATCCTATCAATCCTCTAATTTGATGCTTGCCGCAATGTCATGTCATCGGTGTTAAAGCATTTTTGAATGTTGGCTTAGACTTCGGAGGGCCTTTTCCTCAAAATTACTCAAATATACGAAAGGCAGCTGTTGGAAATGTCTATTCGTGCCTGTACGTTTCTATGCCCTCCAAGCCTGTGACCAGATTGTCTACAGAATCTTTTCTGGCCTCCTTTGACATCTTCGTTGCTAGACGAAGGCTACCCTCTGATCTCTACTCGGACAATGGCACAAATTTTTTAGATGCTTCAAGTTATATGAAAGACCTCTACGAATGGTTCCGTTCTTCTAAGACCACTAAAGAAATCCATCGCCATGTTCAGGAACATGCCATAACATGGCATTTTAACCGACCTCAAAAAGGCCACTTGTATGAACTATGGAACGATACCCCTTTCACCTTTGGGGAATTCGTCACACTTCTTTCAAAAACAGAGGCCATTTTGAATTCAGGCTACTATGCCCTCCTTCAGCCGACAGAGAAAAAATGGATTATCTATGCCCTGGACATTTTTTGGTGGGTGGGCCCCTGGTGGCTCCGCCGGAGCCATCTTTATTGGACGTAAAAGAAAACCTTTAACGTTGGCAGATGCTTCAGCGACTTACCTATTACTTTTGGGCTTGCTGGAAATTGGAGTACTTAACAACCATACAGCATCGCCTGAGTGGCACCTTTCAACTGAGAACCTGAAGACCAATGACCCAGTGCTTTTGAAAGGAGATTTACCTACCATTGCAGTGGCCAGTTGCTAAGGTCATAGCGATGCATCCAGGAAAGGATGGTGTTGTGAGAGTTGCCTCCATTAAAAACCTCAAAGGAGGCTATTACAAATGATGAGTGAGCCACTTCGCCCTCTATCCTATCTTCCTTACCCTGTGTTGCCAGAAATTTAGATTTAAATTTGGAGGTCGGCATGTTTAGCCAAACACCCAAGTTTATTTTGTTTTCTAAGATGATTGTGTTTATTTACCGACCGAAGTGGGTGTACAGTGTTCGTTTCGACTGCCACAAGTTCACAGAGATTAAATGCCGCTTCAACGCCTCGACCCAGGAGAGAAAAAAAAGTTCAGTTGTGTATAGCCTCTCGCCATCTATTGAGATTCTTTCCGATCGTGAAACATTCACTATATCCGTTTGTCTGACACGTCTGTCTTGGCATTCTGTCCCGCTATCAAAGGACATAAGCCGGGAGAAAAGTTCTGCGATTTGCACTTTCCGGCACGAACGGAAATAAGTCGGATTCACTGGAATCCGTCGTCGTGATCCGTGGAATCCGCAAGCCCCTAATGCTCCACAACCTTCGCCAGTATCTTGTCTCCGTTGGTTGGTTGATCCTCCCCTCCTCTTTCCCCACGGTCTACACTAGACGAGAGAACGGAAACCGGCCCTCACTACGAGTACGTTTCCTGTGCGCTCTACAAAAAAACTCAACGAGAGAACGGAAACCATTTCCTTACTACGAGGGTTCGATTCCCAATGGGCAAAACATTTTCAATCAGACTTTAATTTTACATTTTTTATCATTTCATTTTAATTAGGAGCTCCTATAAAATCTAACACTACTCTGATCGAGTAATCATTATAATTATTCATTATTACAAAATCAGTTTGTATTTATTTCTATCTTTTGCCCATTTTGCTCATTCCTAAAATTTTTATTTCTGTATATTAATGTTAATTTTTCTACAAAGTCAACTTCATTCAATCACTCTTCCATTGCATTGCAATTTAAAAAGCTTGAAAGTGAAAAAACTAGAAAACGAATCCTCTAAAAAAAACTAAGAGGTACTTTTTGTTGGAAACTAGTTGTAGAACACATGTGCGAAGTTTTTCGGATCATACGCTGGATTCCCTGTATATTGGGGACTTTTGTGGGAATAGTAATCTCATTTTAAGACCCGTGCAGTCAAATCAATAAACCAAAATGTATGATTTCAATTCAAAGAGGAGGATTGGAGTTTTCCAAAATTAAACGGGTAGGTAGACGTAATAAGATGACCTCGTGATCATCTTCAGAAAACTCATCAAGATGTACAGCACTAATTAGTACTATAGTTTTTCTACCTAGGAAAAGTTTATTATTTCAGTAATAAATAAGTTAAGAAATATAAAACTTCTCCGTAAATCAGTGGCCTATGTTTATAAATGAGCCGAACAAGCGGTACTGACTATGAAACTCCCTTTGCCATTGCTACCTTCTAACCCGTACCTAGTAAATAGGGCAGACTTTGTTTTGCTCATTGCTCGTGAACGGTTGGAGCTATGGAAAAGTGGAAGGAGTCCATCCGAATGGGAATTTTCTCCTACGACAATTTTCGATATCTCGAACGGTTTTCGGGATAATTCAGCTTTACATCGATAAAAGACGGAATAAAGTGAAATAATGACGGTGCATAGCCCTTCAAATCGTTCTAACTCCGTCAAATGAAATTTACACACAAAACCCGTCGGGGGCATTGTAAAACAAGTAATTACAAACATTTCAAGACCTGGAACGCCTGATTCTACTGAGCGTATTTTTTAAGATCGCGTTTTCAAGAATTGCGAACGTTAACCGCCCGACAAACAGAACGGACGCTCATACCGGGCTTTCTGCTGGGTCCGTTGCGTTCTTTACTTTATTACGAAGAAAATCAGACCGCGTGCTTTTAATTTGATCGATTAGAACCGAAGATATAGTCAAGAAACCATGTTTAGGTCATAAAAAATCGAAAAAATCATCAAAATATCATACTGCTATAGCTTCCAAAACCGTTCATTTTTGGAGGAGCTGACCCGGCAGGCCTTTTTTATTCGTTAAAGGAAGCAACTACACCAAGTATGAACAAAATTGGAGGGGGTCGGTACATTTCGAGTCTGTCTGGGTATGGAATGACCAGATTACGATTTTTTCTCGGTCGATTATCAAGTTCATTATTGAAAATCATAAGCCAGAAGGTACCTTTATCATACCATTTTTTCATAGTTGCTCCAGAAATTACCCGAAATTTGAAAACACCTATTCTGATTTTGCTATTGCTGGAGCTCATTGTCTACACATATTCAATTTTTTCAGATTGTTATTATCAATTTTGGCTGAAAACATCAGCTGATTTTTGATTTTGAATGATTCAGGAACCTGGCTTGCATTATTATTTAGGAACATAGCTTGGGTCAAAATATTTTGATCCGTCAGCAAAGGCATAATCAAATTTTTGGAGAAATGCATGTGCAACATGGATTTCATGCTATATTTATGTGTCATAACAATATAGCAACGTGGTGCATTTGATCCAACCATTTCGTTCCTAGGTTACAGACATATCCATGCCACGATTTTTTCCGTGGGAGGGTTTACCTTCTAATCAAAACATGAGGTTCGTTGAGTATTGGGCTTGAAACTGATCATCAAATGCGTACCACCGCTACGATTGATTTTTGTTTGAAATTCTTTAAAGGCTTCGTTTGTTTCATTCACTTTTTTCTTGTTTTTGATCTTACGTCACCAAAATGGGACCACCTCCCCTAAATTACTCTCTGACGTAATTTAAAAGAGAGTAAATTTCTTATCTCCTTAGAGAAATTATACACGGCTAGGAACTCGATGAGGGTTTCGAAGATTTTTAACATTGGAGAGCAGACACATCCTATACACTAATTCCAATTTGAAAAAAAAATCATGGACCGCGAGGAGTAGGCTGCAGATGATTCCGGGTGACTATCATTGCTGAATGAACAATTTCGTTAAGAGCACATATAGTATAATCAAACAACGATTTCTATAGTTCTAGTCACTCTCAAAATTTTACGCTTCTATATTTGATATAAGACATGACTTCATCATCAATAGTTGCGACATTGATAGGCAATGACATGGAAACGTATAAAAAGCATAAATTCGCTAGTTTAAAACCGGTTTAGTCTAAAATTTTAGGTGAGAGTTAGGGAAATCATTCTCTAGTCGTTCGATTCAACTCCAATTCGAAACTCGACGGTGGGTCCACACAATTGCTAAATGAGGATTGGCACTCGATTCAGGTGTTACATGGAGGTCAGTGTTTTGTTTGTTTGGACGTCTTGATCATACGCTTAAATCTCAAAAATAAGGAGGAACAAATATAATAAATGAATAGTTTTAGTAACATACACATCAGTTGTGCAAATAGATCGAAACCAGTGATGAAACTATAGCGGTGAAAAACTAGTGGCCACTATGTTGACATCTAATACGTCGCAGCCTCCGTTTAATACCCTGTGCGTCGAGTCAATTAGAAGGGTTTTCCGGAAAGTTGTATTCATTAAAGTGATAATGATTCCAAAACATAGCTTCACTCTGCGCATGTGCGAACGTAAACTCTCCCAATCATCATTTTCCCACGTTCTGCCCTTCTGATCTCGCTTAAATTAGACTCAGACGGGAAAGAACGATCTGATAAACGCAAACCAATAGTTATTAGAACAATTTAGTGCAATTATTATGTCCACTGTAGGCGATCACCGATTTGAAAGCGTTGATGTAAGCAGCCACATGTTCCGCGCCATTTTAGTTCCATAAATATTCAAAAAGAAGCTTATGTTCTGGATCAATCAAATTTTCGATTTTGTGACATTTTAATGTTCGTTTGATTCAAGTTAAATATACGAGGAAGGTTTACCACACACAACTTATCTTTTATTTTTTCTTGTTTCCTGTTGATTGTTTAATTAAGTGTTTAATTTACTTTTCAAAATTATTCCTGAATTTTAGCACGCTTTTTCAAGCACACACACACACTTACGATAAATAATACACATACAAATTTCAACTCAGTTCAAACATAAATTCAATACGATAATTTTGGGAAATTCGCTCATGTGATCATGCATTTTTGGAACTTCGGTGCACCACTATCAATACATTAATTTCTTGATTCGATTGAATTCAAATCTTTTTTTAAATTTCGTGTGGTTGGTCAAGATTTCGCGTATGGTGATCAATTTTGCCAGTGGTTTTACGAATCGAACCTTCAGATAGGGGGCGTATCCAAACAAAACGGTTCAACGGTTACAAAACGGTTGAAAATGTTAGGAAATACACGACATTGCAACGAATGTAAATTGAAATGACCAGCTAGTCCGCTATTAATTTAAAGCGGTATGTCCGTTTCATTCTTGCGCTAAACTCCGCAGCCTCCCGTTTTTGCAAAGCGTCGGTATTGTGAGGCGTCCTGAACCAACAGGGCGTCCCAGGGATCGTGTAGCCAAGCCCCTGTTTACACACTCCGTCTTATTTAAAGTTTGTATTCAGTTTACAACCGGCTCTCGAGCCCCGTGTTTCGGCTCGTGTTTGCTCACACGGTTTTCAGCTCGGGTGAGGGGGACGAGGGAGAACTTGAATCCCTCTTGAAGCCCTTCGGAACATGTCAAAATAATGTTGAAACGTCCCCTGAGGGATTAGGATTAGAACTGGTGGATCCCCCAGGGCAGGTGCGGAGGGGAGCTTTCTCGTTATTGCCGTTACCCAAATCCCTCTCGATCGTAAGAGGACGCTGCTCGGAAAAGAATGTTAATTCCGCCAAGGAGCGTAGTGAATAGTCTCTTACCTCAAGTAATCTTTATCTCAAGCTATGCTGATTACAGATGTTTTATACCCATGCCCGCGAAGACTAGAGTTTCCGCATTAATGAGAAAACACATTTTCTTCTTCCCTACTTTTCAGTTAACACCAATACCTTTCAACACGACAAAGTTCATGATATTTCAAGGGTACATCTGCTTGGTGTATAGTCCTTTGTGATAGTGTAAGACCTGTTATGGGAATATTTAATGCCAATTGATAATTAGCAGAGTTGCAACAAAATGCCAATGATTGCAACGCTGATTATCATGAAGCACTAATTAATATCAGTGGGAAATTGTGATTGATGACAGTAAAAGGTAAAGAAAAATAAAAGCGCTGCAAATGATTAAACAGAGGTTTATTATTCCTATATTAGGCCCTTGTACATAAATCACTGATCTATCTTTATTGGAATGAAAATCTTTATCATGTGGTGTAGCAGTGTCCACGAGCTCATGGTGGCCACATACTCCGTCATGATGCGGATGCCGAGCAGATAGCAGGTGCATTGCCATCCAGCGGCTGGGATGTGGAGAGATAGAGAGAGAGAGGCAGTATCAAGTGCCGAGTGACCGGGTCAAGAAGCTGTATATCGTTGCCATCAAGCCCAATAGGTCTGCCACAATCCTGGATGTCCAAGTTGTCAGTGGCAGCCTGGACATAAAGCAGACCTGGAGGGCTAAGAAGAGTGAATATGATTGAAACGACCTGCGGCAAGCGGTATCTGAGCTAAAAGGAGAGGCGCCTAACAACATCAAGGTTATGGCTGCAACCGTTTCATGGCGCGAGGTGTGGTGCGGGAAAAGTGCCACGAAGTTACTTGAACTGGGCATCTCGTCAGGAGTGCTTCGAGGTATCACCACCCTTGTCATGCTGGGCTGTTACCTTGACTGGTGGTCATTTTATAGGGGGACTTCCTTTCTTCCCTCCCTTCCTCCTACATCATCCTCAACTTCCCATATCCCAAGGGTCGGCGTCGGGTAAACGTAAAAGTCCTCCCTCCTTTTCTTTTATCTTGTTTTTCGTTTTTTTTTTTTTTTTTTAAATATTTTAACGGTGTACCCCCTCCGCCTTTGAGGGGAGATTATAAAAAAAATATATGTAGTATGGCACCTCCGTATCTTGCAAGTGTATTCAAGATGAAAATACTTGGGCTGCCGGCATCCATGCACTATAGCTTAGAGCTTCCGTTGAATGGGCTCTGTTCTTCAGCTCGACCCTCTACCTGACCAATTTTTATTACCCTAAGTTGAGGTTTTTCAAATGTTGACTTACCCGAGGGTCTCATTCGATTCGCAGAACTCATTTTCGTCTGAATCAAACCAAATAACTTCCCTGTTACCTCGGAAAAGTTTGAAGTTTCCATTTATTGATAGTTTAATCCTTAATTATAATATGCTATGGTTGATTTATCGAGTTCCTGAGAGTACTATCATATTCTGGATCGATGTTGGATTTTAGAGCCAAATTTCGTAAACTTTGGTCCAGTAGTTTCGAATGGGGAACGGTGAACGGTGATTTAGCATCTACATATTTTAAAAAGTAAGCCAACAACTTTTGAGTGGGGGCTAAATTTTTCTCTTCCATGGTCGATTACGAAGGTTCATTATTGAAAATAAAAAAGCAAAAAATCAAAGGCAGTTGAAATGAGAAAAAGAACAGAACCTCTGAGGAAAATGAAAACTTATTTATAAAACAAATACTCTCTTGATTTCATTTCGAACCTATATCAGAAGAAAACCTGTTTGAACCCCATTCCAATTCGTTATTCATAAAATATCCAATTAATGATTAATTTATATTTTCTAAATAGTATTATTGAATATTACATTTTTTTAGGGGGTTGAAATGTTGAGATTCATCAGGGGTGAATCCAACACACACTAAAATTTACATTAAAAACATTCGTTTTGAGGAATGAAGCGATTCCTAGATTTTAGCGCTTTTTTAATTGTGTACATTAATTGCTCAACATTGGCGTGTGAACGAAATTACACATAGAATAACGCCTTTTGCCGTGAAAGTTTGGGTAACTATTTGTTTAAAACCAAAATGTTAAGATTTCTAACCGATCTATAGTTATATGATACGAAAAATGTCGCATGAAGAGATGTTATTATAAAATCAGTTGGCTATTCGATTTCAATAGTTCATTTTTTTTAAATGTGTTAGGTTCTTGATCCTGAACCTCAGACAGAAGGTTAGGTGAATCATGTTGTATTGTTTATTAAATAAACAAATTTGGTTAGTGAACTCCTTTATAGTTCCCATCTTGTGGAACATTTCCGAAAGAATCCTCAGGGTTCGAGTGATGTAGTTCGTCGATGGGCCATAGCAAATTTGTGGGATTTTCTCAAAGAATACCGCAAATATTTTCTAAACCAACCGACGTCTCAATAAGGAAACTGCGGTTCGGCGCGTGTGGGAGGGCGGCCCACGTACCGATCCTAGTGGCCTTAATAAAAGAAGGGGTCTCTAGGGGCGATCTGATGGGAATTCCTCTTTCTCAAAGGAATTAACCAATACCCCCAGAAGTGGAGACCCTCGATTTAATTCCGGACCAATGCAAAGAATCCGACGGCGGTCGGATAGAAGGGACGTTGGAGGTTTTTTTTTTGCCGATCCCGGTCATTTTGGTGGTGACGGTGGGGGGGGGGGGGGCAATTAGGCGACCGTTGTCAATCGGGTCAGCTAGACTGTCAGGCCTCGTTTTAATGTCAAATTTCAGGAAGGAAAGAGCCACAAATAACTGAGGAACTTTATACCGCTGTCTTACTGTGTACGGGGGCAAATAGGGATAGAATCAGAGTGATTGGGGGTGAAATTGACAAAGAGAACTAAAGATCTTATATAGCACACGAGGTTCTATTTTCAGTATCGCATTCTTGTTTAGGAATCTTGACTTTTCTCTATCTACCCTTGTTCAACTAGAAATTTCGAGTGATGAAAGACATCGAATAATTGATACACTACGAAGCTTAGCGTTAATGTCTCGTTAGTAGAGTAATCGACATAAAGCAAAGTCTGGGATGCACTTTTCGGCGATTCTGAGGACACCAATCTGGATTGCCCGCTCCACATTTCAGAACAATTCTTCCACGTTTCTGGTTGGTGGCAGTGAATATGAATTTTCTCAACTAAAGACATCGTGTCTTAAAAATCGTTGAATCTTTTTAATTATTTAATTTGTCAGATCATATAATGATAATTCATATAGAATAATTCATTTTGGGACTACTCACAGGTACATATGCAGCACTTGTGTCTTCATTGCCGCCGGCTGATATTAATCGCATTCTGGAACAACAATAACAATAATCAAGGCAGGGGTCATATTTTGCGTTTCCACTCACATTTTGGGTTTCATGGCCTACTGAACAAATTTGGTTCGTTTCAGTCGGGGTGTCTGTCTGTCCGCATTTCCTTGTTACAGCCATACCTTCCACAATTTTGAATGAATTTCGCTCATATTTTGAGGGACTATGCGGGTCCCATACGGATTTCATCTCAATATAATCAGCGGTACGCTCTGCGCATGCGCAAACGTGAAATTCTTTAAACAGGTATAACTTTCACAATTTTGATTCAATTTAGCTCATTTGATGAAGGATTACATTTTCTATTTTATAATGGTGTCACTTTGGTTGTAACGAGGAAGCTGCTGTGCCATCTCCTTGGCGGTGTTTTTTTGTTTTATCTAACAAAGAGGTCGTAGGGTCGCTCATTTTTCACAGGTGTTTTCCCAAAGTTCAACCACTTTGAGCTCTGTTGTGTAAATCGCAATATGTTTTGACAACTCAAATGCTGTCTGGCGAATAAGACTTGAGACGGAATGCTGATTCAAACGCCGTTCTACTCGTCTAGGATTCCCTGTGCTAATTCCATTGTACTTCAATGAATGTATACAATTGGCTTCTAGAACGGAAACATCCAGCAATTAAATAACCGATTTCGCAAACATAGTAGGGATTCACAATATGTTCAAGTCGAGATTAAATCCTACGTTATCTATGAACAAATGTATATGTTGTAGTTTCTGGTACAACAGATGCATATCTTTAGACAACTCATAACTGATCTTACAGCACTGCCCAAGTTGTGAAATTATGATTATATTACTTTCAGACAGTCATCAGGATTATGATTTCGTATTGAGTTAAGTGGAATTAAGAATAACTTTCAAATCACGAATACACAATAATATCACATTTGCTCCATATAATCTACCAAAACTCCATTTAACCAACAATCCTACGTTACATAGATTGACGCAATATTCAATCATTACATGGACCACACACCAAAGTCATTACTGTCCAAGGCTGTTGGGATGGTATGAAAGGTAACGTTAGCCATACGAAGACCTATGTTTAACATAGTTTCCAATCTACGGGGCAAGGATTTCCTTAGTGATCCATAAACCGTAGACCACCATTCAATACGCTGGCTCACCTCACATGTCAAAGAAAGTCCTGAGGAGGACATCCCTCCGAGCGCCCAAATTAAGGTTCTAAAGGGCTTTGATATACACCTTAAATAGGCAAATACTCAATTTTTCGATCAGCGAGCGATTAAGAAAATGTGAAAGAACCAATTTAGAAGACATATTACTAGCGGCAATTCGTTTTATCCAGCTATCAAGCACAAACCCTACAATGTGTATGAATGAATGTTAGGAAGGAGAGTTCATGGACAACAAGGAAACTTTTACATTTCCCAAAGGTACCTCTGATGTTGGTTATGTCCTTTCACTCAATTTAAACTAAAATCAATGTTTTATAAATTAAACAAAAAAATGTTTTCAAGCTTTTATTTACACGCCCTGAAAAGAAGGAAATGAATTTTTACTTACAAATTTTAACTTTCTACTTATAGCCTATATACACAATTCATAAAATCGTAAAAGCTTGTCGTGAGATTTAGGCTTGAGTAAATTAACTAGTTCCTAGGTAGGAACTATCTATTTCATTCATCAACTTATTCCGGTAAGTTAATTTTTTTTTTATTTCAGTTTAATTAGATAAATACTTACAGATACCTATCTAGAACCTACTTACGCAAACGTCGCGACAAGCTTTTACGATTTTATGAATTGTGTATATAGGCTATAAGTAGACAGTAAAAATTTGTGAGTAAAACTATATTTCCTTCTTTTTATGGACATTTAAATAGAAGCTTTCTTAAAAAGATTTTTTGTTTAATTTATTTATTACTTTTTAGTCATCGCTAGCTAGGTTAAAAATTTTAACTGTCCACTTATAGCCTATAATCATGGTCTCCACTCCAAATTTCAGGGGGATTCCGAAAAGAGCTTGTTCTTTTTTAACATGCATTTTTTCTCAACTCAAGAAATGCGTTAAAAATTACTGTTCCGCCATCTTGGATTGTCCGCCATATTGAAATTAGAATGACGTCACACAACTAATCGTGTATTGTCATCCAATCTAAACGTGCATACAAATTTTCAGCTTTATCGGTTTAGAGTATCTGCTTCAAAATCGGGTCGCAAGAGTCCACCAGAACATACATAACATACATTGAAAGTTGAATAAAAGATTTTAATTGATAAAGTGATACAATATTCAATGATTGCTGGGGCAACATACAAAAGTTATTTTTCAAAAATAGTTATCACTACAACCTTTATGGCTCAAATGTCATATAACACCTCTAATGACCTCCTACGGACTCTCGACAGTTTTGATAGCTCAGTCTATTTCAAGACAATGGGTTATAATTTCAATATATCATTGTAAGCGGTATAGAGTGTATCTCATTGGCTCCAAGAAGTTCCAATTTCAACTGAAACTCTTAAGAAAGGTTGGAGTAAATCATTTCGATTGTCAGCCGCCACGGTCGTTATTTGTTCGACGAGCGGTGCCAATTGGAGTCTTTTTTTTTCTCGACAAAGTGAAATAACGAGGAAGAACCGGAGCCAATGGGCCGCCTTGAATTTCAGAATATGGAAGGGTCCGTTTCTAGCCGGCGAAGGAGCCCAACTCGCAACTATTATCCCACCACGGCATCTCCCACAGTCCCCCTCGGGCCGTCCTCCTGTAATCTTGTCGAAAAAAATAACTTTTTCTCCCCTTACCTCGTCCTTTTCTTCCAGACCCATGTGGGATTAAAGTTTCTAAACCTGAGTTTAATGCGGGGCAATGCTAAGGCCATCAATATTCCGAGAGCCACCCCGTATTTTTCGGATAGTTGTGCTACACCGAGGGAATCCTTTCTTGTTTTTGTTCACTTTTCGACTGCAAAGAAAATAGCTTGTTTTCCTGGTGTTTTATGTTGAAAATAATTCAAAATGTGGAAGAAGTAAGTAAAATGAAATATATGATGCAGCTACATAATTCGTTGTGCTTGGTATGAAGGAATGGTGGCCAATAACACACCAATCATATAGATATGAGGAGTGGTGTGAGTAATGCGCCTGCAGTTACTATAGTCGGACATCTCTGGACCAAACTGCACTGGACCGAACCTAGTCTAACTTGACTTGAAAATCTAATTTTGGGACTAGTTGGGACTGCTTCCTCAGCTAAAAGGATGGAATCAAATTGCTGACAATATAAACAAATCGGGATTTCGAAAACATTCAAAACAACACTACTTTTCGTGATTGATAAATGTCTCTTCAATGAGTCGAATTAGCTCACCGCATTACGGTTATCCGTTCACTGTTCTCAAGCGCTAGAACATCGTATCTGTTTACCATATGTTGCACCATTTTTGGTATTTTGATATCAGCATTTGTTTCGTACATTGTGACTACTAAGTGTTCGTGTTCACGGAGTTGTATTTGATACAAATTCATCCAACTGTTTTTGGGGCGTCTGGAAGTCAATTACGATGACACAGTGATCTACTGAAGGGCTCTCGTTGCTAATTTCGTTTCTAATCCTAATACCTAGTTTGTACATTTAGCATATACACTCAGTAAAAAATGTATCCGTACACCCACTTGGATTTTCACGGATATTGTAGCTGCACCTCTCAACCGTAGAGGTTGAGTCGTGTATTTTTATAAAGGGAAATAAAGTGTTCTTACAGTCCAAGGACACTAGAAAACCGAGCTCAAAAACTGGATTAATAGCTATTGCTTTTTGGTTTATTATTCAATAATAAACCATTGTAATCGCTCTTGAAAAAAAAAATTCTAACCCCCCGTGAAAATTTCATGGTTTACGTTTCAAAGGGTGTAGAATCCTAATCTGCAATAAAAAATTTTCCGTCGGTCCGCCGTACGCACGATTTCTCCCGAACGGCTGAAGCAAAATAGCTGAAATTTTCAGGAAAAATCCATGTTGGTCCGGCGACGCCCCAATTCTTGAGCCAGATCTCTCACTTAATTTAAAGTGCCCTTTAAGGGTTGTCAAAGTTTTGTAAGATCCCTAAAAACTTCAAAAAAGTCAAGGCGGCCTAAATTTGTAACTCTTTTTGAAGAAAACTCCACGAGGAATCGAATGAGCCCCTCCCCAGGTCCGTAGGTCAAACCGTTCCCAATGTATGGCCCGATTTATGGTGCCAACATTCGCGTTATTTTGGTTTATTATTGTTTTTGTGTTGATATCAGTAACCTAGTGACGTAGTGATGTAGTGATGTAGTAATGTGGATACTGGAGTGAACTCCTAAAAGGCTTTGTAGCCGATACACGGGTTGAAGCATTCTGATAATTTTCAGAAAAAATCAGAAAATCTGAAATTTTCAGGAAAAATCAGAAAATCTGAAATTTTCAGGAAAAATCAGAAAATCTGAAACGCTGCAAATTCTTTCACTGGTTTTTATTATTCAATTGGCTAGCGTTCATGATTTCCATTTCTACTAAGCTTTGGAGTGTGCGTGTTTCACAGGATAGGCCGATTATTGAATTTTAGGAGGCACACAAATATGATCAACTGATCAATCCAAATAGGTATTTCGGTCGAGAACAGATTTACGTGCTCTGTGCATATCTCCTGAAATTCAATAGTCGCTCTATCACCTGTGAAACACGCACACTCCGAAGCTTAGTAGAGATTCAAATCATGAACGCAAGCTAATTGAATAATAAACCCCTGTGAAAGAATTTGCAGCGTCTTGCTGGATAACTTCCAACGAATTGGACTTCATCTAATCGACGAGTTTCTGAGTCATACTGGATCCTATCTGGGAGCACTCGTGCCACGCAGGCATCTGGAGTACACACAGTACCGTAACAATACAATACACGAACAATAACTACAACAAAATTTGTTCCATTCCAAATCATTTTCCATGTGATCTATTCAGTCATGTGATCGATTACAGTCAACTAATCTGTTGCTAGAGAGGTATACTGTTTAGCTCCAAAAATCACATGTATTGGCACACCAATACGCTTATTACAGCAGTTCACAAGATAATTGTACGGCATACGTTCCCGCGGACAACAAAGTTTTCAATGCAGTCATGTGATCTATTCTGTCACATGATTTGGAATTTTCCATTCCAAATCATTCTATGAACGAAGATGGGAAAAAACTATATGTGTTCTTGAAAAATTCAATGATTTAATCATGAAAATTTTTCAATAATTCTGTTTTTGAAAATTGTTCAAGAACACATAGTTTTTTCAAAAACTATATGATTTAATCATAAAAATTGTTTAAGAATTTTGTTTTTGAAAATTTTTCAAGAACACTTATAGTTTTTTTTTCATCTTCGGTCATAGAATGATTTGGAATGGATTTGAATTCGGTTATTGTTTTTTCTCGTGTTTGCATTGACCCCCGCTAGCCTGGATCAAGTTTATTAGACTTCCCTGTATTGTGAGACGTCCATGAGTGTGACCGGGAAAAAATCTCATCCTGTAATTTTTATGATTCTAGACCTCGGGTAGTTGCTATTGCGAGGGGGAAATGAGTCTCGATTGATCCTGATCTAATTCACATGAACTCTAGTTTGTTTGTCGAGACTTTGTTTGTCCCCTTTTCTAAAACAAATGGCTCTTGTGTTCGAGATTCTCAATCAGAAAAATAATGTTATATATCAGTTGGAACCTAGATTTCCGAATTAGTCTGCCTGGGTTGTTAAAAAATTAAAAAATTGTGTACGGAGAAATTCTTTACTGAGTGTAGTTGTACAGTGAACACCTACCATTTTATAAACAAGCGTCTTTCTGGAAATATTTCGTTAAATTCCCATCAAACCGATAAACAATGAGAAACTAAAAGTAGTAGTCGTGTTATTACAGCTTCAAACGAGAGAAGGCAAACTTCGTAAGAGCAAAGTTACCCTTGTTGATCACCAATGCAATACGCCGTCTATTTGCGACGCGTCTAGCCTTATAAATATCAAATAATGCTTCCTCTCAACGACCCCCTCAGTCGGGAAAAATACGGCTGGATATTTCCCCATTTCCGCCGACTAGCGCCCGCAATAACCCCGAGGTTAATCTATTTCCAGAGAGAGAGACTTCAAAACCTCCGGAATATAAGGGTGCAAGCCCCGGGAGATGGGTTGAAGCGAGATGAGGAAAATTATGGCCCCGAAAACGCTGTGGGAGGGAAGGGGTGGTGATAAAAACGCGATGATGTTTTGCTTTGTAGAGGACGCGATTGGAGAGAAAAACTCCGATACCAGACTGACATTCAAAAGCTACGATACGGGTCTGCCTGGACGAGGGACCGATTTATTCGAATCGGGGCCTTCATGGCGAATTCCATTCCATTACAATCTTTTAATTTGGCCAATTTATTAATTGAAGAATGTGTTACATGAAATGAAATGCAGTTTAAATAAAATTTTCGTCTTACTTGGAAATGTGCATTTTTTTAAATAACGAAAACTTTATTGTAATAATATTGCATTTTAGTTGCGCAAGTTAAATAAATAACAACAAAACATGTGAGGTGGTGTGAGGTACGTACCCAGCGGTAGTCCTCACTTTAACATTTAGAATGTTTTTACAAAAATATATAATAACTTGGAACAAGAGCGTATTCAATACTTGGGAGAGGTATTGTATCAGATGCTGTATGCCACTTCCTTTTTAGCCCCCGCCCGGGGGGAGGTGGTAGGGTTTCCAGGGCTATCGGGTTGAGGATTTCATTTGGGTGCTCCTCGATTCTAGTGAAAAAGCGTTGGCCGACTTTTGTAGGACTTCCTTTACAGTCGGAATCTCCAGGTCTTTGGGTATATTGTGATTGCTCACATACCATGGCGCGATGGCAACAAGACGGAGGGCTCGGTTTCACACAGTTTGAATTTTCTTTATTTGAGCAGCGCAGGGGTGCTCAAACTTAAACTGCTGGCGATCTACCGTAATATTTTTAGACGACTTACGATCGACTCTGAGAGGCTGCAAGTATGTGTGATGCAGGGTTGTCGTACAAACACGATACACTCTACCTACCTAGGTAGGGTGTAACGTAGCATATACAAATATTAGCTTTCCGCACAATTTACATTATTTTAGTCAAGGTTTGGGTTAGGTTTACTTGAGTTCTTCTCTACAATATCAATGAAAAAACTCCTAGTTAAACTGCGAGTTTATTCGTTGTTACAAAACAAAAGAGTTACATATGGTGTTAAACTTAACTAAGGAGTGACTTTGGATGTTGAAGCGTGGCACTGCATGTCTTTTTCATACTTTTCATAAGATGGTGCGTAACCACTGAGTGCTAATCGCAAGCATGATGACATTTGATCGTCAGTTAGTCGATTGCGATATTTTGACCTAATTACCTTCATCCCAGAAACGCTGCAAATTCTTCCACTGGAGTTTATTATTCAATTGGCTTGCGTTCATGATTTGAATTTCTACTAAGCTTTGGAGTGTGCATGATTCACAGGTGATAGAGTGATTATTGAATTTCAGGAGGCACACGAACATGATCAACTGAACAATCCAAATAGGTATTTTGGTTGAGAACAGATTTACGTGCTCTATGCATATCTCCTGAAATTCAATAATCGCTCTATCACCTGTGAAACAAGCACACTCCAAAGCTTAGTAGAATTTCAAATCATTAACGCAAGCCAATTGAATAATAATCCCCAGTGATTTGGTTTATTATTCAATAATATACCATTGTAATCGCTCTTGAAAAAAAAAATGCTAACCCAGGAGCAGCGGTTGCGGGCAGCCAACAATATCACAAAATATGCTGCTTTGCCACTACCTAGTTAGGAAAATGAAGTCACTTTGATAACTATGATATGAAGTCAGTCAAGTTTGATAAGTGATAACTATATAGGGACCCCAGCCAATATTAGGGAGGTCCCAGGAGAGCCAAGTTAACAAGAGTGTAACAGCCGGCCAAAACGAAGGAGAGAACTGACTCCTTCTGTTAACCAGATTCTGTTAACCAAAAACGGATTTTGTGTGGAGGGGAAGTCAAGAAAATTTAGAGTGGGGAATCGCGGTGAGCAGAGAGAGGGGGATAGTGGAAACCAATCAGGGACGGGGTTGCAACTACCCCAGGAAGCCCCAGGGTGCTAGGAGGGAGACTACGGGTGACTGACCGTTTGCCAGAAAAATGGTGGCTTGGGAAAAACCAACGGCGCAAAGCAGCTTGGTGATTTTGGAGTCCATTAAAGGCTTTGAATATTTTCACGTAGGAATGCGCTTAACGCCACGGTACGGTCCCGTTACCTGTAGGCCTCGAATACGAGTCGAGGGTGGTTTTCAAGAGGTAATGACCTAATTACTGAACAATTCTTCAAGATCTAAAACCATTTCAGATACATCTGAACAATAGTAGTAAATAAAAGTCTTGTCCCTTAGCGATTCTAATGGCCTAATGGATATATTTCACTGACAATTGCCTCATGTATATTCATCGTAGCAGCATCAAAACGACAACCAAACCTATACTTTTATTTTCTTCAACACCATTTTATTGCACATTTATGAAACAAATCTCATTATACGTCCTATCCTTATCCCACAATCTATTTCTAATTATTATAATTACATTTTTGCACTTTTGTTTTTAATTTGCATAGAAATGATTCACACTTATCTGTCCATGCAGTCATTAACTTATCATTTATTTTCTTTTTTTCGTTTTTCTGTTGTTAGGTGTGGAACCGGAGGCGAGAGGACAACTGTGAATTGGGGAATGTCTGTGATATGAAGACTCTATTTTGGGAAATTTCGTAAATTATTTATAATTAATATTACTATTTACCTTAATCTTTTATTTGGAAAACAAACCAATAAGTAATATTACATTTTAAAAACATTCACTAAATCAGCGATAAATCATATTTTTTCAAAAAAAAAAAAAAAAAAAAACCAAAACAAAAAACGTCTGGCTTTACTCCTGTTATAAGTCATAGATCGTCAAGATATTATATAGGTATATTTAATTTCTCTGTTTTACAATAAGGATTCATTTTTTAGAAATGAGTTGTTATCCGCTTTCGTTACTAAACCCAGGATAAATCAGTATTTACGATATTATTGCTTAATCTGTCATTCTGAAATAGACATGATCAGTTCATATTAAGCTATTATTATTTCTAACGCTCACATCGAATTCTTAGTCAGAAATGTTTAGTAAAAATGAGCACGATTAATGTACTTCTTCCAGGTATTGAAATGATGTAATGGTATCACAATGTCTTGTTCTTTTAACAATTCAGTTTATAGACAAAAATGTGAGTTCATTAATATTTCAGTAAGGTAATTGGAACACTAAATCAAAACCTTTTCAATTTTTGGATTAAAAAAATAAAACAATAATGTTTATCAGGGATACCTATATTGAAGACTAGAATTTAAACTTACGTAACTATAGGATCATGAGTCAGTTATCAATCAAATTTGTTTTGGTGTATACTTTTACGCTATATGTTATTATGGTCCAATAACTAATTATTTGCGTAATTGATTTCTGAGACTCAGGGCAGCGCAATATGCCATTAGATCGAAATGAATTATTGGAAACTGCAATCTGTAAAGTGTTGGTCGAACAAATCCTACAAATTGCCTAACTTACTACTAAGCTTCTTGAAAAGAAATAAATAAAAATATATATACAAAAAACCAGGGTGCACCCATTAAACTCATTAGGGATAATTTTCCATGTTATATTGAATCGTCCTTATAGAATAATGACGGAATATATTGTAATTATTATATTTTTCTATTACAATAATTGTACGTATAGTGTAAGTAAAATGACCGGGTTGCACGCTGATTGTAAAACGCACCGAATGTACTCCATTTAGTTTGCTCAATTTCTTTCAACTCCATCTTGGGAGTTCTCATACCCCAGGTTTTCTGTTGACTTTTACTGTTTTCGGAGGAAACGCCAGACGATGCTTTTTCTAGTCACTTTTATCTCTCAACTATAATTTAAATTACTGTAGGAAGTAAATTCACTGTAAATAAAATTTGTAATATAAACTGTATATATATAAATGCGAATTTCAGTCAGGGTGATCTCTGAAAATACAGAGTGGTGAATTTTTGTTTATAAATATTTATTATTTTTTCCCGTTTTCCCTTCGGTTTTTCCCATTTATATCCCTGTTACTGATTTTTCCTACATTGGATGCTGTATTGACTAATTTAACCTGTATTAGGGTAAACAAAACAGCAAGTAAATCAATTGCGTACAAGGGGATTGGTAGTGGAATGGGACAGTTGCCCCTTCCAATTAGCTGATGCGATAATGCCCGCCACACTTAGATGTCCCAGACGCTTGAAGGCGTCTGGTATATCTCCCAAGGTGACAGATTCAAGAACCGTAAAGAGCCAGCTAACCATATCCGTCACACTCTGAGGGCTCTGAGAAAAGCGAGGGGGTTATTGAAGGGAAAAGTGCGTTACTATGGGGAGATATAATAATTGCCTAAGGGGACATATATAAAGGCATTAAGCCTCCGGTTAAATGCCTAGGAATAGGTGCGTCAGGGCAGTCAAAAATAGAGGGGCAGTGGTCGTAACCACGCTCTGCTACCATGTAACATGGGGAGGTGAGGTGATGGAATGGTATAGTTGCCCCCTTCCAAGAGCTGATGCGACAATGCCCTCCACGCTCAGAAGATATCCCAGAAACTTGAAGGCGTCTGGTATATCTCCAAAGGCGACGGATTCAAGAATGGGAGATGGCCAGCTAATCATATCCATCACGGACGAAAAAATTGATGTCTTTCTTTTGAGGTTTTCTAAATCTAGGGATTCGCTAAGCATCAAAACCTTGAACATATTTGGAATGCCGTAGGTTGACGCAAGTTGTCCCCACTGCTTGGCTCAAAACACTCTATCTCTTATCACTTCCATCGCGACGATTCATGGTAATCACACAAATTGGTGTAAATTGGTAACACACAAATATTTAGTCTTAATTACATTCATTTTAAAGCCCTCTGCCTGTTGTTAAAGCCTGTCTGGAACCTACGAACAGCATAATACTGGTAGGAAACCATAATCGATCATGTAATGTCGCATATATCGTGGGGTTCCGAGTAAAACTGACCAAGTAACATTTGCAAAATTTTACAGGGGAGCGATCTGAAGTTTCACCTATTTTCTTCTTACGAACACTGGTTGTGTGATGTCTCATCCGACTATGTTTCGATTTTTCTTTATCCTGTAGGTAGTTAGCTAGTGCCCGCCTATGATATCGTGCTTCAAAATTCACTTCAGATTAAATAAGAGCTGTTTATTCGGAAAACTCTATTTGATCATTTTTACCTGGCTGGAGTTTCAAGCTTTACTCATTTGGTCAATTCAGTTCTTCGAAAATCAGTCGCATAGTTACATGAAATTGAGGGATTGAATAGTTTTTTCGTTAATTTATCGTGTTGCCAAGCATCTAAAGAACAATGACATACCTATTTCTGTTAGAAAAGGTTATCCATTACCTATCACTGTAATTGGTCATTTTCACCTGCCCACTATGCAATCTTACAAATCTTACACAGTAAAAGTGATCAAATGGCAATTGATAACATTTACATGCACCAGCGAGAGTACATTTATAATCCATCTCGTGTTTTGTGGTTGAGTTCAAATTTGGTCACATAAAACTCTTTGGGTCAGGCCGGTAAAATTTATTTTCAAGTATTTCTTGCACATCAGTTTGAAGATAACGTTCTTAGCAACAACACACAGTAGACAACGTTCCTTAGTACCGGAATGACAAAAAAAGCTCATTTTGAAAAAAATGTTACTTGGTCACTTTTACCCGGAACCCCACGATATGTATGTGGTCCTGTCAATGTATGGTCAGTGATAACTAGGGGCTGGAATATTTGGTAAAAACAAATTTTTTTCCTGAAGGAATATTTGGAAGCTACCAAGGTACTTACACGTATCACAGCACAATGATTTCAAAAATGCATAGTAATTATGACATATAAACGCATATTTTTAAGTTTTTTCCTTTTTTTAATTGAAAAAGTAAGAGATAGCATCGCATCGACATGGCAGACAGTGAGACATCATGCGCGCGGAAGTACCTACCTACTACATAGCTTCAATGTAGTAGGTACCTCGCCTAAGTCACTCATGGCTGCAGCCGTGACTAGAAGATTTAGAAATAACAACAACCACCAGCTGGTTTGTGTTTGTTTTGAAGTGCTACCTGCTAGGTAGATTAGAATTCTGACTGTGGAGCGAACTGCCAAGTAGGTAATATAGGAGTGTTCATGTGGTAGGTACATTGTGCAATTTCTGTGTGAAAAAACAAGGATTTTGAACTCAAGTCATGCCAAGGCCAGGTCAAAGTGATTCATCCAAGTTACGCGGCGATGTTAAGGAATTTGGTGATGTGTTCATTTCAGATGGACAAAAATCGCTCTGCACTTATCATGAAATCGGAATCGCATTTGATAAAAGGTCTCAGGTAACACAGCACCTGCAAGCGGGTAAGCCGGAAAAATGTTTGCGCCAAACAAAAGGAAAATTTTTAGTGCATATTTTGAGTTTTTGAGGACATATTTTGAGTTTTACCTGGATATTTTAATGAAACCAATCAAATATGTTTTGTACACTTTAGTGTTCGAACCCTGAAATCAGGGCAACATGATCGGATGATAGTGTAAGTACGCGTGTCTGGATGGATGGGCTATCTGGATAAGGAGAAATATACCTTTGTTTAACGATTTGCAGCGTTTTCTTTAGAGCATTGTTGATTTCCAGAAAGGCAGACTTAGTCGACTAGCGCTATTCGGCCATGTCGGTAACGTCGGGAATTTATGATCGGCTCCCGCCCACAGCTAAGGCCTTTAACTAGAACTTCTCTCTTAGGCCTTTTCACGCTCAACTTACTTAAAATTCAGTTTGATAGAAATTATCGAAGCAATAAATAGGCTTCAGGAGGACGGTGGAGGAAGGGAACGCGATAAAGTCCGAATCGCGAGGAATATTAATCACGCTATCCCCGGTCGTCGGATCTTTGGAGGGAAATACTTCGAAAATTGGGAAACCGAAGAAGGTTGCCAAGAGGCGATTTTATTCAGCAAAATTTATGAATCCCTCTGAAAATATAACGAAATGAAAGTTAATTCAATATCTGCGAAATCACAATGAAATTAAAGGAGGGCTCAGAGCACTTCTACATTTCGTAAAATCTCTTTTAAAGGAATCTGTAAGATATTTGGGCTATCAGTCTTGTAATTATGCATTTGGGGATATACGACTTTTGTTACTCTCTTGGTTTATTATTAGTAATAGTGAAATTTGATGGTAACAAAAATGAATGTTTTACCGGCCTCACGATCCGCGATGAATTAATTCCAATGATTTGATAATATTAGAAAAACTAAAATTATCATTAAAAGTGTGCCCATTGGTATGAGCAATCTCTTTCTCATTTATAGTCTCATGAATAAACACGTTAAACAGGGTATTCCATTTGATGTTTTTTATTTTTATTATTTATTATTTTTTAAACAAAATTGAAAATAGAGGAAAACGCCGTAAACTACACTTTAAAAAAAATATAAATCCGTTCCCAAAATGGGTGATTCTTAAACTAGGGGCAATTTTGATTAAAAAAAAAAAAAAAAAAATTGTAGAAAAAAGTTTTCAAAATTACTGGAATTTTTTTGTATGGACTTAAGTTATAATCTTTAAGGCAAAAAGTGCAGTGGCAGAGCCGGAATCCTTTTTAAAAGTCCAACATTTTAATTTGAAATTCGCATCCATGACAATGTAAATTAGGGCACACGGCAATGTTAATGTCCATCACACTGTCGATAAATTTCATTTCGTCGCAGTAATTTTTGTTTTCTTGGGTTGATAGGTAAAAGGAAAAAATGGCATTGTATTTGGGAAAATCGTTTTTATATCATTCAATTAATGTGAACAAGTTTTTTAACAAGAATCCAAATATGAAAACTTATAGCAGTATATTATACTACTTCTAGGCAGCCCCTCATCTATCAGCCTTCATAGTTTCCCAAATCGCATAACTCGAAGTAAAAATTATATCACGATAACCAATCACGCTAAGAAAAAAGCTTGGTAACGAACATGAAAATTTGTGTTGAATCAAACTTGAGAGATGTAATTGTCTCATTCCTGACTTTATGGAGGTTCCAAAGCCCCATGTAACTAAGTACATTAACCAAAATATAAAACTACAAAGAAAGAAGAAAAGAAGGTAGGTAATTACGTAATTTTATGGTTGTTGTGGTACTCTAACATTGTCGTGATCTTTTGGTAATTTGGAATGTCCACGAAATATTAAAAACTGTAGGCCAGGACAATGTTATTTTAAACTTCAAGATCGTATTGTGACAGAAGTACTTATGTCTCAGGGTACTCCAATGCTCATTAATTACAGCCTTTAACGAAGTTGTGAAAACATGCGTCGGATGGAATCTTGGTCATTAGAATGATAGAACTAGATACAACCTCAACAATAAACCTGCGCACTTGAAATATCATCTTCGAAAGGATCAGTTAGTCACCGATTGGCCGTTGGGACGTGATGCGCTTGCGGGCGGGATTGGCTCGTATGCCACCCTTCGTGACGAACATCAACTTCCAAAATATTCCGAATCCCCTTTGCCTTGCAGCGGATCTCATTCAGCCACGAAAATGTTAGGAAAAATTGTAGACAGCTTTTCCTTGATCATAATTGCTGACATGATTTTTACAGGAGCATTGTAAGCAGCTGAGTCGATTATTTAACTTTTAAACCAACCACGTCAAAGTGAATAGATACGTCAATTACCTATTTACTTTTCTTTAAAAACCAAATAGCCATATTGTTGCCAAAGAGTATTGAAGAGCTCGTTACCACCTGCAGTTAGGAAAAAAATCATGAACGTAGGCCTATTCAGTATGGGTTTCAAATGGAAAAAATGTTGGCTTGTAAGTCACAAAAGGCGGTTTTCTTGAGGAAAACAAACTAACCTTCAAATAATCTTATTTTGGGAACGAGTTGTGATAGAAAAATGGGGTTGTTGGTGTTTTGCTCCATTTTCGGCCCAGTTTCACCTATTTTTTTTCTTTAGTCGTAGTGTGGGGACTCCCTGTGTGCGATCAGCTGCCGCCACGTTAGTTCAACTCCCTGAATTTAATTCCGAGCCCTAATCGAGAATTGGAATGATAAGATCTCTAATTGAAGTTGTTGAGTAAGTAACGGGGAGCGTTGAGGAGACATTATCAGCAGAACAGGCCATTTCCATTACCTTGATTACAGACGGTAGGAGTGAGCTCAAGCGTCCAGCTCTCACGTCGCCTCGCCGCCGACAGACACCGCAGCCTGAGGAGCTCAGTTTCCTTTTACTCGAAACTTGGAATTTAATCTTCTTTGTCCTCCAGCCCGCGTTGCCCTTTCGGAGTGGAATCATTTCAAGGCAGAACAACGAGATTGTGGTTGCGGAAGGCATTTTCCCCTTTCGCCCTGTCTAACTCGAGGCTCCGAACCTTAACGCCCCAGCTCTTGCATAAAGTCCCAAGTTTTAGCGCTAATAGCTCCCAAAGTGGAGGGAGAAAGGTTGATCAAAGTGGAAAACCAATAAGATTCCCCTCCCCCTTCCCTCAGTTCGAGGTTGTCGAGGGGGCAAAACCCTTTGGTTCGATAGCTGTTTCCCCGTCCCACCCCTTTCATGGCCCGACCGAGCTTAGTCTCGATCCCGGCCGCGCTTAATTCCATTATTTTGGCTCCAATAAATTGATTCCCCGTTCCCGAAACGGCACCGCCGATCCCAGAGGCAAACATAACGTGAAATGAATTTATCTGTGTAAACGGCCTTTAGTCACTAGAATAACAGTAGCCAGATTTTTTCTTTTTAAGAAATAGTAGAGCTTTAAGAACTAGGTAATTTCAAGATTTGAAATCGTGTTATGTAACTACTATCCACAACTTGTGGACCACAAGAGTGGGGACAAAAGCCTAGTTTGGCTGTATCGCCCAATCTGTTCACTGTCGACCACCCCTAAGGTACTTGAGAGGTTGGTTGTGGAACAGGACGAATTCTCATCCTTCATCGCATCCGAACAGCATGGTTTTCTGGGAGTTAGATCTAGGGTGACGAACCTGATGCTGTTCCAGGACTTCGTGATGGAGGGGTTCCAGGTGGGCTACCAGACTGATGTCTTGACCGATTTTCCAAGGCATTCGACAAATTATTTCATCGCCACTTGTCTGTGATGGAGTCTTAGGGAGTGTTCGGGCGTGGTTCGCGTAAAGAATACAGTCACCTCCCTTTCCCGCGTCCTCCGGAATCCCCAGAGGAGTCACATAGGACCGCTTTGCTTTCTACTTGCGATCAATAGTGCGGTTAAAAGTTTAAAAACCCTGGCTGTTTGCCGACGATTTGAATCTCTTCTACCCTGTGAACTCTATTAATGGCTGTGAAACCCGTACTGAGGTAGCCGTCAGTGGTTCGGAGGAGTAGTGCTCCAAGAACTTCCTCTTCCTGAATCCGCCCAAGTGCTCTATCGTCACCTTTCACCGAACTGCTCGTCACATCATGAGTGTGTGGCTCCGACCTCCGGAGGTTTGCTATGTGACGGGAAACTAACCTTTTCTGGGCATATTTATGACACTAGCCCTGAGAGCCTTGGGTTTTCTCAAGAGAAATGTTCTGGTCTTTTCCAGTGTATCCTCCTTAGTCGTATTGTACAAGACTTTGGTTCTCCTTCTTCTGGAGTATGCACCCCCGGTTTGTTCCCCCTGCTTTACAGTGCACAAATACACTTAGCAGAAAGTTCAAAACAAATATCCTCGATACGTGGCCTATAAGCTTGGCAGTCACTCGATAGATTTGAGCTATGATCACCCACGTGGTTTGTCGCTTACTGTCCTTTGAGAAGTGTCGTTGTGCAGCCGATCTCACTAAGCTGCTCAAGGTCCTAAACAATCATGTTTCGTACCCTGCTCTTATGGCTAGGAATGTTGTACATGTGCTTCGGTTATCGCCGTGAGTAATGGATACGGGGGAGAACTTGTTGATTCTATTTAGAATAAGGTTCTTAGGAAAAAGAGTAGGGAAGGGGTGTGTCATTTAGTGAGAGAAATTGAGTTGGAAGAGAAAAAGTGGATTAGTATAGCTTATTATGGGAAAATTTTGGATAAACTCGGTAAAATCCTGTCGTCCAGAGGTTTCAATGTTGGGTTCAATAATAAAAATTATCTCGAAGCTTCTTTGGGTTCGGTTAAGGATAAAATTAACGATCAGGATAAAATAGGGGTTTATAAACTGAAATGCATGTGGTCTTGAGAACTGTGGTCAAACTGGTAGGAAATTTAGAGAACGAATAGTAAAAGAGCATGAAAAGGATTTCAGGAACAACAAAGGTGATTCTGATATTGCAAGTCATCTGAATTAGTCCAATCATAGCTTTATTTTTTGATCTAAAAAACAGTCAATATGTAGATTTTCCTCACTATTGCCCAAAGGGAGGTATGTTGGATGTGCTAGAAAAATTCCCAATTGTTAAGAGTGATAGATCAGGAAAATGTTCACATGACGTTATTCCTCAAAATATTTCGCCATTATTGGGTTCATTCTTACAATAAGTTTGGCTCCCCCTCTCGATAATTTTACTTTTTGCGCCCCTATCACTTTGCAAGCTTTGTAAGATGAGGACCTAACCGTCCAAATCGGTTTAACTGTGTAAATCATTATTTTCGTGGAAGTAGAGATAAAGTTTTATCTCACTCCGTTTTTACTGCTGTTCGCCGTATAGGTCATAAAATACCTTAGAATTGATGTATAAAATCCGTTCAATTGCAGATGGACTCAATTTCGGATATCGTTGGTCTTAACTTTTAGCTTGATCGTCTCAATATTTGTAAATGCTGTGGACCAAAAATTGCTCAAAAACTTGGTTTTTCGAAGTTTTCACTGACATAGGCACTTGGGGTAGCGTTTCTATGATCTTCTTCGGAAAAGTTGAGCTACAGAAGGTATGTTAGCGCTACACGGTGGGGCTTCTGGAGTGCGTCGGGTAAGCGTAGGGCTGTTAGTTTCTGCATCGTTTGTGATAACGCCATGACACGTTGCAAACACCGCTGGGGCGGCTCCGAGCGACCAATTAAGAGCTGCGATACTCTCATGGGGCCAGTGGGCCGGTGTCCCTGACAGTGCGGGGGTAACATCTTGCTTATCGAGTGCATGTGACACAATCGCACCCCATCCACTCCATCAACCCTTATCAAGAGGCTTCTCGCCCCTTAGGTAGACGCCAGGATATCGATCAGCCGAGCTCTTGCTGTTGGACTGGAACTGTGTTCTCACACACACTAAACCACCACCGCCAATTCCATTGTATTTATTTACTGGATGGTTCCAGTGAACCGATTTTGAAAGAAAAACAGTTTTCCCATTACCAAACATTTAATTGAATCGGTTACTATAGAAACGACATATTCGAAATTTGTGTCCGTTTTGAGTAAATGATAGATTTTGATACCGAAATCCTTGAAGCATGTTCTACTACAGAAACATCACACGTTCCATGACTTTTCTACGAGATATTTAAGTTAAAACATTTCGTTTAAGACAGAAGAGGTGAATCCCTTCCGCTGTTTTTGAAGAAGAAAAAAAAAATGTTTATTTAAAGAACGGCAAAAGCCAATATAAATAGAAAATCCATAACGAGTTAATAAAGTAAAACATGGAATTACAATAGGATCGGAAGCAAATAAAAAAACAGTAAGGCAAGGAAGGACAAAAATGTAAAAGGGAACAAACCAGTAATAGAAAATCTCGGCCAGTAGACGCCTCAGGGTGTAGGAAGAGGTAATAAATTAACCACAGTCACATGACTCCAGGAAAGCATTGACCTCACGAGGCAAACGTCACAACGGTAGGTTTAGAACGCAGTAGTGAGCTGCGAAAGCCACCGTGAACAAGAGTGTTCTGTAGGGAGGAACAGTGTTGACTTTAGAAAAGAGCGATGGGTATTGGAGAACTCCATTCACAAGTTTGTGAAAAAACGTAATATCTGCCACCTGTCTACGGTTTTCGGTTGTGGGCAACCCGTACTCTGCCGCTAGGTGCCTAAGATCAACCTGTTCCATTGCTATTTTCATTTGGATGCAAGGTAACGCAGGAACTTCCGTTGAACCCTCTCCAATGGATTTCTATGTGCTGCATAAAAGGGTGACCAAACTAAACTACACTAGCATACTCCAAAAACAGGCGACCCAAAGACTTTTACAAAGCACAATTGTTTCAATTCGCGTGAAGTCTCGCGCGTACCTTTTTGGAAAACTGGGGGCTCTCATAGTTTTCAGAGCTACCGCATCCATATGATCGATAAACGTTAGTCTCGAGTCCAGAACGATTCCAGGGTCCCTCGTCAAGACAATACTGAACACCACTCAAGAAGCGAATCAAGGCGAGCCTGAAGAAACCAACGTCTGCCAAGCTAGCGATTCGTCTGAAAACTTTCAAGTCGTCGACAGACAGGTATACCATGATCTCATGTGAGGAAATCTGGGTTTTAGAAACTGTTTGTCAGCAGAAGGAACAAAAGCAGGCAGATATGTAAACCTCGAGGACACCCGATACCCAGAAAGCGTGCCTTTCTGGCCAACCCTTTGAGACCTACTCGACAGAAAACTCTCGATCCATGTTGATCATTTTCAGAGTTTATTGGTTAAGGGTTTTATTTCCAAGTATATTGGTTTCCAGCTGATTTTAATTTCAAATATTTCAGATCCGACATTTTAGAATTCATTATTACTTATTACATTGTAATTTTCTAACGTTATTGTATCCCATGTTGTTCCTTATGATTATTACTGTAATTAATGTTATAATTGTTGTCATTATTGTGTCATGAAGTACCAATACCAGTAAAGTATTTACCAGTCCTGGTATTTACTTATCTGAGTTGTACTGTCTGCAAAGAAGTATGATAGTGTAAAAAGACTGATTAATTATTATCATAAAATAATGAAATGGGTGTAACGCGGCTATTATCCATTTTTTTTTATTATTCAATAGTAAACCACTGTAATCGCTCTTGAAGAAAAAAAAAAAGTCTAACCCCCCTCCCCTGATAATTTCATGGTTTACGTTTCAAAGGGTGTAGAATCCGAATCTGCAATAAAAAATTTTCCGTCCGTCCGCTGTACGCCGTTCTCCCAGAAAATCTGACATTTTCGGGTAAAATCCATGTTGGTCCGACAACGCCCCAATTCTTGAGCCAGCTCTCTCACTTAATTTAAAGTGCCCTTTAAGGGTTGTCAAAGTTTTGTAAAATCCCTAAAAATCTCAAAAAAAGTCAAGGCGGCCTAAATTTTGACTTTTTTTGAAAAACTTCCCATGAGGTGCCAACAGTTGCATCCACATTCACTACATCACTAGGTTACTACAATCAAAACAAACTCAACATTTTTTTTTTTTTTTTTTTTTTTTTTTTTTTTTTTTTTTAATCGCAGTAACTTAGTGATGTAGTGAATGTGGATACTGGAGTGAAGTCCTAAAAGGGTTTATAGCCGATACACGGGTTGAAGCATTCTGATATGCATGCTCCGTCTTACGAAATTTAAATTTTCAAATAGAATATTTTTCCATTGTTATCGCTCTTGACAGAAAACGCTGCAAATTCTTTCACTGGGATTTATTATTCAATGATTCGGGATTTGAATTTCTACTAAGCTTTGGAGTCTGCGTGTTTCACAGGTGATAGAGCGATTATTGAATTTCAGGAGGCACACAAATATGATCAACTGATCAATCCAAATAGGTACTTTGGTTGAGAACAGATTTAAGTGCTCTATGCATATCTCCTGAAATTCAATAATCGCTCTATTACCTGTGAAACACGCACACTCCAAAGCTTTGTAGAAATTCAAATCATGAATCATTGAATAGTAAACCCCAGTGAAAGAATTTGCAGCGTTTCACTACAAAAATTTGAAAATGCTGATTGATAGGTGAAGGAAGTCGGATCCGACCCAATTGAAGCTTCTATTCTGACCAGGACAAGCGTTGTACAGGAGGGTTAAATAAATAATGAAGCAAATTATTTCCCAAAGTTTTATTATTTTTGGGAGCACCACCTTACACCAGCATTTTTCCCGACTGTCAAGTCGTTAAAACAAATCAATGGGATTCGGAAATACTAAAATTTACATCCGTTTCAAACACGATTACCCTCAAAAATGAGATTTTCTGAATCAGATGAACTTGGACTGATCAGGCTAGTTTTTGGCAAGCTCCGGACCGGTGATTGGCCCCTTGACATTGTAGATTTGGATCTTCACTCCTTGAAACTTGAAGTGACCAAAGTTGATGGATGGAGGGGGGAGGTTTATACAGAATTATCGCTATACGATTACAAAGGCTTATTGTGGAAAATAATAAAGCAAAACACGAGAACATTCACAAAATAAAATAAAAACATGAAGTTCAATGGACTCACTACAAATTAAGGAACATCCGCAGTTCTGACACAAATCGAAAAAACAAGAAAACCGCAAGCATAAAAAACGAAAACACTCCTATTTCAAACTTTGAGAAACAAAGTTCTTCGAGGGGAAGTGGAAGATGAAAGAGACTGTCCAATTTAGTCAGACTTCGGCTGCTGACAATATCCTGTTGTAGTTATAAGAAACTTTCGAGGAGGAGGGGGGACTCACCCGTCCGCGAACCGCAAACGCTCAGTTCGGAGACTACGGACCCGAAACGGGGAGTAATCTTATTGGTTGAAAAGAAAGTGAAATGGCCAACGGGGTAGGAGTGTGGCGGGGGGGTCAATGGCGAAGTGGTCGGAGTCAAAAGTTAAGCCGTTGACCCAGAAATCCTCCAAGCTCTTGGTAATTTAGAAGCTAAAAAGGACGGGAAAAAACAAAATTGGCATGTCCTCAGCTACTCATTTGCTTTCGGACTTTTTTCTATAAGTTTGTTTATATACTGCTGAGGGTAGGGAAATGGACTTAAACTTTAAAACACTGTTCGGAAAAGAGGTTATTAATAAAGCTGTTTGTCTGGGCGGCATTTTAATACTATGGTTTTGTTTTGTCTCAATAAGGTTATTGGCCCAAAAACTCAAATCATTCCGACAGAAATCATCAGTCTTTTTGAGTACAGTAACTCAAATGTTGAAAATGTAATAAACAAATTCAAATAAATTAAACAAAAAAATTTTAAGAAAGCTTTTATTTAAATGCCCTAAAAGAAGGAAATACATTTTAACTAGAAATTCCTTATACTATATACTAATTCATAAAATCATAAAAGCTTGTCGCAGATTTAGGATTGTGTAAATTAACTAGTTCGTAAGTATCTATTTCGTTATCAACTTATTCCGATAAGTTTATTATTTTATTTCAGTTTAATTAGGTAAATACTTATAGATACCTATCTAGTACCTACTTATGCAAACGTCGCGACAAGCTTTTATGATTTTATGAATTGTGTACATAGGCTATAAGTAGACAGTTAAAATTTATAAGTAAAAATTTATTTCCTACTTTTTAGGGCATTTAAATAAAAGCTTTCTTAAAAAGTTTTTTTTTGTTTAATTTATTTATAACTTCTTAGTCATCGGTTACAAATTTACGGTTATCGGTTACGGTTGGTTATGGTCTCTACATCGAATTTCAGGGGGATTTCGAAAAGAGCTTGTTCTCTTTCAACATGAATTTTTTGACAACTTTCACTTACTCTCAACAAGCCATTTGAAACCAATATTCAACAAGCCCTTTCATTATATACCCATATTGTAGAAATTCATTAAAAATTACTGTTCCGCCATCTTGGATTGTCATCCATATTGAATTTTGAATGACGTCACACAACTAATCGTGTATTGTCATCCAATCTAAAAGTGCTCACAGAATTTCAGCTTAATCGGTTGAGAGCATCTGCTTCTAAATCGGGTCGCAAGATTCCACCCGAACCTACATACACAGCAAGTTGAATAAAAGCTTTTAAAAATGTGCTAAGAATCGTGAAAAATGCAAAACATTCTAGAGAATAAAAATTTCTCGTTCAATGAAAGAGTGTTGTTTAGTATCAGATTGCATTTTCTTGCAACAATAAAATTTGATCACAATTGGGTAAGTACAAACTCAATTTAACAAAATTTACGGTAAATCAAATCGAAATGTAATGTTTATTATAGCTCAATAGTTTTGGAAAATTTACTCGCACGACCATATCTGAAACTTGTCATTGGCCTCCTCGGATACAGAGTGAAGGAGGTTTTGAGGTGTTTCCAGTGAAATATTGACGGGAGATCATCCATCTTTCCCAAAATGCTGTACTCTAGTTGGTACAGCATCAACAGGAAAGATGTGCTCTGCTGTTTCCACCTCTTTGGTCTTGGTTTTACCCATTTTGTCAACTGACAGTGGCAAATGAGAGGCCCTACAAGTTTGGCGAAGTTTTAGAGGTTCATTTTTAATAGGCATTTGTGTGTTTCCTTGGAATGTTTAATAAGCGGTTCGATGGTATTATACCTAGGAGTATTGTGGCAGTATTGTTTTTCTGTTCGTGCACTGCCCTGCCGTTTCCGGACCTGTTGAGATATGTAACCCTTGGAAATCTCTAGTTGAAGTTCAGGCCCAATTGGTTGGACTCTAATTTTTTCTACCACGAAGATTAGCTAACTTTTAGCCTTCTAGAATCACATGAACCGGTACGGCAACGTTTGTTTGTTTCCCTGAGCTCAGCCTTGTTCCTATGGAGATTAAAAATAGTGAGTCTGCGAACCAGGATCTTTTCGTAGTTACATAAGATATAATGTATCTTTTACTGCTGTACGTAGGAAATAACCAAGTAAATTTATTGTGAAACTCTTATTTGGAGCATAAGTTACTTATGCTCCAAATAAGAGTTTCAAAATTAATGTGGTCACGCCACTACCCACACCCACTAGTACATTTATTTGGCAAGAGACAGCTGCAAAAATGTGAGACAGTCTAAATTACTGTTGTGAGTTGATTGAGTATCAATTAGTGATGATAGGAAAAGGGTAATAGACATGAATGTATCGGGATGTGGAGGATAGTTATTTCCTATGCACACTATGAGAACGAGTTTTATCTTGATGGAAGTTGGATTGGTTGTTTCAGTAGGCTGTACTGCGGTCAGTTCGCCCGACGTTTATTGGAACGTCCCCAGTAACGGTTCCTACAACCGATTCTCTTAATTGGTTCAGAACTGTAATGATGGTGAATAATTTATAATTATCATTTCACCACCATCTCTGCATATTACCATCACTAGGTGTCAGGTTCAGTATATATAATCATCTAGGCTGTGAACATTTATATCACCACGGTGCACCAGAGTTCTATGTTCTGGGATTCCAGGTATGCTAATCCCTAGTCTGTTTGGTGTTTCTCCTTGTGATCTAATCCTACTCTAGGGATTATAATGAGCTGATAGTTATTACGTCGAATGCGAAAAACCCTACTGGGCCATGATGCTAGATTGTAATACATCTAGCAGTTACTGATGGTCATACAAGCAATAGACAACTGAAGGCTGAGGTTCAAAGTTGTAGGAGGAAATGGCGAGGTGTGGAGCAAAGAGAGTTGAGGAGAGAGAGAGTGGAGGAGAGAGGCAGAGAGAGAGAAAGTTAAAACTAACATAAACATAATCTATTACATACTCGTAAATCGTATAACACACGACTGCTGTGTTTTCATAAATACACACTCCATATAAATTTACAAAGTAATATACTTATTTTACTGATCATACGGTTCAATGAGAGTTTTTTCAGTCATTGATTTATTTAAATTATAGTGATCATTATATCAGAGAGAGAGTGATCTATATATAATATATATATTATGATATATATTACATATCAATATGTTCATTAAAAATGCTTATAGCTTGTACCACAAATGATTTATTAAATAAGGATGTTCTGTGCTGTGGATATTGTATTGTACTACTAGTTTGTGTAGTATTCCTTCCACTGACCACTCCCATAAATTTGAATTGATCGTTGAATGACAAGGGTGTTTTAAATTTCAAAATTTTGAATTTTGAATTATTTGTAATTGATGGATAAACATAAATGAATACAGTTGACTTGACGTTTAGATAGGAACCAAGTTCCTTCAGATTTGGGCGGGGCTCTGTATTCGCTCAGTTAATGTGAAGACACATTATCATAGTTGATTCGATCTTCATGGCCGAGTGTTCCTTGGTTTGAAGACTTGAAAGGAGGTTCAAACACTTTTTAAATGAGATCATTTGATATTTTACACTCGATCATTACCGTGTTGAAACTCTCAGTTCGGGAGCAGTCAATGCCTTTTAGGTTGGTATACAATGGGAAAATAGGTAGGTACGTCATTTTTTTCCTATGGCTAACAAAATATAAGAAAGATTGAAACCGATATTCACTTCGAAAAAGTTATTAGAAATTGGTGATGTAAGAGTGACGAGCACTCAACACTGCGATAGCACGAAGTCGGCTGTTAGTACCTGAACGTCGTAGCCGAAGTTTATCCATGTTTAAATACGCCACTCTCTTCCTTCTGGTTTTCAGTATAATGAAGGTGTTTTGGTTATTTTCGAACTAGCTGCGACTTTTCACTTAATAACCTAATGGGCGTTATCAGTGAATGGATTGATAATCTCTCTTAAAGGCCTGAAGGAAAAAAAGCTAGGTGGTGGAAGGGAGGGGAAGGGGAGGGCCAAGCTCTCGACAAAGAGGAGCAGGCCGAATCACTTAGAAGCAACGCGTTCTTAAACAAACCTTTAGGCGCGGCCTAATTGAAAGCCTGTGCCCTGGGCGGCGGCGGGGAGAGATACGGACTCCCTAATGCCCTCCCACTCCCTCCCTCTAACCATTAGTTAATGTAAACTCATTTAGGTAATCTAATCTCTCTTAACAAGCCCATTCTATCCTTGGGATTGATTAAGTCCGCTTGACGCGGCCCTCGAAGACGGCGGGGTTTTAGGATGATGGCGAACAAGATGGGAGATGAGGCTGTATATCAGAGAGAAATTCGAGCTCGTGGAGGTGGTGGGGGCGCTCTCAAAGAATCGACGTGATTTCTCATCCGCTTCTCTACCTTCTGAAAAAATTTAATCTACTTTAACGGTATATTTCCTCCGGTAAAATACGTCCCAGGGAAATGAATGGCCCGAAAATTAAAAGGGCCCATCATTTTTTTCGCCCTGCTAACCTGGTTACAACCCTGAAACGCTACTGTCCCTCCATGAGAAAAACGAGTTATCCAGTTTTCGCTAAAGACCCTGCGAGTAGATTGGGCCTTTGCACTAATGTACTTATCAAAGTTGGGATAGGCACCTCGACTTAATAAAGAGCTCTGACAATAAATACTGAATTACACGAACCTCATTTCTCGCTTATACTACAGAGCCATCACTGTGGTGTTTTATCATCTTTCAGAGGAGTCCTCCTAAGCGGACATTCACTCCACAGAAGGGATCACTAGCGGATCTGCATTTATGATCTAAATTCCACCGTGCTGAAGGTTGAATTCAAGAGGAGTTTGAATTGAGGCATTCCGGTGAGATTGACCAATCAGACAGCCAATTGGCTCCCAAGCGCAACTCAAAGAGTCAATGATCACAATTGTCTCTACGATCGCCATTTGGGGTGCTGCTTTTTGTTATTATAATGTACTCGGGAAAACAACGATGACCTTAAATTGAATAAGATATAAATCACGCTTTTAGTGTAGATATATCATTACCCAGAACAGGAGAAACGCTAAGGTTATCTGGAAGAAGAAAAGAGGTACAGTGAAAATTGAACATTATGAATCTGGCATAATATCCCGACTTCAGTAAGTCAGGTTACTTGATTCCTTGTATGAGCAACGCACCACACCAAACTAGCGAATATGCCGATCCTCCTTTCTCAGTCTCACCGGTGTATCTCGCGAAAGTATGTTTTTGTACATTTCTTGGTGCCGGATACGCGGATCCATTTTTGTATCCGTCTCCTACCCAGTGCCGAATTCATGTATGACTGCCTCGCGTGATGAGGTCTTGTGCAGAATTTGGTGCTGGCCTGGTCACGGACCACTTGTTGATACTTGGCGAAAACGTATACAATGTACCATTGTATCGCACATGAGAAAATGTCCGTTCCGCTGGAGCTGATGTCGCTATGTCACTGATGTTCTTACTAATGTGATATAATATATTAGTAAGAATTACAATATACATAAGTAAGAAAAGGAAAAACGATAACGTCATCAGGAAGAAGAAGAGATGCACATCCTACACAATAGCTTATTATAGAAACGTCTGAATTATTATTACTCTTGATCACCATAGGGGCTAATATAGAACAGTTATGAGTATTTTGCAGATATGAGGTTTTCCCTAAGGTGTTTTTGAAGTTATTTATAAATGTTAAGTATTATGATGGATAATACTTCAATATAATTTATCAAACTAAACTGCCTAAGCTGTACCAAACGTCGAAAATAAAAATTTCGCCGTTCATAAGTCCTGTCTATTGTTTGACATGTGTATTGAAAATGGGAATCTTCGTTTGTGTTGTCATATCATTGGTCTGTGGTTGAGGATGAAGAAAATGTGAAGACCTGCTACACAATTTAAATTTGGTTGTGATTTCAGTCAGTTTGTTTTGCTTATTTCAAGACATCACGAATGACACGGTGTATGTAGACTCATAAGAGTAGCATAATAAATAGCTTGCAAAATATGAATGTGGTTGATTTTCATTGTAGATGACACTGTGTAACAATACAGAGTCGTCGAGGAATTTCCTTTCACTGATTAACAGGTTCTACCTGGAAGCAAATTGATCTACCAAGGTAGGAGAATCGATGAAGGCGTTTTTGATTTTGTAAAAACCCTTGAAAGTTGCATGAATGATGAACATGGTTTTGTAAATGGATTTTTGAATGTATTTCTTTTCACACGATGCAGCTTTATTGGTTTGTAAAGAAAGCGGAGTCTTTTCAGGAAGCATAAATATAAATGAGCGAGTTGGTTCCCCAAGGTTTATTCTATTCAGTTTCGGATTCTTTTGGTGGGTAAAAAATGGAACGGAATATTGTAAATACTCCACAACATTGGATTACAGGCGTTATTTTTTCTCGCTGAACCTTGAAATCTCCCCTACAATGAGAATGAGTTTCTCCCACAAAGACCTTGGGGAGCCTTTCAGCAAAGAAATAGGGGGGAAAGGTTGTTTCTCGGGCCTTTGAAAGCCGCAATTGAGCACTGCAGACCGTCTTGGAACTAAATACAACTTTGATTGTGACTCCGATGCGGAGGGAACCTTTAATATTTCCAGGGTTGAGGGAGGGGAATGAGGTCTTGGGAAAGGGAAGATAAATCTCTCTGAGCGCTGAGCGCATTATACATTTACTGGAACCCTCAGTGATATACAAAATGGAAAACACTGGGCAAAATGTAACAGGGATGGGCAAAATCTTAATCATGATTAAGATTGAGATTTTTAATAACAAGGCCTTTTTCCTAGGAATATGAATAAGATTAAAAGTTGCATACTAAAATAATCAGTGATTGCAAAAATATTGTTTTAGCCAATGAATATCCCTTAAATTTGATTATAAAATTCTGACTAGTACACTTGAAGATAGAAAACAGATTATGAATGAAGCTTAAAATTATAATAACATCCCAAAATATGGTTAATTCTCTAATCGTATTCTTATTCATATCTTCCGATTTACGAATTTCATTCGTAGTCTATTGTATTCATGAATATGATCGTTAATCTCTTTCTCGTCATTATATAGCTTTTCCAAGTCGAATTGAGAATTTTCCAAGTCGAATTGAGAATTTTCCAAACCAAATTGAGATTTTTCCAAACCAATTTGAGAATTTTCCAAGTCGAATTGAGAATTTTCCAAACCAAATTGAGATTTTTCCAAATCAATTTGAGAATTTTCCAAATCAAGTTGAGAATTTTCCAATCTAGGAAACTTTCACACTACTAAAAAGAAAGAGGAGTTTTCCAAACCGAATTGACAGTTTTTTTAAGGCAATCCAACACTTTTATTGAAAACCAAATTAGTGAAGCAAAATAAAAGAATAGCACTTTATGAACAAATTAACATTGAAATCAGAATGTCAAAATGAACGAATTTTTGTTTTTGTTGACTTCAATAGACCAGCCAAACGCAGAGTAGCCTCGATTTTTTCTGTTCTTAACAAGACCGTAATTTTTATGAAGTATTCTTCGTTCATTTTGTCTTTTTGATTTCAATGTTAATTAGTTCATGAAGTGCTATTCTTGCATTCTGCTTCACTAATTTTGTTTTCAATCTTGAATTGCCTTAAAAAATTGTCAATTCGGTTTGGAAAACTCCCTCTTCCTTTTTAGTAGTGAAAATTCTCAACTTGATTTGGAAAATTCTCAAATTGATTTGGAAAAATCTCAATTTGGTTTGGAAAATTCTCAATTCGACTTGGAAAATTCCCAATTCGACTTGGAAAAGCTATATCAATATGAAAAACACGTTTATATTTCAGGATCGCACAGAGTTCGATTAGGAAAGAATCCTCTCCGTCAAAGTGCATGTTTTGCCTGCATTTGGTTTATTACGTTTCCATCCAGTTTCCTCCATTCGCACCGCTGACCAGCTAATTGAACACACCGCAGTCCGTGCCGGTTGATGTCGAATTTTAAAAACGATGTTTCCGAGGAGCGACTTCCTCGTGATCGACCAATCAACTGTCAATCGGGAATTGTGCTTCATTCCAATATTTTCTACCGCTACATCCCAGATATCAATATTACGTCATTCCGGATTATCGTAACCTGTTCGCTGCATTTCGGTGTCTTTCGAACAAGAATATTAGTTTATCTTAATCATCACACTATATAAAAACCAGCTTATCAGAGTATATCGACGTGGTAACGCTGGGCATTCTCGCCCCCGTCTCCCAGGGCAAGCGTCTTGGTCCTCTCCTCGGGGATTTGGGATATACGATTTTTTGACTTTTAATATTGTTATTATACTCCCTCATTGTGTTGTTTAGTTACCTCCTGTCTTACCCCAACAAGAAGGCACAATGCCACCTTTGCAGATTACGGCTATCCTCTCTGTTGGAGATGATATCGAAGCTGCAACACGCAAACTACAGACGTCTACTACTGAGGTTTGTAAATGGACCAAGATGTGGAGAATGAAGCTGAACGAATCAAAATCAGCCCACATCAACTTCACTAACCGAAAAGTCCCAATCTTGGATGTTGAGATTAATTCGAATAAAATACCGCACTGAAGCAGTTAAATACTTGGGTTTGACACTTGACTCCAAATTAAACTGGAATAAACACATAGAAAAGAAGAAAGAAGAACTTAAAATCAAGTACAGAAGGATGTATTGGCTAATGGGAAGGAATTCCCATCTCTCTCTTCACAACAAACTGCCTATATATAAGCAGATCCTTTGCCCTATTTGGACCTATGGGATACAGATCTGGAGCTGTGCCAAGAAATCAAATATTAAGAAAATCCAAACCTTTCAGAATAAAATACTGAGAAGTATAGGTACATGCGAAACGATGATATTCATCGAGATTTGAGGATGGAGACAGTCTATGAAATTATTGCAAAATACGCAAGGAAGCATGAACATCGCCTCCACAAACACGTGAACGTAGATGCTCTACGTTTTGGACAACGAAGGTGAAATCCGACGTCTCAAGCGAAACAAACCACTGGATTTAGTTGTGCTGCGTGAATAGAAGTGCAATCGAACTCAGTGCTAATTAATTGAGCTATATAATAAAAGCCTAGATTTTGCTGTAAACCTACCCTCTTGGAGTGTACCTTTATTGATATGTAAAATTGCTAGATGAAATGTATTTGATTTTTCAGTCGCAATAATAAATCACGAAAAAAAAAATTGTGTTATTCACCTATTTCTTTTTAACCTGCGTAGCAGGGCCATTAAACTAGTTATTATATTATAATCGGCTGAAAGGGTATATTTCGCTTTAATTGCTCATCAAATGACCTCCAGTTCTGAGGAAGGTATCCAAAAAGGAACTTTTCAGCGTTTCAAAGAAAAAGGCGCTAGTAGCAACCCGTCAAGGCTTCTCCAGTTGTCACGGTGTCCTGCTTTCAAAGTGCATATCAGCAACCATAATTAAAAAACGCTGCAAATTCTTTCACTGGGGTTTATTATTCACTTGGCTTGCGTTCATGATTTGAATTTCTACTAAGCTTTAGAGTGTGCGCGTTTCACAGGATAGAGCGATTATTGAATTTCAGGAGATATGCATCGAGCACGTAAATCTGTTCTCAACCAAAATACCTATTTGGATTGATCAGTTGATCATATTTGTGTGCCTCCTGAAATTCAATAATCGCTCTATCCTGTGAAACGCGCACACTCCAAAGCTTAGTATAAATTCAAATTATGAAGCCAAATGAACGAAATTGAATAATAAACCCCAGTGGAAGAATTTGCAGCTTTTTTTTATTGAACCTCAATACCCCCCCCCCCCCCCACAATAAAAACATCCATAATTTATCAAGTCCTTTAGCGCTCGTATTGCGTTAAAACTTCCCCAAACCCAAATTTAAACGATGTAGCCAAAGGTAGACTGATGTAGAGGAGGCACACAAATATCATCAACTGATCAATCCAAATAGGTGTTTTGGTTGAGAACCGATTTACGTGGTCTATGCATATCTCCTGAAATTCAATTCACATATCACCTGTGAAACACGCACACTCCGAAGCTTAGTACAGATTCAAATCATGAACGCAGGCCAATTGAATAATAAACCCGAGTGAAAGACTAGGTACTTATTTACCCCAGTAATAATATTGATTAATAATCAACAGTAGTAATATTTACCTGTATATTATCAGCGTTTCATACATATCAGAATGCTTCAACCCGTGTATCGGCTATAAACTACAAGTATCCACATCGGCTATCACTCCAGTAACCACATTCACTACAATTCGACGCTATCGTTATCCCTAGGTTACAAACAAACAATAATAAACCAAAAAACGCAAATGTTGACACCATAAATCGGGCCATACATCGGGAATGGTTTGACCTACGGACGTGGGTAAGGGCTCATTCGATTCCTCATGGTATGTTTTTCAAATAGAGTATACATTTAGGCCGCTTCGACTTGTTTTGAGGTTTGAGGTTATTATTGAATAATAAACCAAAAGTTCGGGATCGCCATTTCAAACGGACCAGCTTGTGAAGTAGAAGAATGCTGTGGAGGTTCTGACCTTGCATATGTTGTGCGCTGGAACTCACTTTTTGTCTTCTTCAAGTTTGATAAATAAGAACACTAGTCTTAACGCTGTCCCCTACATTCGAATCAGTTGAGGAGCAAGTCGAGGAAAATTATTGAAACCATTCTTTTTGATGTCTTCTCACTTTATCCGGTTATAAATCAGTTGCTCAAATCCTGAGTTTATATCTGGTTGCTGGTGGATACTGCAGTCCAGATCTGGTAGTCTCCGCATAGGAGAAATAATATACCTTTGTGAAATAGTTCGCAGGGCTTTAAATGTGTTTTCTCCTCGACACCAAAGAATCAAAACATCATTTAACGGATACAAGCTCACAACTCGCAGCCCTTTTTATCACTTTTAGGTAAATCGTACGTCTCTCTAACAAGGAATATCGTTATTCCGACGAGAGGTAACTTTTTTTTTCAGCTCAATCACGTTCCAACGCTCTTAATTAGAATCGATCCCCCACCTTCCCCTCCTCACCGCCTCATAACTCTCTTTCCGTTGTAATCGTCTCCTAGGCCCCCGTTAGCAGGTAACAGGGTGGGAATCACATTAATCGCGGATTATAACTTCTGACTCACGAGTCCGTTTCCTGTCAGTGCCTATTACCGTCACTCGTTCAAGAGCTGATCCCACCTTTCTCATAATAGTTTGAAAAGGATTTTTTTTTTATCAGTTCCTTCTTTCTTCCCGCTTTTTTCCTTACGTTTAGGTAGTCACAAATTATAAGTTTTTTTAAAAGTCGTTCCCTAATCCGTAATGCTGACGCGCGTCGGATTTGATCCTTCCTTGTCCAGTCTCGTTGTTGACTGATGCAGCCAACTATTCCCACGAAGATTCAAGGAAGCCCCCAGGGTGACGGGTTCAGCGCAGTAGCACTGACAGAAACCAGTTTTTAGGGTCATTTAACCACCACCTGGAAGGACCTGTTTAAGCTTTTTTTTCTCTCCCTATCCTTTTTAATTTTTTTTTTGCTCTGGACCTTTTTCTTTTTAATTTACGCCCGGACCCCTTCATTGGAGCCCGTTCCAAAGGAGAGGGTAGTTAGATAAAAAGCGATCCCTCCGCGTGATTATTGCCCGCGCAAAAGAGTGTTTCCTTACGTTACGGAATTCTGTCCGAGTTAATGCCAGAAGTCCTATCAAATAGACGTTTCACAATACATCAGGAGCGGGATAACATTAAGCGTCGACCGGTCGTCAAGTGGATTTTAGGGGAATGTGAGGGAAGGGGGTCTGTTTTGGACCTGCCTCGATTGGTAGGTTCATCACTGCGACGGTTCTGCGTTCAATCGATTGATTCAATTACAGAAATCAATCGAAGGACGGTGGTGAGTCAGGAATCCATCATCAGAATTTCGATTATCGGAAGCGGGTCAGTAAAAAAAAATCTACCAAGCTGGATGTTCACTATATTTCCTCACTCATTGTGACATGGAGGTATAGAATTATCCGTACTGCGCCCTTCAATGACTTTCATAGTTGGGGATGGAGAGGGATGATACACTAGGCAGGGGTGCCCACCCCCCTAAGCATCATGACGCACCCCCCCCCCCCCCCCCACCCACGCAAACTCAAAACCATAAAACCAGCCCCATGTGAGTTAGTACCCAAAACAAACAGTAATAATATCGTAAAATATGTGAAAACGTTAACAGTTTGAAGTCAAAAATTTTAAATTTGTAGTCTGAAACCATCTACATGGTATCTAGGCACCTTCTAAGCTTGTTGAATATCTATTTAAAAATCTATTTAAACCCTTCAAAGCAGTTCTTGTCTTTGAGGTGAGCAAACAGAAAATCTTCCGATTATTTCTTCGTAAAAAACGCTGCAAATTCTTTCAATGGGGTTTATTATTCAATTGGCTTGCGTTCTTGATTTGAATTTCTACTAAGCTTTGGAGTGTGCGCGTTTCACAGGATAGAGCGATTATTGAATTTCAGGAGATATGCATAGAACACGTAAATCTGTTCTCAACCAAAATACCTATTTGGATTGTTCACTTGATCATATTTGTCTGCCTCCTGAAATTCAATAATCGCTTTATCACTTGTGAAACACGCACACTCCAAAGCTTAGTACAAATTCAAATCATGAACGCAAGCCAATTGAATAATAAACTCCAGTGAAAGAATTTGCAGCGTTTTTTTATAGTTATCAGAATACTTCAACCCGTGTATGGGCTATAAACCCTTATAGGAGTTCACTCCAGTATCCACGTTCACTACATCACTAGGTTACTGCAATCACTACAAAAACAATAATAAACCAAAATAACGCAAATGTTGGCACCATAAATCAGGCCACACATCGGGAATTGCTTGAGCTACGGACCTGGGGAGGGCTCATTCGATTCCTCGTGGAAAGTTCTTAAAAAAAAGTCCAAATTTAGGCCGCCTCGACTTTTTTTGAGGTTTTTAGGGATTCTACAAAACATTGACAACCCTTAAGTTAGAGAGTTGGCTAAAGAATTGCTGCGTTGTCGGACCAATATTGATTTTTCCTGAAAATTTCTGATTTTGTGCTCATGATTGTGAATCATGCTTACGGGTCTTTTTGAATGGTATCAAAGCTGAACACATTTCTATATTGTCGGGAACTAGAACTTTAGCTACTTCTAATATTGCCTTGCCCCGTTGTCGTGCGGAACTTAATCGGCGAAAAGCTTATATTGCAGCACTTAAATTTTTGTTCGATAATCGAATTAATGCCAGTAATTTTAACTCTGCTAAAGCGCTTAAAAAACATTTGGTTCATCTATTCTCAGATGATATGGCAACAGGTTGATCTCTCATGTTGATTTGTCGAGGGCCATAAGGGCTGATGTATGACATTATGTATCGTAGTAGGTATTATCAAGTTCTAAGCGAGGACAGGACTCCACCGGGGAAAACAAGTTCATTTGAACTTAGACCTCGGTGGGCAAAGAAACTTGATATTATTTTGAAGAATAACTAATAATAAGCAGTATAAGCCTCGTTTTTAATTTAATTTCTTATTATTGGTCTCATGTAGTCTTTGGTGTTTTTGTCAATAAATAATAAATAAATAAATAATTGTCATAATGGGTTTCTGGAAATACTTGAACATGCACTCAATTTTCAAAAACGAGATGAGAGCAGTAAGGGGAAAGCACCAGTAGTGGACATGTTAAGAAAATCTTGTGTGATTTTTTGTGTGACCTCATACATTTTTAGCTCTCAAATTTTTTCTTGGGTGTCTACACGTTCTTCAGACATTTTTAGTTGAGTTTAATCAAAGGAAACACCAATTTTATAAATGTTTGAAGAAATAGAGTCTAATTTTGTGGAATAACAGAAAACACCAGTAGTGGACAGCTAAAATTTTCTAGTGTTGATGTAGTGGACACTTCATGACCCAGTAGTGGACACGTCGTAGATATCAACAAGACGACGTAAAATCTCGTTTAAAATCATGTATATATCTAATCGGTAGTAAAACAAAAAGAATTCCATTCAACTCTAAGAATGAAGTGAGCAACAGTAGAGAACAATTCATGTATAAGTAGAAGATAGCTCATGGACTAGTAGTGGACATCTCTTGCACTAGTAGAGGACACCCCCTGTCCGCCTCTGGTCCGCAACACTATATTCATTTGAAAATCGTACCGAGAGCTTGTTCCAATACAAATGAACAAGTAGAAAATTAAGAAAATATCCTTTCGTGAAAAGAAAAGTTGCACCATTAGTGAACAGGGATGTCCACTACCGGAGCATCCGTCATTTTTGTTGTACTAGAAGTGGACATGCTTTAAAAGCCCACTTTATCAATATTAACGGAGTTAGGCGACTGGAAAATCGTCAATTTAGTTACTGAAGTATATATTCAAACCAATGGGAACAAATATTTGAATATTATATGTGAACATTGCTTAAAACATACTTTTCTTTCCTTAGCATTTTGCACAGTGTCCTGCTCAAAATCACTCCAGCCACAGACTGGTTGTTTTTAATGTCAAGTTATTTTTTTCATTTTGGCCATAACGTTTTCTTTTGGTTCATCACGTTTGTTAGGCTATTACTTTAGTTAATCCAAAAAGATTCAAGTGCCCTGCTCAACCCGAATCCCTATTCTACAACTTTTTTTTCCGAATTGTCAGTGGACAGTTGGTACAGTGTTCACTATTGGTGCTTTTCCAAACCCAACAATTCTCAAATTTAAACAGCTTTCTCATGGAATAGTCGTTTCTTTGCGATTCTTTGTTGATTTCAGGTAGAAATACCATTTTTAAGCTCCGGATGAGTGAATGAGTGAGTAAGTGAATTTCCCATGTAAACACAAAAGCTTCCCTTCGGATGTTTCGAATGGCTTTTGAATCCCCGTAAGGCTTTATTTTCACGAGAGGAATTAATCTTACGTAGGGGCGACTGAAAAGAAACAAACTGACGTGGAGAAATAAGAGGGATGCGCCTGGAAAAGGTGCGGCTGGGCGCGTTGGTACGAAGCAGAAGATTGCGGTTAGGGTTAACAGCCAAGGGAAGATAGAACGGTAACCGAGGCCCAGGGACCCCTCGCAAAGGTGGTATTTTGTGTGGAAGTTGGCCTGTCAGTGGGGAGGCCAATACGTTACAAACGTCCATTTCTAATAGCTGTGGTTCCGAAGGGTCTACGGCCTATTTTCCGTGATTTACTTCTCTTTTGGACGGGATTATGTGCCCTCTTCGTAACAAGGAATATTGTTACTCTGCTTCCTTCTCATACTTCTTTTTTTCCTTTTCCTTGAGTCCTCCCCTTTCTTTCTTCTCTTTCGTGTATTTTGTTCGTACCCACTCTCTCTTCCTCCCCATTCACAGAGCAGCTGGGTTTTATTGCCTTTGCCAGTTAACTTTTTCCACCTTTTTGCTCAGTTTCTCCCCTTCGATATAATCGACTCGACTTTTGCGGTTGTGGTGCCAAGTGAAGTTTTTTTTTTTTTTAATTTTTACATCTCGTTTTGATAGATTAGCACTACAGGTGCCTCCCCTTTTTCCACATAATTACTCAATAACAACCCGTTAGCGGAATATCTGCAACGACCGCCGAATATCTGACGTTAAGCAGGCTACTTGGAAGAAATAAGTTCTTGCATTCCGAAAAAAACATATCAACCTCAGAATGGAGGTGTACAGTGGCTCAAACTCCAAACCTAGCTAGACGAAAGTAAATTTCGTTAGACCACACTTTCTCAGCACTTTAAATTGTTCTAATTCCGAAAAATGTATTAAATAAATCACTAAAAATGGAGAACAAATGAGAAATCATTCATGTTGAGCAGAATACTACTCAACAAAGTTGATAAACTAAGACTTTCAAAAATGTATGCACAACATTGCACTGAAAAATTATCTCAGAATTCACTAACAAGATGTAAAATAGAATAGGAAAACATGAAAAAGTGGTCAAAATCCATAATTTTATTTGTCTTGAGGAACATTACTTACTGAGAAATAGTTCATTTGCTATGAAATTTTTAATTATAATTACATTGTCCCGAAGTGCAGGTGAATGTTCATTAACCTAAATGTGTTAGTAATAAGATTATTTGGGAAATGTGGCTCATACAGTGCTGCATTGCTGTAATTTATTTTTACTGGGATTTCATTATTTTATCTTATATTTATTTTTTCTGGAATTTTAAAGTCAATTAATAATATCCACAGTAAATTGAATGGCATCTATCGAAGGGAGCGGGCACTCGAAAGAGGTCCCCAATGTCTTATTATGTCATCTTGTCACGAAAATGGAGGTGGCAACGTCTCTCAACTAATTACACAGATGTCATTCCCTGATCACGAAAAGAAATTATCCTGAGTCTCTAGATTAAAACCGGGCTGATAAAGAGGTAAATGGAAAGAAAAAAGGGGAAGAGGGGGGGGGGGGAGTAGATTAAATAGCAGTAAAGTATACGAAACAACCAAGCGAGGGGCGGGAAGATAATCGTCACGATGTGTAATTAATGATAAAAATTGGAGGAAATTAACTTCCAGGGGCCGAGCGACGGCGAGTTACGATCTCACGCACTCGGCCGATAATGGACTGTCACTGACTGAGTGGAAGAACTTTCCTGGTGTAGTGGGCCACTGAGGCTAATGGTAATGCAAAACGCAATTCTCGACTTCCTCCCCGAATTATACGCTTTTACGCGTTGTGAGAAAGAAAAGAAAATATTAGTTACACGTTCGACGGGAGGTGGCGGGGGGGGAGGGGGGGGAAAGCCGACAGGCCGAGATAACGTAAGCTAATCAGCACAAGGCGAGGTGGAAATGAGCGGTTATACTTTTGAAATTAATTAATTTGCACAGCTGGGCCCTGAAAGAGATAATATCACTTTTTCTACACACCAAAGGCACACATCAAGACCATCATTGTAAAAAATTCATCATAACTCTCATATTTACGAAATAGCTCAGTATTTCTTTTTAAAATGGAATCAAAAGCCAAGGAAGTCTCCAATCGACTCCTCAACTGGCAGAGGTTGCTCTTTATGGGAATATCTTCGTTCCTAATACATGAAATGTATGTAACAGTGGCGTAACAGTTTTTTCGCCCCCCCCCCCCCAGCCACCAAGTTATTTTTGGATCATTGGATCGCTGATAGAACGTAATGAAACAGTTTCGTAATTTCAATATAGTTTATGCCCAATTATCATTCATCATCATCACATTTTAGTATTTTAATCATAATGTTTGTTAAGGTGAACCCAAGGAAGATGTAAACGGTTGTGCTGTTAACTGTTGGAGGCTGTATTTCAAATCAATGCGTACATGCTCAATGAACGAGTATGGAAATACATAATTCAATTCGTATTCGTCGGTACAGTGAACCAATCAAATAAATAAAGGTGTTGTTGAAGTAACTATGGAATTTAAAAAATACAATCACCAAACACTAATGTTTTGTTCCTACATTAGGCTTAATTTTGAATTTGTCAAACTCGTCTAGGAGTGTTTATTCCGATAAGAAATGGGAGGAGCCTCTGGTCACTGAGACCGCTAGGATCTATTGTGACGCCACTTGGAGACTCCTGGTCTAGAATATGATAATTTTTTACTCGGACTATTACCGGTGCGCTTTTTTAATCAATAGAGTTTCTACTTTTGCCGCCTGCGATGAAAGCGACATGGTAAACGCTCTACGTTACTGTTCAGCATTGAATATGGAAAATCAGTTGATTCAACGTACAGTGATAAAACTCCCTATTTACCTACTTGGGGTAGTTTTTAACAATGGTCAACTAGTGCGCCTGAAAATGGTTCAGTTAGAAAATAAGTCAAGTACTGAATACTTTTATCTTCCTAGTATAGAATACTGTCTTCTTTGTTTTTTTTTAATTTAATAAACTGTAAGCTGAAACTGTAAACTCAAGATCGCCGGTTCCCGCTCGCCATTTCCCGCATTTTCCCTCCTCGCTCCCGGACCTCCCCGCATCGCAGGCCCTGTGGCCCCGTCTGTTACGCCACTGATATGTAATCTGGTAATGTATGAAGTTTGACGAACGCACCTTCACCCACATTACTCTCAAGTATTTTCTGTGAAGCATCAAAATACTGAATCCTCTCTACATCAATTACGATGTTCTCTCTCTGAGATACATTCATTCTTATTTTATCTCTTTTTTCTAATTTTTATTTTGAGACCGGTCACTGTCGAGTATTTTTTCAACTTGTTGGGTTCGAAACTTTTATCCCATTGAACGGATAAAACCTCGTATTTTACAACATTTGATATCTTTACTTCATTTTAGAAAAATTTGGAATATTCAAAGGATCGGTCACGTAATTGTGATAAAATTTAATAATAATAATCATAATTATATCTCTAATTATTAGAGATGTGCATCAAGCGAAATATTTAATGCTGTTTCATCGACTAACCACCTTAATTTATAGATCCAATCATTTTGACCAATCATTTAAAATTTTCAAACATTGTCATTTCATGCGATGGCGCATTGCATAATGAATATGGAGCTTTCCTCAAGATCATTTCCTTACGCCTCGCCAACAAATGGTCGAAATCCTACTCCCAGATGTTGTGGGCGAGAGTGAAAACTCAATTCTCAGTTCATTGAGCAGTTTCCATGAGGCTAAGTTCCCGAGGAAACACGTACGAGGACTTGGAATGGAGGACGGAGCAGCAATCTGGCTACCAGACAAGTGAAATAACTCACACACACATTGACAAAAAAATATGATTAGTTCGGCAAAATCAATTTTAATTTTTGGCATGTTATCAAATTGAAAATTTTGGTAAATTAATTTGAACCTTTCGCACAAATCTAAAATTGATTCAGATTAATCTAAATTTAGATTTAGAGAAATATTTCTGGCATCTCAATTCGAACTTTTGGCGACTCAATTTCAACTTTTGCCATACCAATTTGAGCTTTTCCCGTATCAATTTATACTTTTCACAACTCCAACCCAACTAGTCCAACATTCCACCCAATTTAATGATCAATAAACACTTTTTTCTCTCATTTTCAAACAATTTCAAGAAGGAAACAGTTATTCGTTATCCGTACGTGTTTTTCGCATTAGCGGATACCTTAATTTAATCATAAAGCCACTCAATTCGTACATCGTTTTATTCTAGAATGTGGTGCTCACCATCGTTAACTAAATAGTTTAGCGGATTTTCCTAAGTTATCGTATTTCGAGTACATTCATCTTCAATTGTGATGAAATTTGAACATTTAGGGAACAAACTATAGTTAATTGTAAATTTTATGGCATGTCAATTCTTACTAAGTGATATTTTGCGAACAAATAAATTTGTGGATTTCAGCCAAAAACTAGAAATTTAGTAGAAATAAATAAACCTAAAATCGGCTCCTCCAAGGTTTACATTAGCATACTCTGTAAAATAAAGAATGAAAACATTGGTAGATATTTTATTTTTTTATTTCAATTAGGAAATTGTTCTACGTTCTGGGAAAATGGTGTTCAGTAGTCGACCATGGCAATGAAAGAGTTATTCGAGTTGAACATATCGGCAGGAGTGCTTCGTGGTACTACCCCCGGCAGTCGGTTTATAGGGGCACTCCCTTTCATCTCTCCCTCCCTCCTGAATATTCCTCAAGGCGTAGGGTAGACCCCAGCTTCCTCAACCCTTATTGATTTAATTTTGTTTTTTCGGTTTTTCCTCAATGCCTTTCTGCCTTTGAGGGGGATTACGTTTAAATATGGAGAAGTTTTGTTTAATCGTATGGCGTGTCGATTCATTATAACATTCATTACAACTTATTATTCATTATGATGAGCCCAACATAAGTCCAACTGCATCAGTTATTTGAAGTTAGCCCATGGTTGTATCCAAATAACCTCAAAATTAGAACGAAATCGGACCGATGATCATTGGAAATCGATACTATAGAAATTTATAATACGGAAATTTTTGGTAGAAATACCCGCTTATTGCCCGAATGTTTTGCGCACTTTGAATAGTTCATAGATTCATGAATTCTGATTGCTTTAACTCAAGCTCACTGCACATATAAATGTGATGTATTATCCAATAGAAATATAAAGGCTACGTAAAAATTAATTATTGTTTTATGAATCCCGAATGTATATTCATGGCCTTCCAAGGTACATCAGTTCAGCCTTTGTTTTCCCATAGTAGGTAGCTATCATCCCCGTTCCAGGAAGAACCTGCCTCCACTTGCGTAGGAGATTTCCTATGGGAAATTCACTCGTATGAAGAACCACCGCTTTTGCCCGCTGTAACGAGAGCGTCTAAGAAACATTTTGACACTCCCGATCAATAATTCATACGAAAACATGATGGATCACCCAACTTTGGGAAATGATTATAGGGTAGCCGGGGCCAGATCTGCATTTCGGGATCCCGGGACAGGGTTACCGGATGTTTTTATCTTTCCGCTACGTTCAAACGCAGTATGAAAAGATTGAAACATGTTTTTCCCCTTCTCAACTGTTTGAAAATGGCACGGAGTGTAAAAAAAAGGCCCGGGCTATTAGGAAGCGGCCCGTAGAATGTGGATCCTGTGTTTTTTGATAAATGCGTTCAGAAAGGGGGAGGACTGCAGTGTGAATGCGGCGTTTCCTGAACCCATCAGATCAACTACCGTTTCCACTTCTGGTTTCAGTTATTCATCTTCGACTTTTTTCAGCTTCGACTTCCTGCGGATGGAGGATCTAATAGACGACGACTTTAGTTAACATCAACGATTTCTGATGGAGATTTTTGATTGTTACCTTCAGAATACCAAGTTTAGCAATATATCTTTTCTGGTTGTTTCATTCATTCATTGGGGTTGATTATTCAATTGGCTTGCGTTCATAATTTGAATTTCTACTAAGCTTTGGAGTGTGTGCGTTTCACAGGATAGAGCGATTATTGAATTTCATCAGGCACGCAAATATGATCAACTGATCAATCCAAATAGGTATTTTGGTTGAGAACCGATTTACGTGCTCCATGCATATCTCCCGAAATTCAATAATCGCTCTATCCTGTGAAACGCGCACACTCCAAAGCTTAGTAGAAATTCAAATTATGAACTCAAGCCAATTGAATCATAAACCCCAGTAAAAGAATTTGCAGCGTTTTTTTTTTATTGAACATCAGTACCCCCACAATAAAACATCCACAATTTATCAAGTCCTTTAGCGCTCGTATTGCGTTAAAACTTCCCCAAACCCAAATTTAGACGATGTAGCCAAAGGTAGACTGATGTAGAGGGGGCACACAAATATGATCAACTGATCAATCCAAATAGGTATTTTGGTTGAGAACAGATTTACGTGCTCTATGCATATCTCCTGAAATTCAATAATCGCTCATCACCTGTGAAACACGCACACTCCGAAGCTTAGTAGAAATTCAAATCATGAACGCAAGCCAATTGAATGATAAACCCGGGTGAAAGACTACTTATTTACCTCAGTAAAAATATTGAATAATAATCCCCAGTAATAATATTTACCTATATAATATATAGGTAATGAAAAACCTATATAATATTATTATCAGCGTTTCATACATATCACAATGCTTCAACCCGTGTATCGGCTATAAACTACAAGTATCCACATCGGCTATCACTCCAGTATCCACATTCACTACAACTTGACGCTATTGGCATCACTAGGTTACAAACAAACAATAACAAACCAAAAAACGCAAATGTTGTCACCATAAATCGGGCCATTCATCGAGAATGGTTTGACCTACGGACGTGGGGAAGGGCTCATTCGATTCCTAATGGTATGTTCTTCAAAGAGAGAAAATTTAGGCCGCTTCGACTCGTTTTGAGGTTTTTAGGTATTTTACAAAACTTTGACAGCCCTTAAAGGGCACTTTAAATTGAGTGAGAGAGCTGGCTCAAGAATTGGGGCGTCGTCGGACCAAGATGGATTTTTCCTGAAAATTTCAGATCTTTTGCTCCAGCCGTTTGGGAAATATCGTGCGTACGGCGTACGGCGGACGGACGGAAAATTTTTTATTGCAGATTCGGATTCTACACCATTTGAAACGTAAACCATGAAATTTTCAGGGGGAGTTAGAATTTTATTTTAAACCCTATTAATAATTATTTATAAGCGATTACAATGGTTTATTATTGAATAATAAACCAAAAGTACCTACATACCGACCTATTTTCATATTTTTCAGATTTCATAACTATGTTATCTTCTGTACTCGTCACATCCTATTACAGATTATCGTGTGTTTGTAGCTTCCGTGAGGAGGCTCTCCGATATTTGTGGCACGTCACAACTACTACGGCAAAACCACAACGACGTTTTCGGATTCTACCTCTTTCATGCGGGGGGAAAAAGCGCATCTTCCCCGAAAAATTGAACGGGGAAGGAAGTACCGAAGCGAACGAACCATTTGCGTTCTTTATCCTCACGACAACCTATTACGAGCGTCGTCCCGCCTCCGCCTCTACAACTCCGCTGGCAGGAGAATCTCCTCAAAACCAAAGGATGAGCTTGGAAGAAGGTTTTCCCTTAAAGGCCCCTTAACCAGGGAACCACTGGAGCGGTTAGGCCTTGAAGGAGGCGAACACCGCCATCCGGAAAATTAAAAGGTGACTTGTCTTGTTCACTATCTGGATGGGTGGAAAGCAGAAAACTAACTGAGTGTAGAAGCCCATGGCTAATCCTCTCTGGGCTTCTGTTCTTTTAAACGTCTTATCCTCGTCTCCCCATCACGCGCTCTTCACTACCTAGAAGATAAAAAAGATTTTTAAAAATCCGTAGTCCCCTTTTTTTGTCCTCCTCTAAAAACTTGAGGCTCTTTTATCCGCCTCCACGGAACAACGCCGCCCCTTCCCCTTTCACGCCTGCTCAGTTTTAATTTTCCGTGTGATTACCGTTCGTTGCTCGTCGAAGACCCGGATTTGTTTATGAAAATCTCAAGAGGGCGGTTGAAATTTCTTTACCCTTCTCGTAAATTCATGTAAACCTAAATCCTCAACGAATTCGGCAGTTGGTTCTCGTATTACCGTATAAAGTGAACAAAACTATTGCAGCACATAGTAGCATTAGCAGAATACACGTTGAATCGAAGTCAATATTACTGGCTTTGCTCATTAAGAGTTGAGAGTTTAAGTTACTACTCGTGAAACACGCACACACCAAAGCTTATTAGAAATTCAAATCATGAACGCAAGCCAATTTAATAATAAACCCCAGTGAAAGAATTTGCAGCGTTTTTTTATGGTTATCAGAATACTTTAACCCGTGTATCGGATATATACCGTTTTAGGGGTTCACTCCAGTATCCACGTTCATTACATCACAATAATAAACCAAAATAACGCAAATGTTGGCACCATAAATCGGGCCATACATCGGGAATGGTTTGAGCTACGGACCAGGGGAAGAGCTCATTCGATTCCTCGAGGAAAGTTCTTCATAAAATATCCAAATTTAGGCCGCTTTAACTTTTTTGAGGTTTTTAGGGGTTTTGCAAAACTTTGACAACCCTTAAAGGGCACATTTAATTAGGTGAGAGAGCTGGCTCAAGAATTGGGGTGTTGTCGGACCAATATTGATTTTTCCTGAAAATTTCAGATTTTTTGCTCCAGTCGTTTGGGAGAAATCGTGCGTACGGCGGACGGCGGACGGACGGACAAATTTTTATTGCAGATTTGGATTCTACACCCTTTGAAACGTAAACCATGAAATTTTCAGGGGGTTAAATTTTTTTTTTCAAGAGATTATAATGGTTTATTATTGAATAATAAACCAAAAGGCAATGAGACATTCGTAGTAGCAAGTAGGTTTTCTAGACCTATCAACTGTTGTTCCCATTCAATGAAATTTAGTTGTGAAAAGGAGGAACATAGATCTATTGTCGATGCCATAGATCTATTGTAGATGCCTAACAATTCAAAGAATGAAAAAACTAACCTTCAAGTGAAGCTTTAAATTTCAAGGGAAGCGGGCAGAGTTATTTCGTATTCTCAAACATCGATAGTCAGCCGACTATCGATAGTCCTATCGACCATCGGCCTTCCCTACCAAGAACAATGGTCTTCAGGGACTATGTTCGGTCATCTCTATGTCTTATTGCGAACTTGAGAGACTCAAGCAGCCCTCTCAATTATACCATTGGCTTGTGTATGGTACGTCGTTGTACGTGTGAGATTGGTACTCTGGGTAGTGATCGGAACAGCTCTGATTAAAATTGTATTAGGTACTCGGTCTGTGACGATCTGAGAAGAGAACCAAAACGACAGTCATTTGACAATCAAAATGCTTTAGCAACTGTCTCTGCACGAATATTGTCAAGAGAGATAGCTAGCTGCTGCCGAAGATGTGAATCTGTCAAAACATGTCAAGCAACGTAAAAAGCCATTTGAAAGAGCTGGCGGCCTATAGGATCAATGGGTGCAAAGGTGAATTTTGTATCCATTGTTTTGAATGGAATTCCAATGGTTTCCAATGGAATTTTTATGTGACGGTTCATTTTGTTCTTTTGACAAGCTAAGCATGATTTTGAACGTTGCTGAACTCCTTCACTATACTTTTTATTCCACGATGAGCGATGCCATGATAATGTCGGAATATTATTATTGGAAGAGCAACGCCATACAATGTTTACCCAATGTTTTACCTCCCTGAGTTTGTAAATTTCTTGAATTTGAATGAGGTACATTTCTAAACGAGTTGTTTCATCTCTTGTTCTAAATTTCGGGCTTCTGTAGTTGTTTCATAGTCAATTTCAACAAAATCTTCAATCGTAGAGAGGTGATCAGCAACTGCATTTGCACTTCCAGAGATACGATTCATATCTGCTTGTTAATCCAGAAATGGATTGAAAACAATGTAGTTGCCTAAAAGTGGATTGTTCAATATTTCGGTTGAAAGTAAAAAAACGTCTGCCAAGTGGGTGTGGCACATAGCTTCCTCGTATCCATGAACAAACTATAAAATATAAATAATAAGTCCGAACAATCCCTGAAAATTTCATCGAACTCGGTCCAGAGCTCCCGGAGTTATGGGCGTAACAAGGATATCGTTTGCTTATGCGCAGAGGCTACTATTGATCCGGGGGTCATGCAACTCATAGGGGACCATCTACACATCAAACTGAACAATCCCTGAAAATTTCATCGAAATTGGTCAAGAACTCCCGGAGTTATGCGCGTAACAAGAATTTCACGTTTGCGCATGCGCAGAGGCTACTATTGATCCGGAGGTCATGAAACCTATAGGGGACCATCTACACCCCAACCCGCACAATCCCTGAAAATTTCATCAAAATCGGACTATAACTTCGTGTAGTTTTGCCCGTAACAAGGATTTGCTGACAGACAGACAGACAGACAGACAGACACGGAACCAAAATTGTTCAGAAAGGTCTAAAACGCAAAATGCGAGTGGAATTTTTGATTTTGGAGACAAAAAAATGTTCACATTCCGAAAGTGAAAACAATGCTTCCGCTACCTTAGTAAACTCGGAAGCAATAGTGGGTTACGGTCCGTACAAATTGTAGATGTCCGCCTTCTAACATGAATTTTAAATGTTTTACAGACTTCTTGGAAAAGTAATCAATCGGTTCCCATAAGACAAGCGTGGCAAAATTTGAAGCTCCCACTAATAAAGATAATTCGTGATCCTTTGTTGTAAAATTAAATTAACTCGTTGGGCACCCTGTATAAAGTTTATTTACTATAAAAATTGTTATAATTCAACAAAATCTAAGAGCAAACCCTCACATTTTTGTTACTAAAAGTAAGTTTTGCTCATGACCTAAATACCAGTAAATTTTGTGGCACATACATACTCATAAATTTTGTGCTAATGGTAAAAAAGGGTGGTGCAGTAAGTTTCCACATTCGTAGTTGTTAACGAAAAAGTCTCTCCTGACCGGCTCCCGAGGTCATTGCAGGACATTGAATAAATCTATTTTCGGGAGGACATGGTCGGAATCGCGTAATAACCCGTGAATTCCTGGTGGGAGCCTTTTCGTTCTGCTGGGCGACTCGTTGGAATCATTGAAGTTTTTCATCTTTCGTCGTCCCGCAGCGAGGCGGATGGGGAAAGTTGTCGACGCAGTGTAGTTCAGACCGCGGTCGCTCTCGCCTACGAAACTGCCATCTCCGATACTAGAGTTGTCGACAAACTTTACTTCCTCATGAATCATTTATCTGAAAAGTTTCAGTTTCAATCTGAAGGGGCCTCGTTCTCGTGGTTCAATTAATTTATTGCCGTTGGAAGTGAAGAACAACGGGAAATAACGTGCCGCGAGACGAACGAAAAACAATAAAATAAAAAATGAATAACTCAACTGGATCGGAACGATTGTTTCCCCAGCTGTACACTTTGGGAACAAAACTTCCACGTCTGCAGTTTGGTGTACATTCCAACTCCCGAAGGTGCATGTGGAGGGATTGTTTCAGAGCTGCTGTGGCATTTTTTATTTATTGACCTTATTGGGTCAGAATTTGGATGAACTATAAAAAAAAGAGAAAGAGAAGAGAGAGAGAGAGAGAGAGAGAGAGAGAGAGAGAGAGAGAGAGAGAGAGAGAGAGAGAGAGAGAGAGAGAGAGAGAGAGAGAGAGAGAGAGAGAGAGAGAGAGAGAGAGAGAGAGAGAGAGAGAGAGAGAGAGATAATATTGAATTTCTAAGAGCACGTAAATCTGTTCTCAACCAAAATACCTACTTGGATTTTTCAGTTGATCATATTTGTGTGCCTAATGAAATTCAATAATAACTCTATCACCTGTGAAACACGCACACTCCAAACCTTAGTAGAAATTCAAATCATGAACGCAAGCCAATTGAATGATAAACCCCGGTGAAAGAATTTGCAGCGTTTCATGCGTATCAGAATGCTTCAACCCGTATATCGGCTACAAAGCCTTTTAGGAGTTCACTCCAGTATCCACATTACTACATCACAACATCACTAGGTTACTGCGATGAAAACATAAACAATAATAAAAAAAAAAAACGCAAATGTTGGCACCATAAATCGGGCCGTATATCGGGAATGGTTTGAGCTACGAACCTGGGGAAGGGCTCATTCGATTCCTCATGGAAAGTTCTTCAAAAAGAGTCCAAATTAGGCCGATTCGACTTTTTTGAGGTTTTTAGGGATTTTACAAAACTTCGTCAACCCTTAAAGGGCACTTTAAATTAAGTGAGAGTGCTGGCTCAAGAATTGGGGCGTTGTCGGACCAATATTGTAGGTATTTCCTGAAAATTTCAGATTTATTGCTCCAGCCGTTTGGGAGAAATCGTGCGTACGGCGTACGACGTACGGCGGACGGACGGAAAATTTTTTATTGTAGATTCGGATTCTACACCCTTTGAAACGTAAACCATGAAATTGTGGGGGGGGGGGGGGGGGGGTTAGAATTTTTTCTTTCAAGAGCGATTACAATGGTTTATTATTGAATAATAAACCAAAAATAAACTTATCGGAATAAGTTGGTCAATGAAATAGGTACCTAGGAACTAGTTGATTTACACAAGCCTAAATCTCGCCTAAATTTCCCATTTTTATCGGCGATTGTTTACTCAACGGTCGAATAGGTCCGGACGCAATGCTAGTTGCCGTGTTTTATAGCTGTGTGATTCATTCAACTTCCTCAAAGGGACTAAATAATTGCCTAGAAAAAGTTGACAGTGCCTTACCCTACTTAGTACTAATGAATTTACCTGTGCTCAATTTCGAAGATCGTACTTCGTATCGGCTTCTTCTTACCGTGTTCCGAGTACCTAAAGTGATAGATGAATCACCGTTGCTAATAAAGCATCTACCGGATCTACGATTAGTTCTCCTGTTACGGAAATGATCAGCAAGAACTTATGGTCAGTAGCGGTGGGCAATTTCATTATTCTACAACACAAAGCACACTCTAACAATCAACATTTGAATTAGAAAAAGAACGATCTATCAATGAACAAAAATCGGACGCTTTCCCGACGATGGAGACGGAGGTAGTGAGAACTCGATCTGAGAGAAGGAATATTTCCCTCCGTTCCGATCAGGTTCGGGGAAAACGACACAGAGAAGGAGTACTAGAAACTGTGAGAAGGTTTGTGGAATATGGAATGATAAGGATTGTGGATCATACAATCTTTTCGTTGAATGGTTCAAAAGTATTCCTTCTTTGTGTCGTTTTCCCCGAACCTGATCGGAACGGAGGGAAACATATTCCTTCTCTCAGGCCAAGTTCATAATCTCAGTGCCTCCCGTCTCCGTTGTCGGTAAAGCGTCCGATTTATGTTCACCGGTAGAAAGTTTTTCGTTTTAAATTGAATTGAATTCGTGTATTTTGTGTTGTAGAACAATGAAATTGGTCACCGCATGTGCCAATCGGTTCTTTCCGATCATTCCTGTAACAGAGGAACTAATCGTAGACCCTGTAGATGATTTATTAGCGACGGTTATTCAACTATTACTTCAAGTACTAAGAACGATGTAAGACGAAGTCGATACGCAGTACGATCTTCATGAACCCTTTCGAAGAAGAGAGCTGGTGTGAAATTGTAAACAGGTAAAGCATTACTACTAAGTACAGAATCAATGCGAGGTTCTAAAGTAAAATGCACCGGTAGTCGACATAAGGGAAATGCCGACTAGGCAAATTAAACCTAAATCAGGGGTGTCGAACTCAATTTTACAAAGGGAAAGATAGTAAATTTAGTATGTGTAGAGGGTAGGGATGGCCATCGGTAGCCGACAGTACCGAAATACCGATATTTCCCACCGATTTATCAATATTTTCTATCGATGATGCAAGGTCCAAGACTATCGGATATCGATAGTTAGTGACCAATATTTTTTCCGATATTTCAGCCGATATTTTTTTTAACCGATACATCGGCTTCATCTGATAATATCACATATTATGTTGACTCATAAAATAATATCGATCGTAAGTTCCATTTCTTTCACATCACACGAGTTTGAAAAATATTATGCCCACAAAAATGAGTTCGTCTGGCTGGAATTTCGATATATATCCATGGATGATATCAATAGGATGTCAAGTATTGGTTTTGGCTGCGGCCAAGTGTCTTAGCCCAAGACGATAAAAATAGAAGAAGAAGAGTAGTGGTTTGGAGGTTCCATAGGAAAATTGGAAGATTGCAGTTGTTGACAACAACTTGTTGATGTTTTGGTTTATTATTCAATAATAAATCATTGTAATCGCTCTTGAAAAAACGCTGCAAATTCTTTCACTGGGGTTTATTATTCAATTGGCTTGCGTTCATGATTTGAATTTCTACTAAGCTTTGGAGTGTGCGTGTTTCACAGGATAGAGCGATTATTGAATTTCAGGAGATATGCACGGAGCACGTAAATCTGTTCTCAACCAAAATACCAGGTGTTCTTTAGTACTGCCCCCACTTTCAGAACACCGTAGCTTTGCTAAAACATTGCATTTCCCCAAGTTGGTGGGGGTTTTTAGAAACGTCGGAAATCGAACTTTAATCACCTTGGATCATGCTTCGGTAAAAGTTAAGCGAAAATGGGGTTTATTGAATCTAAAAAAAGTGGGGGGCAGTTCTAAAGAATATCCCCAGTCAAAAACTTTAGTACTGAACCCCCCCCCCCCACTTTTTATTGACCCTTCATTCCTATTTGTGTGAGTTTCTATGGAGGAAGGACTTTCGACTTAAGGAGAAAGATCCATTCATGGAATTCTTGCAAAGTATAAAAATTCTGTACAACCCCTAAATGTAGTACATTCTTTCGTTACTGAGTGTTGTTTTCGATCATTTTTCTTGATAAATGCCTTGGGGGGCAGCACTAAAGTTTTTGACTGGGGAAATTCTTTAGTACTGCCCCCCAATTTTTTCGAAACGATTTTATTTGGGTATGATTGCACTGAACACAGTTTTGAATCACAAGGAATAAAAGAGGAGATCCTGAAGTTTCTAAAAACCACCCAGGTTATAGGAAACTAAGTTATTATAGTGAAATTATGTCTTTCTGAAAGTGGGGGGCAGTACTAAAGATCACCCAAAATACCTATTTGGATTGATCAGTTGATCATATTTGTGTGCCTCCTGAAATTCAATAATCTCTCTATCCTGTGAAACACGCACACTCCAAAGCTTAGTAGAAATTCAAATCATGAACGCAAGCCAATTGAATAATAAACCCCAGTGAAAGAATTTGCAGCGTTTTTTTATTTCGCTCCTTTTGTCCCTATTCTACATCAACGTATTTTTTCTTGTTTTCAACCTTACTTCACAGGAACGGCTAACCTCTCAATTACTGAATAAATAAATTTTAAAGTATATCGTTGAAAAGAGAGTTTAATTTTCTTTAATTTTCATTCCATAAAATTTTATTCGAAGTACCTGGTTTTTTCTAGCCTAAACTTAAATTTTGTCAACCTCCTTTCTTAACGATTTTCTACGTTGATTTACCAACATATTGTTAAATTGTTAATTGTTGTTAAATCTATGACCTCCACGGTAAAAGTAAGTACAATTTGTAAGCTAGTAAAATTTGTATGTGTAGTTATTTACTAGTTACCACTTGATGTAAGAATTGAAATGTCAATCCTCTGATGATGATTGTTGATGATGGAAACTGGCTTCTGTTGATAGGAAATTTGATGCTGATTTCAAAAATGTGGTCAAAATCTACAAAATATAGAAGTTAATTGGAGAAAAGCATTTTTTTCCAAAAGAATTGGTCAATTTTTGTTGTTCACGAAAAGTGAAACAACTCCGAAACAAAGTCTCCAAAAAAATTGTCAACGATGCATTTTCTCTTTCAAATTCAACATAGAATCGAAAACTACAATAAAAGAAGGGGGTGAAGAGGTAACCACAAGTTTCAGTCGAAGATTTGAGGCACTAAAACATCGAAAGATGAAAAACGGGTTCCACCACTTTCAAGCAGAGTAAAAATACTATAGAGAAGGACAGTTCAATTTTTTGACAGCTCGCACCGTATGGCTGTAATTATTTAATGCGCCCATATAGATGGGACACCCTGTGTATATATAAACCGTTAAAGTCCCGGAATCAATTTTGAATTACTTGAAATGGATAATGATGGAAAACTAACTATGAAAATCATCTAAAAAACTGCTTCCTTGCTTCAAGGAAAACATTCTTCCCAACGTCTCGGATTAATTTTTAAGAACCCTGAGATTATTGTGCATTTCAGAATATATAAATACGTATTATGTTGAAATAATCAACTTGAACCTTCGAGATGATTCCCAAGAATCCGCCATTCACCAATTCCACCCAACCAGAACATTTCTCAGATCGTAACTCCTAACTATTGTTACGATTTTGTAATTAATCATCGGAGTAAAACTAATACGGTTCGTTCAACTAACAAAGACCTTTAATTCCTACCGAGGTGGCTAATTGAGCCGTCAAAAGGAAATTACAATGGGCCCGTTCTGTAGAGAAGGAGGGAATTTTCTTCTTTGGTTTCAGAAGAATACCCTCGCCGTTTTCACAAATTCATCAACATAAAGATCTTCACTGGTATAATGAAACGGGAGAAAAAAAATGATGATACGGACCGGAGGTATCCCACGATCCGGTTTATCTGAACCGGATGACGGTTTTCGGATGATAACCCCTTTAGTTAACAGAGCCGTAAATATGTCAGAGGTGAACTTACGAGATGTGGAAGGATGTTCGTATGATGCTAAATGTTACCAATTACACGGGTTAAATGAAAGACACGTTAGTTAGTACGGTTTAGTATTTCCATAATGGTCGGTTTTCCGGTTCCGCCTCCAGCTATTTAGGCGGGAAGCTTCCCATGTCCTTGCAGGAAGATTCTGCCACATTTCACCTGTATCGTAGCAGCCTAAAATTTAGTCGTTTTTTCCTCATCCCTCATCTAATCAATGACAAAAGATTACACGTAAGTTACACGTTTTATTATTATCATTTAAATGATCAACAGGAGTACAATCCAGTTCTTAGCGACCGACCCGACAGTTCCCCCCCCCCCCCCCCGCTCAACACTCCTTCAACTAACCTTTGGGTGGGCTCCTTCCGTCCTTTGTTATCCCGGCATCACCACTTTTCCGTCCGCCCGAGGGGGTCATTCGTGTACCTGCCACTGCCAATTTGGTAAGCACTAGCCTCTCTGCTGCTCTGGTTGAATCTACAGATTTTTCCAGGGAGTTGGTTAGGCTTAGTAAGTACCTACCGTTTATGAAGACAGAATGCGCTCACGTAAACCCTTGTTCCCCCCCCCCCCCCCCCCCCCCCAGCTGTAGCTTTCATCTCTGTTTAATAGCTCCCCTCCTCTGAGCTAGAATCCCATATTTGTAGGTTGCATAGGCAATTTTTTATCTTCGGTACCCAAATGTGTAAAATTATTCATTTAAATGATCTGGCTGTAGAACCATAAAGGTCTACTGTCCCGCTTTTTTTAATTGTTTAAATGTCTGATAGCTGTAAAGAATTCGATTCTAGACTAAATTGAGGAGTGTATAGTGAGTCAACTTCGTTCCAGTTGATTTATGAGGTCTTTAACCATCCTGTGTGAAAGAATGACTTGTTGATACTCTAATATGGTTGCTTTCACAGCTTGATGACTTGTGCGATTCTTACGTCGTGTCATTCTTCGACAGCTTGTCGTGTTAGTTGCTTTTCAGAGCAAAGAAGCACGAACTATTAAAGGAATAGGATATCAAGATGACTGTAGTCAGCGCTTCGCTTCCCTAGTCGTTGTCACCCTACATCTTCTGTCTTCACTCCACAATGTCTGTTGTACGTGAAAAAGAACTTTGAAAGTCGTACTCTATTTGAAGCAAATATTCTCTGGCATTGAAATGTAATCGGGTCAAGGGTAACTAAAACAGTGTTCACTTGCGGTGCTTGAAATTTTGTAGTAAATGGGCCAAATCAATGTCACTTTTAACGAAATAGATTCCAACCTGAAGTAACAGCATTTTTCAAAACTAAACCTATTATTCTTCGAGGCATATTTAAATTGTAACTGCGATTGATTGAAAACCCCTTAATTCCACGATACCCAATTTATCGAACACGATGATAAGTTCATAGTTAAGACATTTTTTTGTCTTCTATAAACTGTTTTTATTCTCGATAGTATGAGCTACGAATTTTAACGACAATCCTAAAACCTAACAACGACGTTCAAATCGTGACCATACCAGTGAATGAACTCTTGGCGACAGGATGATGGAACCTGAGAGCAAACCCGAAATGCGGCGCATCATGTTGATATCGCAGTAAAAAGCAATGGCAAATTAACATGATCCGCTCTCGGGGGAAAGACAATCGACGAGAGTTTGCTGACGGCATCCAGTGCCAATAACCTCGTGTTTTGCAAATACAAGCATGTTGCTTATTGGTTCCCTACTCCAATCCAGGGGAACAAATGAAAATTCATTGTTTCCCCACTCCTAAGGAAAGTAGGAGGGAAAAAGGACTGGATTGGAGAGGAGGAGGTCTCAAACTTGGAAATTTCAAAATTCGGCATGCGCCGAGGAAATGTACGCGCGTGTCCAAGAAGAAGAAGAAGAAAAAATCCGAGGAGAAGAATTCGAAAGGATTTCTAGAGGACTCCCGACTTGAACGTTCATCGAATAAGACGTGTTCTGATTGTCCGGATCTCCGACTTCAGTACAAAGCCGCGAGACGGGTCGAAGAACCCAGCAATTTCGGACTTCGTTTGATTTTCTTCCGGCCTGGAGGAGCAAGCAACAAGACTTCGCTACGCCTAGGATAGCTACCGAGAGCAGCATACCGCAAGTCTTCTTCCAAAAAGATTAGAATTTATTGTAACACCATTTTTAATTTTTATTCTTGTAGCGGTAAAAGTAGGTAGGTACAATTAGGATATAGGAATTAGGAAAAAGGGATTAAGAATAGATTGAAAACACCTTTCGTCAACGATTAAACAAACGAAAAGAGGAGTAATCCCAAAAAATCAATTTCAGGCCTTTTTGATTTATCCGACCTTCAGAACCCACAAATGTATAAAGTTTAGTTTACAAAGAAAAGGTACCAGCTACCGGTATTAGATCCAGTCAAGAGGGAAAAAGATTAGAAGTCCGCATTTTACTTTCCTTCTTGTTGGGCTGTGGGCCTATAAACGATGGCTCACAGATAGTGAATTCCCCCCCTCTCTCTTACGATAACAATTGCCAGTGATATGTTTTAAAGGATTGGGGTTTAACCGTTTTCTTGTATTCCACTCATAGTTTCAGCGTGTCAAAGCCAAGTAACTCAAGCGTAGACGAAAATTCGATTCCAACTGGCGATTCTAGTTTTCTGTAGAGTTTCTCGAGATGGCTGAAAAATAGTAATAGTTTCATGATTGTTTTCTCATGGAATGCGAATGAGTATTGTCTGGGGAAGCGAACCTCTGAAAGGAAATTGACTTCACCCCACTGACTGTCACATCTTCCATTGACCGAGTGAACAAAAGGGGAAAACTTGGTTCGGGACGCCCGGGAATTGAGAGCGAAAGGATCAAATTTTCCGTACGAGGGTGAAAGAGAGAGATGAAGAGGAAAAAGAAACGAACAGCCCGTTCTTCGAGGTCTTAGCCCGAGAAACCCAATCGGACTCGAGAATTATGTTGGCGGAGTCTTCAAAGGATCGTAAAAGGGAGATGGGAGCCAGAGGAAAAGCTGCAAGGAGGTCAGAGGGCTGAAGTCTTCTGGAAAAGGCGGCCCCCAGGGACGGGGTTGTTGGTTCAATTGTTGCTTCGTCTCTCGGTCTGCGTTTTATTAGGTAATACGAGGGGGTTTCCGGCAAAGATGTATGGGACTCCGAAAAATTCAAAGCTGACAGGCTGTATAGCGCGTTTCCAACCGATTTGTGCACTACCCAAACCAAATTGGCTACTTCCCAAACCGAAATTCACTACAATACAAACATTTGGTTACATTTTAAAACGATGCGACCGTACTCCAAAAAAAGTTGAAAATTTCTCAAGGCAATATAAGAACTTTTAAAAATGATGAGACCTCTCCACACCGAATTCATAACTTCGGTACTCTATTTCCGAACTTCGCACGGCATTTTGAGAACTCAGAAAACTTAAATTATTGTCTTTCAATCCAATTTGAGAAGTTTTAATAATTGAGAGCTTTCCAAAACCCTTTAAACCACTTTCTTTATAGTCATAAACACTTTCCAAACCAAAATGAGTATTTCCCAAATCAATTAATTCGCTTTCCAAATCAATTTATGAACTTTCTAAACGGGAATGGGCCTTCATAAACCAAAATCGTATCTTTCGAAAAAATATGAAAGATTTCAAAACAATTCCAGTGAATCGCAAAGGAATTTAAAAACTTTTTAAGCCAATTTGAAAACTCTAAACTAAACGAGACCTTTCCTAACTGAGTTCATTACTTAGTTAACGAAGATTTTGTAAATGTCAAAATTGGGGTAGTGTAAAGTACAACGATAAAAAATGGAGTTTTTATAGAAAAATTTGGATTTTTGTAGGAAAAATTAAAAATTCCAAAAAGTGTAAGCTAAAAATTAGTGGTTAAAAAAAAAAAAAAAAAAAAATTCATAAGGAGGCATTTTGTGTTGGTAATGAAGTGTAGAATCTGCTCTCGTTCCCTGTGGTTTCATATCAGGACCCTGGAAGAGAAAGGGGAAATCTCGAAATTTGGGTGCTGGGAAATCGAAATCAAAGATTTGCAATGACTTCAAGATAACAAGGGCGAATCTTAATTCAATAATTTGGTGAGAAAATCTAGTTGTAACGAGGTTGAATTTTTTGAACCCATTTATTCCATTTCAAGAGAAGATCCAAAACAAGTGAATTAGGTTATCCTGCTACAGAATTTGTCACACCAACTGTGATATCACCTATATAAATAACAAAGTGTTACCGAAAATGTCTACCTTCAAATTGTAGTTACGAATTAATTGTTTAGTCAAGTATAAAGAACAGGTGCAAGTCCTGTTTAAGAAATTATTTGGGAACATGATGCAACGTCCAGTTAACATTTGTGCTGATAATTGGAGACTGGAGGCAAAATTCAGGTCGTCCTACGAGTTGCATTGCTCAGAAGTCAGTCTGTGCGTTCTCGTCTGCTGCCTAATTCGCACGTTCCCTGACAATTTCGTGAGAATTCGATCTACACTGTGAAAATTTGATTTGTTACAAGGATTTAACGTTAGCGCCTCAACTACAAATGGAACTACACGATTGGAAGTGGACTGAATAACTAATAGGTATTGGAAATGAGTACGTAAGAAGGGGAGCGGGCGCTCCATGTTCAATAACGTTGAGACATTTCTTAGAATGTGAGTGATTTCTGGCGTAAAACGTTGGGGGAACGTAATTTCAGACGTGGGATTCGCTCTTGCTCCTCTAGGAAAATCAGACTGCGAGTTATTCATAGATGATGATACCTCACAGTTCACCTTGATTTCTTGGGCAGAATATGAGCGAAAAAGGATTAAACCGGGTACCTACGTGCAGTTCAGCCCTGTCACATGCAGGAAAAAAACATTTAAAAAAATTGATATTGTATGTTTTCCCTTTCTTTTCCAAGGTCCTGATATGTAACAAGTCGTTCATGAATATGTTTTATCAATTAACATTTAATTCAAAGTGGAACATCTATGTGATGGTATTTGGAAGTATAATTAGTTCCATTCCTCTCCTTGATTGAAAAATGTTCTCTTTTTGCGGAGAACAATCAAATTCAAAACCAATATAATACTGACCGGTGGCGATCGTTGGAAAATTCGACAAAGGGCGTCATGAATAAAATACCCTCAAATGGAAATATACCTGCTTCTGCTAATTGACCGGAAACGTCCCTACACATATGGATGAATGGGTTTTCGCCGCTATTTGTATGGATTGCTTATTTGCATTTCGTTCGGCGAGCTCGGGATTGGGGCAGAGATGCATTTGAATTGCAAAACCTCTCAACTTTACCTACATGTTGACTGCTTTTCCATACATAAATATATTCGGACGCCAATGTGACTCGGAAGTGGATTGTTTCTACATTATGTTCTGTACGAGCGAGGAACACTGCGCGGAATTATGAAAATCGGGGAGATATTGAATTTAGACGAGATTGCTGATGCAGAAGGAGAGGGAATATTCACTTTCAATTAACTGAGAAGATCTAGTGAGGGTCCGAGGCCCTTACAAAGTTAAAGAGATGTTCCATTGATTTTTACACATTCTCTTCTACTTCCTAACATGAAAAAATCATTGCATTTATGGGTGGAAGAACGATTGCTTTGACTATGTACACATTGTTGAAAGTTGCTTTCATGGGGATACCACACAGCCCGGCGCACACTGGTTGGAAATGCCCTAAAAACGGGAAATACCCCCGACACGCTCTATTTATCACTTTAACAATTTCGTTCTTGCGCTAAAAAATTTGTGTCAGCAATCAACAGGTGAGGTTCGCTGGCCAGCCCAATTGACCCGAAATTCGTCGTCCAAATTTACAATTTAATGGTCAAAAAATGCCCTAAAAGTCATCTTCTGGCAAGGTGGGCATGTGGGGTGTCGTGAAACATGGTTTTTCAGGTGCTGAGTCGAATGAGACCATTTTCAGTCCGATCTACTGCCATCCAGTGTGCTAAATTTGAAAAAAGTGTGAAAAACGCTTAAAAATAGGGTAATTTTTTTAATTGGCAAGTTAGGTGTCATTAAACATACTTTCTAGTGAGCTGAGTCGCTTGGATCTAGGTTCAGCCTGATCCGCCACCAACCTGTACGCGTAATTTTCAAAAAAGTGTCTCAAATATCAAAAACCACATTTCTGTTGTTCTTAACTCAATTATCGGCGTGCTGGTTTTTTTAAAGATTATTATTTCAGTGATTCCGACGGACTCCAGACCTCCAAGCTGTACAATTGTGGAAAAAACTGCATGACTAAGAAATTTTTGCTGTATTAAGAAACACAACATCATCCTGACGAATTTCTGAAGTGTTCCATTAAACCGTCCATATTAAATTAACGTTACACTGCTGTTTTTTCATTGTAAATGCTTCCTATGATAGCAAACAGTCAGTCGACTGAATTTTCAAACGAAACTGTAAGCAGTTCCTGACCTAAATTCATATTACTATAAATCCGCTGATTCTTCAAATTTAAACTTTGAACGGGTAAAAATAGGTTCGCGCAATTTTACAGCGAAAAACCATTATTATCTTGATTCTACAGGATGTTAGCTTACAGAAAAGTGCTTCGAATCATTAAAATCTTGCATTTGGAAAATTGAGGTTTTTTCCGCGTTTCAACCACTGTGCGGCGTAACGTCATGACATCATTGACGAGTCAGCATACCTACTGACAAGTAACTGATGGTGACAAATTCAACTTTCAACTCACCGAAAAACAGTTTTATCAAGTTTTGCTCAATCACCAATTAAAAAGAAACAAAAACATTTAAGAATTATGTATAAATATTGAACAATTAATTTAAATTTCATCAAAATGAACCAAAAATTGTTTATAATAGTTCCAGCTATGCAGCATGATCGTATGAGCGAAAACAATAGCACAACATTCACGTTGAATTGTTCAGAAATATTGGTTTTTTATATGACAGGAAAGATTGGGACTGAGTTCTAGGCGTCACTGCCTTACAATCTCAAATGGCGAAATCAAAAGACTAAAATGCTAAAAAAGGTGCGAATGATAACATGGAAGTTTACTGTTTACGTATTCTCTTTTTTGTCAATTAGGGACCTGTTTATTAGAAGTTGTATGAGGTACATTATCTAAACGCGACGATTATCTACGTACCTGTGATACTCCCACAGTTGTTTATATGGGCACGTATGTTCCGTTAGTTACCTGTACACATAGTTTATACAAATTATCACTGGTGTGAAGTTTCAACTCGAATAAAGTCTCAACTTATATTCTCGAAAGGTTACTTTCATAACAATTTACTCGAGTTGAAACGTGAAGCGCTTTCTCAAGCCGGAAAAATTTGAAGAGAGCCCAAACTCGCCGAATGCCAGAAAAGCTTGGCCACGCTGGATCAAGACATTTGAAAACTTCCTTCTCAGAATAAAAAATGAAAACAAAAGTCCGCAACCAAGTTGTACCGGAAGAGTTCAGTGTGATTCCAAAAGTTCAGAGTGCTCATTAACCAACGTTATACAATTTCACACTGAGATTATAATTATGATAATTAAGTACAAATATTGCTCATTAGGAATGCGATTTCAATCCTCTTACGCGTAGGTATTATTTAGCTTTTTACGTAATAAATTGGCAATTATTTTGATATTATTTTCTGTTTTTCTTTTTCGTCTCTCTTATTTCCTATTATTTTTGTGTTTTCTCCCTTTCCTTCGTGGAAGAGCCCGAAATAATGAAAATGAAGACGTAATAACCATCTAATTTTTTTTTTCTCTTTTCACTCGTCCCGACGAACAAAGAGAGAAAAGTAAAAGAAACCGAACCCAAGGGGCCCAACTAGGAACATGACAGAGACGTGGAGGCAGCTAAGCCCAGTTTCTGGTCTAATTGGCCGAAACAACCGCTCGACTCGCGGACGGGCCGAAAGAGCTGAAATCCTTTTTATGAGAAGCCTCTTCGCTCGGGGGAAAAACCACGAAACAAGATCGCATGAGAGCAATTAAAGACGATTGGCACCTGCCTTTTGTGATCTTGGCTCCCAAAGACTGTGGTTAGCTGGCCCTTTCCTCTGAGAATGGCTCTGAATTCCTAATTCGCTATTGGGAGTGAGCGGCTCGTGTGCTGTTTGGGCATTCAGTGGGTCTTCATGATTAACAGCTAGAACCATTAGGGAATGGAGTTTCGAAAAGTATTACGAGTATGCGGCTGTGTTTGGCTCTACCTTGAATTAACAGTTGATCAGGTTGTCACTCGTATTTCCGCTTATCATTAGAGGCGGGCACCTGTTTTGTTGTAAGAAAAATTCTCACTAGGTTCACTAGAATGAGTTTTGAAAGCTGAATCTGACTCTGAGGAATTGGATTATCCTATTGCCCCCAAGCTGTTGTTCTACCTGAAATCCTGAAAGACAGCCATTTTAGTAATAATTGTGCTCATTTCGGCTCTAGCAACGGTGATTCAGCAGTCTGAAATTAATAGGTAGCTTGAGGATCGCATCTCTTCCAGTACTTTTAAACAGATCGGTAAGCAAATAGTTTTATAGGACTGGGTAGGCAGTAGTATTTCCAAATCCTCTTGTGAGACTGAAAACTAACAAACTTGTTAAATAACAAATGCATTACTTAATTTTGAGAATGAATGCTTGAGATCAATTAATGACGATCGGTACTTGTTTTTGGGATCTCGGCTCCCGAAGACTGTGGTTCGCTGGTCTTATCCTCTTTGAACGGCCTAGAATTACTAATTCACGGTTTGATGGGTGCGACTCTTATGATGTTTTGCTGTTCAGTGAGTCTTCGTGATAAAAAACAATACGTTGTTGAATGGAGTTTCAACAACTGTTAAGTGTATGTAGCTGTGGAACGCCTCCGCCTACTTTTGATCAGGTTGTTATTTCCAATTACCATTTGAGCAGGGTACTTTCCAGAAACAGTTCCACTAGGTGCAGTAGCATGAGTCTTAAGTAGCTGCGTCGTAAACACTGCCAGTGAGTCCAGACTAGGGATGGGACATCGAGGGAAAACATAGATATTGATATCAATGTCGATTTTTCGATATCGGTGTCCTTATTAGTTAACAGTATCCTTATTACACGCTACTACCAATCGCTTCTTGCTAGTATTCAGAGGATTTTGTTTGTTCGTTCGTTCAGCGTTTGTGAGTGAATATTCCATAAAGATGTCTCCAAGTAAGTGGTAGCGTTTTCATCAAAAGACCAATGCCAAGTCTGCCAGATGCAATATCTGTGGGAGTAAAATTATGAGGAATATTGACGGAAAATCAACAATTTAATTTTTTGGGAAATGAAATCTCATTTTATAGGTTTTTCAACGTTGAAGAAGATGGTAAAAAAATGTTCCAGTCATGCAGCATGACGAAATGAGCAAATTTTCAAAGTAACTAGTTTTGCAGGAGGAAAAATTACGCAAAACCCGACAATTTTATTTTCTAACTTGTGATACCTCATGTTAATTTCAAAATTTTTGAAAGCTGATTTCTTTTTTCTCTTTCTTGGCGAATTTTGCCTATCTACCTTGTTTTATCATCTTCAAACTGCTCCAGTTTCAACGGATTGAGATATTTCCAATCCGATTTCACCGTCATGTTCAGCGTGAAAAAACTTTATAAAAGATAGTCACCTACTTGGGGGGTTTTCGGGTAACTTTCCAGCATTTGAAATGCCAAAAATCTCCCCTTTGAGTTAGGCGATTGTGCTCATCTTCAAACTTAGCCTTTTGAAAGCCTAGGTAGATTTTTTGTGCAAATTTGAGTTTTAATCTCAATTTTATCGCGAGGTATCGTCTGGAAAGTGTTTTTGGTGTCTTTTGACAGTGGATTTAGAATACATTAAAACGGATTTTGATGCAAACATTTTTTCAAAATTCTCATTTTAAATATTTTAGACCGAGGACAATAGATAGTTCCTTTTTCTTCGAAAATTCGCTAATACTACAGCAGTTGAAAGAATTTTTAATATTTCTCTTTTTCGCGTTAGGTAGCAAGCAAACTAGATGGAATTTTTTCTGTGGATCAAAGAGAAAATCAAACCAGAGAGTAAACCAAACCGATCTTATCGGAGCCAGCATCGATGGTATCGTGATGTCCCATCCCTAGTCAAGATATCCCAGTGGAATTGAGTTATTCAGGGCGCTGTTACTCAACCGCACAACAATAAAGATAGCCATTTTTGTCCTTAATGAGCAAATTTTGGCAAAACCAATTGAGTGTGAGCGGTCTGAAATTTACTGGTAGCTTGTGATCCCCTTGGAAAGTTTAGGCTGACTAGGATGGCAGTACACATTTGTGTATCGTCTTGTGACACTTTAACTCAAAACTCGTTGAATAACAAATTTATCAATGACCTAATTTTGAAAATTAGGTATTTATAAAGATTAATCAATTGATGATGTGTACATTGGTATCAGCTTTTGTAATCTTGGCTCCAAAACAATGTGGTTTGCTGGTCTTATCGTCTGTCAACCAGTTAAAATTGCTGATTTACTGGTTGGCGTAAGCGGCTCATGTGATTTCGTCAATTCAGTGGTAATTCATGGTAAAAGGCAAAATACATCGGGGAATGGAGTTTTGAAAAGTTTTAGTTGGGTGTGTCCATAGGATGTCCTCTACCTTGAAGTAACAGTTGTTCAGGTTGTTGTATGCAGCTGTTTGAAGCGGGTACGCGTTCATTCTAAATTCGTATATTTGTCCCATTACATTTATGTGGGACTCTTCCTCGCATTAAACACCCTGCGTGGGCAGAAACATCCAATTATTGAGCTGTGGCAAACATACTATTGTAAAGTTATAATATGGTATAAAACCATTTCAGGGCCCAACGTTTCAGCTTATTATTTTCAATAATAATGATAAACATGTAATTGACATAGAGAAAATTCAACCCCCTTCCCCACCCACAGTAGCCGGTGTTTAAGGTTTCAACATGTCGTCCCTTCCATGGCAAAACCATGAAACGAAAGATATAACCCCCCCCCCCCCAGTAGATAAAAATCGATCCAGGGGGGTCAGGTGTTTTATTTAGGGGGGTCAGGTGTTTATTTATCGGCTTAACAGACAGAACTCAATCCATGAATGCGTTTAGTGCCTTGTCTTGGTTACGCCAAAACCATGAATGTACAAACTAATTATTTTTTCATTGCCATAACAATGAATGTGCCACATTTTTACCTTAAATTAAGAGGTGATGAAAACCTCAGATACCTTGATATTGAGGAGGATGAAGATTCATTTACTGATTTTTTCTTATTATACAAGTAACATTTAAAGAGGAATTGTTTTGCCTTCGTATATATACTCATATATGAGTTATAATTGAAATTAAATTTAAAACTTTAAATTAAAAAACTTCGGAAGAATCGGAAGACAAATTTGTTTTTAAACCACTTTGGTATTATTGATTGAAAGTTTTTCCCAACCATCATTTTTATTCGTCATCAGTTTCTTCTTTAATTATAATTTTCATTTCGTTCAGCTTTTAGAATAAAAATCAGTCAGTAGCTAGTTATGATTTTCTCCTTACAAAACTGTCTCTCAAACGACAACCCGTAAAAAACTGTGGCAGCGGGATGAACGATTGATGAGGAAAAGGTTTATCTCTTTTCACTTAGGTACTGAATATTGTGACACACCGTACCTATATAGTTTACATAGGAAATTTGATTGTCCGAAACCACGAATGTGATATATGGGGCGAGGGGGTGGGCTACTGTCATAAAACTATTTTTTCCCTTGTTCATTGATAAGTCTGAGACCAGAATGTGGATGAAACGTACTTCAAACATCAAACTGAATTCTGCGAGATCTAAACAAAATTTAAAAACAGTTTTTTTGATTTTTCTCGAAACTACACAATTGCTCATTCGTTATTTTGTCATAAAAGGGACGATGTGTAGGGTCCGAAAATCAAATTTGGGAAAATCTGTACCGCATTTGATGAAACTTGGGTAAAAAATCACACCTGGATTCTAGTTGAGATTAAATTCCCGGCATGGCTCTCATTCTGTCCTAAAAGGTGAAATCAAAGGGCTGAAATATTAAAACATCTGAATATCGAAACATTTGTTAATAAAACTGATGTTTTTATCTTCGTTATTGATATTCCCTTCAATCAATCCAATCAGCTATCGTAGACTGCTTTACGTTTACTCTCCCTGAGGGCTATAACTCTGAAAGAAAGAACGCGACATGAATGCAAATGTGAACCTGCTTGGACATCTTGAAAATCGACTCGTATCGTAGGAGTATCGAATCAGCTAATACAATCCTAATCGAATACTGGATATAATTTTCAATGCAAAATGAAAACAAACAAAAAAAAATATTCGAAATAACGATTCTACTTAAGAAAAATGCTTCTTACTCATTGTTATTGCTAATTGAAACACCTTTTGCCCCACCTTGTATTAATAAATTATAATGTCTTCAAAGCAATACTGTACAGCGAAACGGAACATGCTCAACCTTTTTCTCAAACCTTTGTTAGTGTGAAAGCTAAGTATACAGCTTTGAACACCTGTGGAAATAATAACAACGAATAAACTAACACCTTCGACACATCACAGGCGATTTCCTTCCCGTTGCTTCCACGCTACTGGAATATCATCAGCTTTTAGCTGACAAGAGCAGCAGCGACGCTAATTGCATTGCTTTTCAAAGGTAGTGTTCTTTTTTAAGAAAATCCAGCGCTCCAGATGTAAGCAAAACCATCGCTTCAAAGAGTTGCACTAAGATGAGCTTATTAGATTTGGCTTTTATACTAGAAGAAAAGATTCCTCAAAGGAGTCTTTTTTCAAGTTACATGTTTCATATTTTTTAGCCCCCGCCTCTCCTTTTTTTTTTTTCATTTCCCTGCTGAAGTGCTTCAGATTGTAAGAAGAGGTTCGTTTTTCTTCTTTACTTCTATTTACGGAATCTTTAAATGTTTATTTAGAAGAGATGCGGCGCTTTTTGTACCAATTACGGGGGAAACGCGATATCTCGAGTGGAGAGATCTCTTGATGTCTGTATCAACGGGGAAGAGCCGTCGTTAATTAGAGAAATTTTATTTTTACGACCGCGCGGACGGAGATGGGACAACCTTTTTTTCTCGCCTATGGATAGTTATGAATGAAATGACGCAGTGATCTCATTAGAGTGGGACGTCTTCTTTCAAGAAAAAAAAAACTTCTCGGGCTAATTATATCCGACTAGGGTTAGATGACCTTTGGTTTCATCACGATGTTTTATGGTGTAGAAATGTGAACGAACTTCTTGACATGGACTCGTAAATTAGTTGTCATGGAATCTGTTTGGTAAGATGATAAATGAAACTAAAAAACAAAATACAACTGATTATCAAAGAAATTGTTCTTATCAATAGGACACAGTTAGTAAAAACCCTGGAAATTATTACACATGTTTAATATTTACGTATTGCATATCATAGGAATTTGGAGGTCCTTTTCATGTCAAAAGGAACGGATGATCAACGGTTGGCAATCATATTGAGGGAAAGGACCTCGAAATCTCCATATGTTGAATGAGGAGGCCTGTGTAGGTCACCAAGCGACTCAGCGAAAAAATATGTAATTTTACAATACAGTAAGCCTTTGCAATCGTAAAGAAAAAACGCTGCAAATTCTTTCAATGGGGGTTTATTATTCAATTTTATTCATTTGGCTTGCATTCATGATTTGAATTTCTACTAAGCTTTGGAGTGTGCGTGTTTCACAGGCGATAGAGCGATTATTGAATTTCAGGAGATATGAATAGAGCACGTAAATCGGTTCTCAACCAAAATACCGATTTGGATTGATCAGTTGCAAAACGTTTCTCTTGTGTCCAGGTGTGTATACCAAATTCATATGGGGCAAAAACTTTCCTGCCAAACGCGGGGAACGAAACCGAGGACCTGGGGTTCTGAGTCCCGCACGAAACCCCTGCGCTACGGGTCCCACATCGAATGACCTTCTAATTTGTTTACTTAGCAATGTGAAGACAGTTTGAAGCATAAGATCACGCCATACATCGGGAATGGTTTGAGCTACAGACCTGGGGATGGGCTCATTCGATTCCTCATGGACAGTTCTTCAAAAAAAGTCCATATTTAGGCCGCCTTGATTTTTTTTTTTTCAGATTTTAGGGATTTTACAAAACTTTGACAACCGTTAAGTGGCACTTTAAATTAAGTGAGGGAGTTCGGGGCGTTGTCCTACCAATATGGATTTTTCCTGAAAATTTCAGATTTTTTGCTCCAGCCGTTTGGGAGAAAACGTGGAACAATAATGGATTTTACATTGAAATAACTCAAAAACGAAGCATCAAAAATAGAAAATTCTAGAAAGCAAATTCTTGTTGAAAATTAGTTGCGGAATAACCACTGATAATATTGTGACTTCAACCAATCTCATAACACCGAGATTAATGCCGGAACAGGAATTTCAGCTGATTACTTAATTCAAAGTTTTCAAAAGTAACCTTTTACTTCAATAATAAATGGCTGGGAGGAAGGATTTTAGCTTCTTTCGGAATGGAGGGAAGTGTAGAAACATGTACCCGTACGTCATGGGCGATAAGATGATGTTGAATGCGATCGTTGATATAAAAATTCTCCACGATCGTCGTTGTTGAAGAATAGCCGGAGAATAGCAGAACAATGATATTCTACATTTAGATGAACAGTTCACAGGAGGGACTAGGTAATAATGTTCAGGGAAGGTGGGATTCGCCTCTCTGCAGATAGCTCCTACTCTTACGAAAGTTGATAAGAGTCTCCCCCCTTCTTGCTCGGAGCAGTCACAAAGAGCCCTCGAGCATCTGATCACCTACTCACCCCCAGCTTGACAGGAGGGCTAAACAATTCCAGCGCGTTCTCCACCGTATGGATCCCTCGGCAGATAAGGGCGCCCGCGTATTTGAGCGGGGCATTATCGTCTCTTTTCATACGACTGCTCCCTCTTTCACCGTCGTCGGCCGCATTGAACAATAGCAGACTCGCAGTTTCCTTAGTCTCTGCGATGGAGCGGATACAAGCGCGAGCTGACGCATTGACCGGCGCGAGACTTCCTCAATGCCCCGCATCGCCGCGAGACTCGACGCTGGTTGCTCCTTAGGCCCTCCACAAAATGGTCGATTTTCCTCTCCTTGATTTCGGTGTCCCACTTATTCACTGGTCACCCCCGTTTCGGTTAATTATTCCCAATAATGGATCTCAAATTTCTCATCTTATGTTTCAAGGTACATATGTAGGTACATTCCAAATCTGCAAAGTCCGTATGCTGCACAGTATCGCCAATCTAGCTTGTCAAAACTCTAACTACAAGATAAGAAATTCGTTCCAAAGCTAAAATGTGCGTGTTTGGCTGTACCTATGATTACTAGGTTCCTCGGTCCTGATTCCTGAATGTGAGTTGTCCTAATGTACTTTTTACTTCTATAAAACGGTAAAAATTGACATTTCAACTTTACACAGGTGAGAGGAAAGGGTTGGATCGGTTTCCGTTGATCTCTTCAAGCTGAGTCGAATGAAGCCATCCTCACTGTTACTACTATACTGCGGGTTCTTCTGTAATAAAACTTGTCATTATACACATGATTGAAAGAATTTCTGGATGGTTGGTAACCAATAGAATTGAATTTTTCAATTTGCAGAACGAAAACTTTCTGTCTCATTTAATTCACAATAGTAGGTACTCACCACTGTAAGTCGTACTTTAGCCTGGAAATAATAGAAATCATATTAAAGATACACATTGGAAAAATAAATTGTAGGAATTTTCAATTTATTTGAAGATGAAGGAGAAATTTGAGATACTGAACACTTAGCAAATAACTAGGAATGTCAATGAAACCTTTATGTTATCGCAAACACATGACGCGTGGGTTAAAATAGTGTGATAATGGTCTTTCAGAAATTCTCATTCCTGTAGGGATGAAAATAACCAGGAAACTGGATAACAGGTTATGGCATAATTACAACAATTTATTATAGTTTCCTAATAATATCATTACCATATGGACGTATTTTTATTTCCGTACTTCAGCACTTCACACCAAGTGGATATACGGCAAAATACGAGAAATATCGACTTTAAACTTATTTCCTGAACTTGCAACTTCCTGCAACTGTTTCTTGTCCGACCCCGTCCAGAAATAATTCAAATATAACGAAGTGAAAAGATCTGAGTGAACCGTGGTGGACCTCAAAAGTTGAAGTCGAATAACCACCTTGGTAGTTCAAATGAAGTTAGGTATAGCTCAAATGACGTTTCCCTGTAGAAAAACTGGAATACATAGAAAATATCGTTGACTCAATTGAAGTCGAATGAACACGTTGATAAGATGGCTTTTAGCCAAAGAATGAGCGCGGTTTTATCTCGACTTATCAATGCATGAATTTTGTGCCTTTTGAGCTCTTTCTTCTCTGATTCATTCCAAGAGATTCCAAGAGACTTCAATAGTAATTTCCAAGAAGAAATTATTTAATTTTTGACTTTTTGACAACAAAATGGGTATCCATGAAAATATTGTTTAATTGCTAAAATTGCCAAGAAAAAGTCGGATCTTCAAGAAAAAGAATCAAATGTGATTCCAATTTCCTTCTGAACATAAATTAGCTACATCTTATTTTTAGAATTATTTACCACTGCCAATTCAGGGATGTCTTTATAATAATGTACCTATAGTTTCCAAGAATTTCTTGTTTATACGATTCTTATACGTAATACGATAGGAATAAGGAAATTAACACTTTTATTTTTGTTACAGGTTTGTGAGACTCGCACTGAGGTTGTCTGACTGTAAGTTCTTACCTAACCACGTGATAATGAACAATATGGTAATGTTCTTACTTGGTAAATTATATTGCCAACATCGTAACTATAAGAAAACAAAATAAAAGCCGCACACAAAATAGCAAATTCAAAACGGTTGATATGAAAGTATCAAGAGGGAAACGGTAAATTACAAACTAGCGCATCTAAAGCAGATTCCATGTTTTTTATTTATTTTAGCCGTAGGCCCAAAGCAAAAACCATCCGGGAGTTCAAGTGCCCGAAGGGCCAAGTTTACATAATTGAATATTAACTTATTGAGAGAAGGAAAAAACACTGTATAATGTCATAGAAGCCAATGAAGAAAAGTCAAGAAGTAAATTTTTTAACGTCCACCGACCAAATAACAACAAGTGAACTCACGGGGGTTGGAGGGATCACCAACAGCTACCTGCATGTTGTACAGAAAAACATTTTCAAAAATAAAAATTTGATGATTCAAACATAGCAGTGGACCGAACACAGTATTATTCATGGAGTTGAAGCTATATTGGAATAACTATGACCTTGGAGGTGTTTTTGCTGCTTCTGAGACGAGTCTCACCCTTTGTGATTGGTTTTGCCTTTCGGGAATTGAAAAATCATTTATCTCCATAATCGAAATTCCCAGTCTCTTATAGTATTTTGGGCAATTTTGAACTATTTTCGTTCTGTGTGTTTGTCTGAATATGTGTACATGTCTGTGGGTCCACAGATCTGCTTGTAACCAGCTGTATTTTCACAGTTTATATTCGATTTTGATGACACTTTCAGGGAAAGTAGTGCGGGCTAGGCTGCGCGTGCCCCCTATCGTTGGTGTCGTTGCTCACCAATCAATACATCACCATGCGCTAACGCAAAACCCATCAGCATCATTTCCTTGGATTCTAATGAACCTATCTGGCTCGAATTTGGAAAGTGGTGGGGGAATACCGTTTTGATGATACATCGATTTAACCCTGGTACTTGTTTTACTAGTACGTATTCACATGAGCGAACACGAGATCCACATATGAAGCCCGATCAATATGGTATTCATCAGATTTTAGTGAAATGTTTAGGGCATGAGCGAGTTAGGCTGTAGATGTGCCCCTATAAATATCATTGGTCGCATACCAAATAAATCACTCTACACAAGCGCAAAAGTAATGGTAAATCAAGCATAATTTTTTCTAGTTCTGTTGTCCAATCAAGCTCACATTTTTGGGAAAGTTGGGAAAAAACGTATTAATGACCTCATATCAATTCAGTTTTCTTTATTCTATTCTTAATCGAATCAACCCGAATTCGAAGAAGGGAATAGAACGATCCGGTTTCAAATCAAAAGCTTAAGCGTGTCTAAGATTGAAACATAATTCCGAACAAACGAGTTTGTTAAAATACAAGACACTGCGACTGACCTACGTCACAGCAGATAATTCCAGCTTTCTAAACCTCGGTTAGCTCATTTGAACGATCAGGTTTAATTCTTTAGGTTTTTTTCTTCTTTTCAGATTGTCCCGTTTGCTGGTCATTATAACCGCGAGGACTCGGCCCGGTTGGAGTTCAGGGCACCTCCCCTCATTGCATATTCATATTCCTTGTTTTCTTCTGGAGTGTGGATTATGGTGATTACGCATCCCGAGGATATCCGATCCCGAATCACATCGCGGAAGGCCTGAGGTCTTTTTCCCCCCATTCCTCCCAAGAACACTATTTTTCATCCTTCAACCTCTTCTTCTTCGTCTTCGAACGTGAAAACGAAGAAGGCTAATCTTCTCGATCGGCTTTCGTGAGGTTTCGACGGCTCTTCTTTCTGAAGGCATTTTCTCTTCCTTTTTTTCTCGTCAAAAGGAGGGGGACTCCTTCTTTTTCACTGGTCATTATTTTGGTTCTTTCGAGGCGGATCGGTACCCTCCGTCGTGAACGGTGATTTTACGTTGAACTGGAGCAAGCCCTGGGAGTAATGCCTACCCTTGCCCTTCCGGACACTAATAGTCGCAGTTGAGCCCGGCATCCATCAGGTGTTAATGTGATACTCGTGCTTCGGCCGTTTCGATCCTTCTCGTTTCGTATTTACAAAGCCGATCACCCTGCTGTTAGAACTCTTTCCATCTCGGATTCCAAAGTACCAGAACGTTCCAAACCCAAAATTACGAACGACTTCCCAAAAAAAAAAACCTTGTCTAGAGATAACTGGATCCTCTGCAACTTGCAATCATTGCATGAAAAAGCAAATATGTTCAAATCATTTATCATTTATTCTATGAACGGAACATGAAATCGTGATTTATATTGATAGGCGATGTTACATATACGAATTATCTATTTATCTAATCCGAATGAAACATATTTTATCATCAGACCTCATCAAATATAATTAGATGTGATAATTACGTTAATGTTCACTGAGATTTATTCTACAATGTAGATATATCATATCACCAACCCATTTCTTTTTGCGATTCTTGAAAATAGAGGACTATTGTTCTAATGCTCCTATTATATTAATTGCTGGTCTCTAGATATCCAGAACAAGGGAACTAACCATCGCAAGGATTGCCGGCTGAGTACCCAAGTAAAACAATAACAACATTAGGATCAATTTACTGTAACATTTCATTTCATTTATTTATTTATTCAGCGACAAATAGAGTAAATACAATGAATCAAATAACTCTCGAAGTTATCAGACAGTTGAAGTAGGGATGTAAATATCGGCAAAGAACATCGATGTATTTCAGATTATCGTTTTAGCAATTCGACATATCCAAGGAAAATATCAATATTTCGATATATCGGCCATCGATATTTTTTTTCAAACTCTAATCCAAATTACGTATGAGTCCAGTGAATAATAATGCATTATTGAATTTCATTCTACTACAGGTAAAGAATTCAACCACTCAAAAATTCAATGAAACTTTATCCATGATAATAATTATGTGCAGGATCCAGGGAAAACATTATCAATGTTATGTAGGGTTGTAAAATCAACGTAAGTGAAGTAAGAAGGAAAACTGAAAAAATTCAATCAAGCCAATATTGGTTGGGGATAGAGTTGAGGAAAACTCTCTGATTGATGTGCTCTCCAATAAGCCTCGAACTGGCTAGAACCCAAGTCTCCAAGATGTCCCTACCTTTTTTACCTTTGATTCACCTACCTCATTTGACATAATTCCCCTATTCTTCAATGGAAATTATAAGATTAGTTTTGAGCAATGAGATGTAGGATATGGTTGATACGGTGATTTACGGCTGAAAAATATCGGATCCGAAACTGTGCATTCAATGTCGATATATCGGAATGGAAAATATCGATTTTTGATATATCGATATATTGTGGACATCACTAAGTTGAAGTTCACATCCTTTAAAGAGTTTGACGTTTGAAAGTGTTCTAACGTTCCATCGGTAGGAGGCGCCTCAGTAGTCTGGGACACCTCAAACATACATTTGAGCGAGGACAGAGAGTTTTTAAATTTGCCTCACCCACACGGAAAATCAGCTGCTTGAGATCAAATTAGAGGGTGAGAAATGCAAATCACATCACCAGAGCGAAGCAAGCTGCTTTTGATCTGGTTACGTTGCGTACAATCATGAATAACTTCCCACTGCTGCCGCTGTGTCCAGACTCGAGAAAATTTCAGGGTAGCATCACGGTTTACCAGAATCAGGAATCTTGTGATCCAATGTGGCGGTTCAGTCCCTTCTCGTCCAATTCATGTGCCGCAGTGACGATCCATGAGGATAGCAGAGCGCGTGTGACTGAGAAGTGGTTTTCTCGTGAGAATAACTTTCTTAACCTTTTTCCATTCTATCTTGCTTAGTAAATCCCTAACTTCATGTTCCTTAATTTTCCTATGTTTAGCATTGTGTTATGTACTTTAATTGTATAATAATGGAGTAAAAAGCTACAGTTTTGGGTTGTGTCATCTTCACCTTGCAACCCAAATCGGTGACCCCGACGTGATCGAGACATCGCAGCATTTCGCGACTGAAACAAGTATTGTTTGAATCGTTTGCTTCTCCGATGTAAACCAGCTCATTTGTACGACTCACTTGTGAATGTTTAGAGTCGGAAGTTTCAGGGACGAATTCACGATCACTTACACGATCACGGTCCATGTCTAAAACGTACTAAAGTCCTGATTAAGAGAACAGGTAAGGGGACCTATGACGTTAGAGTGGAACCGAACTTGGCATTTGAACTCGTAGGAAATGAAAAACAAACACAACGATAACCAGTTTCCAGCTTTCGTCAATATCACCAACCCTCTTAACCTCGATATTGGGGGACTCAGAGCGCACCTCTTATACTAAGACTTCTTTTACATAATTTAATTTTTGTTAAGAATGATAACGTTAGAATCAAAGTTTTCAGTCATGAGATTATTAATTCCACTTCCGAACACATACTGTTCAAATTAGTAAAAAGCGTGAGGAAAAATAAATTAGCTTAATTTTTTCAACTAAAGTTTTGTTCAAAGATTCCCAACTCTGCTACTTACTATGTTAGACGCCGTTCACAACTGTGCATATTTTTAGATAGGATATCATTTTTTTCTGCTTGGACAGCCGCCCTACGGGAATCGTCCGACTGGCCTATCCGCCCCTGTGTATTGGTAAACAATTTTAGTACAGAAAACTTAGTTGGATAGCATAATATCTATCTATATTATAGATGCCCACATGGGAGAGGAACTAGACGGCAAAAGTCACATAAATAGGAATTAAATTCTTGAAATTAGGATACCATGATTGAAGAACATAAATTTATTTTTGAAGATGAAGAGCTGCATTAAATAACAAACAACTCTCGTATGGAATAGGTCAAGTTTGACACGTAATAGAGCGTTTCTGTTCAAGTTATTCTTGTCGGTTTCCTTTCTTCGGTATTCTATTGTTCATTTCTTCATTTCTAGTTCATGAAGAACGCGCTAAAAAACAACGTATAAAGAAAACATCGGTAACTGTCCAAAAAACTGTTCCATCATTGTTTGCCCGGGTCTTTGGAACTAGACGAATTCACCAGCGGTGGAACAGATGTGATTGTGACAACGGCTTTCCAGGGGGGAGAGGAAACAGTGGAATGGAAACGTGAAACACGCATCCTAATAATGCGTCGCATTCACATCAACACACACGAGGGAAAAAAACGGTGAAAACGTCACCGAGACGATGAAACGCGTTGAGGATTATTTCTGAATGAGCGAACCATTTAGCAGCTGGTACGATGTTTAATCACAAAAGGTTGCATGCAGGAGCGGTGTGCGTGACACATGATTAGTTCCCCCCAAACTGGTAGATTAATTTGAAGGGGAGAGCCGGTTAGCTGACTCCGTAAAAGGCGTAATAGCCATCACGATATCAGGTCCCGTTCGTGCCTAAGTCGTTCATTCATTAGAATAAATAAACAGAGAGATTTCTCACGGGAGGAAGGTAGTCATCGTATTCGGAGAATTTCTTCACAACTCGGCTCGAATGGAGGAAAATTCTTCGGCCTAGTGTACAACGTGGTTCCTAATGAATTGATATACAAAGGACGATTTTGAATGTCAATTCCAACAAAAAATGCCCGCTAGACTTTTTTCTCTAGAGGCTTTGTTTCTGAATCTGCACTTTCAAGATTTTTGTCATGTTTCTGACCTTATGTAACGAGAACGGATGTAACTCTCTTAATCCTGTGTGCATTTGAGTTATTGGGTCAAGTGAGGGGGGCAGAAAGTATATGAGCCTAACGGATCTTCAGAAAATAAGGGTAATTGCAAGAGCCAGAACAGAAATGCTGACCGTAAATTATAGATGGTGGAGAGAGGGGATAACGAATAAATGTTCAATGTGCAATCAAAATGAAAATGAAACGAACTTGCACTTTCTGGCCGTGTGTCCAATCCTAGGAGAATTTCGAAGTACTCACCTGGGGAAACGAACTCTAACAACAAATGAGATAGTACAAATACTTAACGGAAGAGGCAACATAGAGAACTTAGTAAAATACATTAGGGAAGCAAGTAAATACCGACAATTCTTAATAAATGAATTTAACTACGAATAAATTAAAGATGTGACTAGGATAATCGAAATGTAAAAATACGAAAGCAAATATACTACAACCAATAGAATGTAAAAAAATATCTATAGGATAGGAATTATTAATTATATACAAGTATTTATTAATAAATTATATTGAACTATTATATGAAAACGATATGTAAACTGTACTATTATAGAAACAATGTAATATGCTGATGAAGTGAAATTAATATGTCCCTCCGAGCTTAAAAATTAGGTTAAAGAGATAGCGACAATAAGTAATATTTAAGGAAAAGCGATTGGAAAATAGTTAACAAACACCAAAAACGAGAAAAATATACAATAGAAGACAAATAGAAAATTGGAAATTTAAGGCACGAAAAGTAATTAGAGTAGGAAAAGCCTCAAGCGACTACCCCCTGCGACGGTTTTTACCAGCAGTATAAGCATAGAGAATTACCAAAACCAGCTCCATTTGTAGTACCTATAAAGAAGGAAAATGTGAACACCCTTCGTTTCGTTATATTATTAGTGTTGATGCATGGATCAGTTAAATGATGTAATAGTGTACAATACGATGTATTGATGAATATTGTAGAATTAATAGTACTAAATATATGCTTTATCTCTCTCTCTCTCTCTCTTTGAGTTATTGGGAGGAGGAAGAACCTACCTCTCATCATCTCTTCAAATGCCCAGCACTCGAAGTGAGACGGTTCAAAACCTTTCGGACTCTCGACCCAAATCAGGTAGTACCTGCGGAAAGCCTTTTAGGAGGTTTTCTCAATCTGGTGGATAGGGATTTTCTCCAGAACCTGTTGGTTGGAATCGGGGAAGCAATCCACACAATAGCATATGGCTTTGGTGCGACGGAGGGAGATTAGGATCCATTCCAAGGACTCCGTTTAACAATAACGATAAGTTTCGGACAGCTATAAGTATTGAATAAATGCATTGTTTAGTTCCCATTACGAATCGTTTGGAAACTTGTAGGAATTGAATAAGCGACGTTGCCGTTTCAAATTGAACTTGCTGATGATACATCGACAACACACCCTCGGCTTCATAAAATAATTTGACGTGAACACAAACTCGTTAACCAACTCGAGAGTAGGTACACGATCTCGGGGCACTTGCAAAACTTTTGTAGGTGGTTACGTGTAAATCAGCAGCTTCCCCCGCTTCGGTTAACCGGCCTCTCACCAAATTTACACTCGAGAGGTTTCTCCGTTTCATCCTATTAGAGGCAACAAGCCGTTAATAAAGTGACATTACTTCGGACTCAGAGGCTTCGATACGCTGAAACTTAGCGTTGTCAGTGTGAAAGAGGGCGGGGTGGGGGTTGGAAACCCATCAAAGTTATTGCCACCAACAAGGATTAAATTAGGTCTCGACAGGACTTTGATTGCCGGCCTATTGGGTTTTGGGGGACATTTCGCAATACCTATCGGATGGGTTTTGGTTTCAGTTTCAAACATAACGCTCAAAGTGGTTGATAATTGAGGAGTTTCGAACGGAACAACTGTTCGGAACACGGTTTCATTTCGGATGGATTGCGAGGAAGGACTTTTGAAGTTCCACCGAGGTCTTGGTGTATCTAATAGAATTAACTGGTATAATACTCAACTACCACTCGTACAGTTCTATTATCCGCAGCGGTTCTCGTTAGTTGGGGAGAACTGTGTCCACACTGTGTTAGGTAGATCATTTCATTTGTCTTTACACAAAGCGCACGAAAGTTTTCGAAAGAGAAAAAATCAAGACCTTTGATTCTGGACATAATCCCTCCGAACAGCATTTCGTTTCGGAAGGTGTTCTATTCGGTGATATCGAAGAAATGGCCGAATAATTTATCACAGACGGCGATGAATCTCGTTTATATCAGGGGATCGAATGCATTAAAATCGGACCAAAGGGGAAATGAGATTCTCTTAGGGCGGGGTTTTCTAATCTGATGGGGGGTGGAATTTGTCTGGTTGTGGCTAATGGTTTACTCGTGACGGCCATTCCGTCCGGAGTAACTGGTAAAACATGAGAGGGAACTGGCGGAACGTTTGGTGTACCTTCCATTTCTAGGTTAGGTTCATCCAGTTCGAGCCCAAGGACAAAATTTACGCAATTGATGTAGGGGTCGGTTCTTGAACGGGGTAGTTTTGGTGATTTAGGAATTTGGGATAATGTTGTAAATGTTAAAAATGGGTAATTAAGGCTAATTTGAAAGTTTAAAGTTTGTTGAGTAATAGTGTTAACCTGAAAACAATAATATTCACAGAAATATGACAAATAATGATTACAATAACAAACACAAGAAATAAACAAACAATAGTAGAAGATAATTTGAATGTAAATAGATGTCTTAGATATGAAGAGACGAATTAAAAAGCGTTGACTTCAAAGAGATTAAAGGAACGAGCTTTCGTAAGGGGTCGGATGAGATGAGATTCTAAGGTAGGCAGCAGGCGTCCTGCCGCGGGGTTCATTTTGAAGCGTAACCTCGCTCGAATAGCTCGCGATCTTGACTGGTCCACGTAGGTATGGCAACGATGTATCGATATTTTTGTCACGATATATCGATATATTGATATCGATATTTTAACACCGATATATCGCCACAATCGATATTTTTGGTCCGACATATCGGTGGGCCGGAGGATAGTGTTAAAAAGTAAGTAGGTATAAGGTAACGGTACCGGTAGTGGCCACAGTTAAGAATTTTTTTCTTTAGTTTTTTAGAATATAGCCCGACTCTTCCCTAACATATCCATTGCCTAAAACTATCAAAAGAACAACTTTTTCTATTTTTTATTAATTTTTTCTCACACCTTTATTTTGATCTAGTAGTGGCCACATCAAATTACGAAATTTCCAAATTTCCAGTAGTGGCCACTTGACATTTTGCCCTCCTTACGTGTTTAATATCATTAAATTCAATACCAGATGAACAAATTGATTCTATCCAGTAGAAGCTCTAGGATACAGCCCAACAAACGAGGAAACTAGGGACGGTCATATTGAGAAGTTTACCACAATTTCCAATGATGCTCTGCGCACTCCTAGTTCAACCTCTGACTACAAGATGACATGAGCTGTACCTCCTGCAAGTTTGAAGCCACTAGGAAACCGGTAATCCTTATTTCTCAAATATAAACTTTAAAATGGCCACTACTGGAGCAGTGGCCACTACCGGTGCCGTTACCTTAGTTGTTAAGTATTTGCCTCTTGTTTTTTTTTGTTGTTGTTATAATATTAATACAAATAGGCCTACTCACATTTCTTATCTTGTTAGTAGAATATTTTGTATTTTCTAAATGAAACTTTTTCATTTTATTTTAGTTTACATTTCAATAACGTCTGTATTTTTGTAAACTGTGATGGATATGGTTAGTTGGCCCCTTCCCGATTTTAGAATCTGTCGCCTTGGGAGATGAATCGGACGCCTGCAAGCGTCTGGATCATTCTCTGAGCGTGGCAGAGCATAGTAATGCATCCACCTCCTCGGAAGGGGCAACTATACCATTCCATCACCTCACAGAACTTTGCCTAAGAACCTATGATTTAAGTACCTTTTTTTGTAAAACCTATTGAACTCAATTTCTGTAAAGCATTTGGTTTAGAATAGATAGCTAACTTCAGTCAAATTCGTTATTTTTTAAAAATATTTCCTACTTCAAAATAGGATGTATCGATGGTACTGATAAATCGGAAATATCGATATTTTTTGGCCGATATATCGGTGCCATTGATATGTTCCATTCGATATATTGGAAAACTGTTATATCGATATGTTGAAAAATTTTGCCATCACTAGGTCCACTGAGTATAGAATACGTTGATTTGATTGTTATTAACCTACAATCGGGCTTGCCTGGCTTCAAAATAATCAGGGCAGATTGGAAACGAAGGCTCAGCAGACGGGCTTGTCTGACTCCCGTGATCAAAGATTGGACAGGAGATTTGATGAAACGACCGGGCGTGGTCGGCTAGAATCCTATATAGGTCGAAAATTCAGAAGCCTACAGGAATTCTAGTAGTCCGGCTGCTGTAGTAAATCGATAGGTATACCTGAGGTGTTCCTTGCTGGCGTTATCAGTGAAGATGGAGTTGCCATCTGATACACCTGATCCTTATGGTTGTAATTCGAAATAGTTTGTTCATTCCCGGACACTTGAAGGCTTCGACGAAATTTCCGCGGGCCGGTGCGACCGGGAATGTAGTTTCAGAGTCGAAATCGGGCTTTCATAAATGTCCTCCAGCAACTGCGTTTATGATGGTTCGATTCGCGGGGAGTGAGTTTTTTGAAAAACCTTTAATACTCTTGAAATTACAATTGGGTTCGGACTTGCGGAACACGCGACAGGGTTCGTCGAGAACAAAAGCGAGATCGAGACTGAAGACCTATTTCTACCACCTATTTCTGCGACTTGAGACTGGACTGTTGGACTCTCCTCCCTCCTGGCCAGGGTTGGTTTGAGTCATACTAACTACCTCTACAACAGGCCTTTATGCAGAATGCCTCGGCGTGTTATGTTGTCGATGAATGCCCCGAGTTGGACATCTTTTTAAGTTCACCAGTGTTAGTTAGGAGAAGGTGCGGGAAATTGCTATACTGAGTTGTCTTGTGTGGTTCGTTGCTCAGTCGTTCTCCATTTGTTTTGTCTGACTCAATAATATTTAGTCTACGTATTTTTATAATTATTTTTCTCAGATGTTTGATAATTTCTCTGTATTGGGTTTTTTGCCCGTATTGAATGTAAATAAACAAATAAATAAGACTCATAGCGTCGCGTTATGGTTTTGTAAGCCAGTTTTAGTCAGCAGTAATCAAGAGACATAACCTACATACATAAGCTTTAAAATCCAAGAATCATTTCAAAATGCTTCAAAAAAGATGAAGATTTGAAGAAGTTTTAAAAAATTGTAATTCAACATTTTCAGAGCCATCGCAATATTTGCATTTTCTTTGAAAATTCACAAAAATGTTTCGTCCAATTCACTAAAGCGTACAGTAAATAGTTCAGGAGTTTTCGATGGCCCTTTAATGAGTAAGCGTAGTCATTTCATAACTCGCTCTCAAAATGTTCGATACACTCTAGCCTACAGATCTCAGACCAGTTTAGTTGCAAACTCCTTGAATGCAGCGCTATTCATTAAAATTTCATCTGATCCTGCTGTTCCCTTGATGGCATAATCCTGACCGTGAGTAAAAAATGATATACTAATTCAATAGCAGTCAATATAAAAGGCAGAATTATTATTTTTTTTTTTTTGTTAGTGATGAGCTCTAGAATAGATTCTTCCCAGACTTGAACGATTTACTCCATTATTGGAGAATCTAATATTGTGAATATGTATTCGACTCTCCTAGAGTCACTCCGCTCAAACCGCTTTTCAGGCATTGAGCATTCATGTTGGGACCAGTATTTGTTACGTTATATGTGCTCGAACCTACAGCTTCCGAACCCTAACCCAATAAATCCGCGACCATCGACAATGGTGGACTAGATTACACTCAATGATGTCGGTTCGGTGTATCAGATAGAGGTAAATAAAAGGGCTACCGAGAGAAATAGCGGCTGATGGCGGTTTTTGTTTTGAGCCTGTGATAGTCATTCGAACGAAAACGTTCCACGGTTGACTAAACTTTCATTTTATCAGAGCTCCAAAAACTTGATTGAAATTCAATTATGAAACGAACCTCTTTCAGTGGAAACCTCCGTTCCCAAAAAAGGCTGCCCGTGGCTAGAGACGCGAGTAAATATTGTATGAAGCATAAGCGCTTGGGTTTAGGGTCGGTAGGCTGAATGGAGAACTGGTGTGGGGTGAAGGCGGCAAAGACGGAGCGGGGAGACGCATCAACAATAAAAACAATTAATTTCGCTCATCTCGTTTAAAAGAGGCTATAGGCCTTTTAATCTTGAGAGAATGAGAAGCGCATGCTTGAGCTTCACACTGAAGCCTCTCTTCGTAATTTATTGTTACCCTCAAAAAACCTCATCGCCTTTCCTCTTTTTCCTCTCTTCTAAACTTGTTCTAGTGATAAACGGAACTCATTATATTAAAAAGCCAATTAGACTTGGAGGTCACGTGACTCGGGGGAACGTTGGGACGTTAGAGTCTCCTCAACTCTGGCGAGGACAACCCTCTTACATCGACTTCAGGTGCGACGTCCACAATTAATAGACGTACCTACAGTTTCCAAGACAGCAATCTGAAACGAGGGGTGCCTGTTAGAAGTGATTTAGGAGGGCCTGAGACAACCCAAACATGATAAAAAGAAGTAACTGAATACAGATTTAAATCATTCCAAGTCCAAATCCGTGAAAAACTATAGGTTTTTGTCTGTCTGTGTGTTGCCCATTTGGAACAGACATTGCCACCATCTGGCCACCATTGAAACCGCTCATATCGGCTTTCTGCAGGGTCCGTTCCGTTCTTTACTTTATTACGAAGAAAATCAGACGGCGTACGCTTGATTTGATCGATTAGAACCAAATATATAGTCAAACAACCATGTTTCGGTCATAAAAAAACTGCAAATTCTTTCACTGGGGTTTATTATTCAATTGGCTTCATGATTTGAATTTCTACTAAGCTTTGGAGTGCACGTGTTTCACACGATAGAGCGATTATTGAATTTCAGGAGATATGCAAGGAGCGCGTAAATCTGTTCTCAACCAGAATACCTATTTGGATTGATCAGTTGATCATATTTGTGTGCCTCCTGAAATTCAATAATGGCTCTATCCTGTGAAACACGCACACTCCAAAGCTTAGTAGAAATTCAAATCATGAACGCAAGACAATTGAATAATAAACCCCAGTGCAAGAATTTGCAGCGGTTTTTTATTAAACCTCAATACCCCCCCCCCCCCCCCCCCACAATAAAAACATCTATAATTTATCAAGTCCTTTAGCACTCGTATTGCGTTAAAACTTCCCCAAATCCCAAATTTAAACGATGTAGCCAAACGTAGACCGATGTAGAGGAGGCACACAAATATCATCAACTGATCAATCCAAATAGGTGTTTTGGTTGAGAACCGATTTACGTGGTCTATGCATATCTCCTGAAATTCAATAATCGCCCTATCCTGTGAAACAAGCAGAATCCAAAGCTTAGTAGAAATTCAAATCATGAATGCAGCTCAAATGAATAAAATTGAATAATAAACCCCAGCGAAAGAATACTTATTTACCCCAGCAATAATATTGAATTATAAACCCCAGTAATAATATTGAACAATATTTACCTATATATTATCAGCGTTTCATGCATATCAGAATGCTTCAACCCGTGTATCGGCTATAAACTACAAGTATCCACATCGGCTATCCGTATCCACATTCACTACAACTCGACGCTATCGGCATCACTAGGTTACAAACAAACAATAATAAACCAAAAAACGCAAATGTTGGCACCATAAATCGGGCCATACATCGTGAATGGTTTGACCTATGGACGTGGGGAGGGTCTCATTCGATTCCTCATGGTATGTTCTTTAAATAGGTACAAATTTAGGCCGCTTCCACTTGTTTTGAGGTTTTTAGGGATTTTACAAAACTTTGACAGCCCTTAAAGGGCACTTTAAATTGAGTGAGAGAAAATTGATGCGTTTGAGAAGATTGATCAAGAATTGGGGCGTCGTCGGACCAAGATGGATTTTTCCTGGAAATTTCAGATCTTTTGCTCCAGCCGTTTGGAGAAATCGTGCGTACGGCGTACGGCGGACGGACGGAAAATTTTTTATTGCAGATTTGGATTCTACAAACTTTGAAACGTAAGCCATGAAATTTTCCGGGGGTTAGAATTTTTTTTTCCAGAGTGATTACAGTGGTTTATTATTGAATAATAAACCAAAATCGAAAAAATCGTCAAAATATCATACTGCTATAGCTTCCAAAACCGACCATTTTTGGAGGAGCTGACCTGGCAGGCGTTTTTTATTCGTTAATGGAAGCAACTACACCAAGTATGAACAAAATCGGAGGGGGTCGGTACATTTCGAGTCTGTCTGGGTATGGAATGACCCTATTGATGTTCGAGTGTCGTGTGAACTGGAATTTTCCCAGTGTTTATTCGATCCGTGACTTACTAGCAGGACATTGAGAGACCCGGTTTATTCTAGTAAAATAATAATGAAGAATAAGTTGCAAAAGAAAGCTATGTGTGGTGTTTTTCATTAGTATGAACAAATGGCGGAGAAAAATATTGTGGGGTTTCGAGTAAAAGTGACCAAGTAACATTTTTTTTTTTTTTTTTTTCAAAATGAGCTTTTTTTGTCATTCCGGTACTAAGGAACGTTGTCTACTGTGTGTTGTTGCTAGGAACGTTATCTTCAAACTGATGTGTAAAAAATACTTAAAAATAAATTTTACCTGCCTGACCCAAAGAGTTTCATGTGACCAAATGGCATTTGAACTCAACCACCAAACACGAGATGGATTATAAATGTACTCTTTCTGGTTCATGTAAATGTTATCAATTGCCATTTGATCACTTCTACTGTGTAAGATTTGTAAGATTGCATAGTGGGCAGGTAAAAATGACCAATTATAGAGGTAGGTTATGGAGAACCTTTTCTAACAGAACTAAGTATATCATTGTTATTGGATGCTTGGCAACACGATAAATAAAGGAAAACCCGATTAAATTCCTCAATTTTATGTAAGTATGCGATTTTTTTTTCGAAGAATTGAATTGACCAAGTGAGTAGAGCTTGAAACTCCAGGCAGATCAAATAAGAGTTTTCCGAATGAACTGCTCTTATTTAATATGAAGTGAATTTTGAAGCACGATATCATAGGAGGGCACTAGCTAACTACCCACAGGATAAAGAAAAATCGAAACATAGTCGGATGAGACATCACACAACCAGTGTTAGTAAGGAGAAAATCGGTGAAACTTCAGATCACTCCCCTGTAAAATTTTGCAAATGTTACTTGGTCACTTTTACCCGGAACCCCACGATATGATTGAATGAACAAAGATAATTATGATATAAAACAGCTGGTTATTATGAGGTTAGAGGATAGTCGGTAAAGCGGCGTTTTACTTTTACACTATTACAGCGTCACTATAACACTACTCCGACAGGGTAATCGTTGATGACTTCAGGAAGAAAATGAAGTCTTAAGATTTAATAATTTTAGTGTATTGGCAGCATTTTGGGCAATGGCATCACAAGTTTGGTAACCATGAAAGACGGTTTCAGCACTCGTGACAGGAACGTCAAAGTTCATCCTCGATGACTTACTTGTTGTGTGATGTCCTCTGATGATTAAGCGAAGTGTTCAATCCAGAGTTGTTCCCGTGATAAAGGTGTTCCATTTCATTTCCCCGTCCGGCCAATCAGTATGATAATTTATTATCATGAAGTCGTCGTGTTCCCAAACCTCGAGCGTATTTTACTTTTAGAACGTGACGCGACAAAACCGCCTAGGCCGGTGCGAACTGAAGTTCTGCCACGCGTCGACTCCATTCAGGAGGCCTCCTCTCACATTTACATGCCACACTCAGTGACTACGTGGTTCCTTTGAAATTTCGAAAGAGAACCAGAAATTGAAAGTCATTGGATGATAAGGAATCGCACGGTGCCTCTCAGATGAATAATCAACGTGAGTAGCAATCGAGTCACCATCCACCAATATTCAATCATCTGCTCATCTGTAGATGTATATTGCAGAGTTTATGAGTTTCCCTAACAATAATGCATAAAAGATGGCGTCGGTCTAGAAAACCACGTGAAATTGGTTCCTCTGGTCGGAAGTAGAGATGTCAATATCGGCAAAGAATATCGACATTTCGTAGATTATCCACCAGGAAACGGGGTGTTGTTGTATGCAGGCTGGAATTTTGTTATTTATTTATTCATTAACATTCCGACGTTTCGGAGTGGTGGGACACTCCATCATCAGGGGATCTAGGACAACATACAATTTAATATCATTCATAACACCCCACACCACAGGGTTTTACATTATAATATTACTATGTCTAAGAATAAGTTACCTTTTTTTAAATTAATATACTTACAACTTCTTTTGGACATACATCCTCGTCATATTACTAGCAGCTGTCTGCTCACTGCAGTCAAATTGGTCAACAATAAATCCTAATTTAAAATAATCAAACCATTAGCATCATACATACAAAATCAACATATTTAAAATTACATTATCATTTTAAATTATTACCTTCTTTTTAATTCATCCAGCAATTCATCATAATCCTACCTGATATACTCCAGTGATCAACAATATATTCTAGTAATAAAACATCTGATAAAGACTCTGTATTAATAACAACAATAACTTTGAACAATAACACTTAACCATTTACATATCACTCTTTGACTAGAATTTAAGGATCACAGACAGGCAGGAATTTAATTAAGTTCTGGTATATTTAATTTATCTTTAATAATAACAAAACCACATTTCAGGTAGAAATAACCTACCTTACCTAATCATTTACTGACTAGATCCAGACTAGTGCAGACACAATTAACTTAATTACTTACAATTCTGTGAAGACACTAATGGCTTGCCTCTTCTTAAATCATCGACGTTTCGAATATAGATATTTTTAAAAAGTTATTCGATTTATCCTAGAACGATATGTCGGTCATCGATATTTTTTTCAAACTGTAATTCGAATTACGTATGAGTCCGGCGCATTATTGTATTTCATTCTACTACGGGTAAAGAATTCATCACTCGAAAATTCAATGATAACATCCATGAAAATAATTATTTTCAGGATCCAGGGAAGTAAATCATCAATATTATGTACGATTGTAAAATTAGTATAAGTGAACTAAGAACTAAGAAGGAAAATTGAAAAAAATCAATCAAACCAATATTGGCTGGGGATAGAAGTGAGGAAAACCCTCTGATTGATGTGCTCTCCAGTAAGTCTCGAACTGGCTAGAACCCAAGTCTCCAAAATGTCCCTACTTTTTTTACCTACGATTTGCCTACCTCATCTGATACAATTCCCCTACTCTTCAATGGAAATTATAAAATTAGTTTTGAGCAATAAGATTGAGAATAAGATGGTTGATATGATCCACGGCTGAAAAATATCGGATCCGATAGTGTTCATTTGATGTCGATACATCGGAATAGAAAATGTCGCTTTAATATGTCGATGAATCGACGGAAGAATGTTCATATTTAGATATATCGATATTTTCTTGACATCCCTAGTCAGAAGAACCAGCTCTACAGTTATTGACAAGGTAGTTGTTATTATTTTTCCCACATATTTCCCAAATTCAGACGTAGATCCCAGGTTCAATTGACCTACCACGCACTGGATATATATCTTCCGAAAATCATCGTGCTACGCTTAACCAATTACACTCATAAAAATAATTGATCGTTGCTTGACACAATGTAGTGTCTCCCGTATGAAAAATATTGTGCTTATCTTGTAAGACCCCAGTAGCTTAACAGAGGGCCCCGCAGGGCCTGCTATGCGGGGTGGCCCGCGAGCCGAGGGTGCCCGGGAGCGAGGAGAGAAAATGCGGGAAATGACGAGCGGAAACCGGCGATCTCTGGTAAAATTAGGGTCAATCATGACGAATTTTATTGTTTAAATTCGTGATTAATGTTATTTATGCAACCGCACTTCGTACTTTCGTACACTGCGTTTGTCTAAGACCAAAACAATCGGAATATTAAGTTACCTATTCTTATTATTTAGAAAATAGATTTATTGTCGAAAAATTTATAGTTAACGATTGACCATTTCTGGGCACACGAAGTCCTCTAATTTCAAAACAATTTAGATCGACAATTCACGAGAATTCGGTCATGTGAGCAAAGATGAGGATGATCATCGCAATTAGGTGTTCGTCGTTAATTTGTTATCCGAATATTTCTCGTTTATCGCTTAATGGCCTCGAGTTTATTGTCAACTTCACAGTACACGGTTTGGCAAATGGATGTGTTTGCTTGTAAATCGTCAACTAAATCTATTGTCCAGTTTTGAGGTAAATTTAGGTGATTTTTTGGGTCAAGTTAGGTCATGGCTCACTATACTAATAACACGGGGGGGGGGGGGGGGGGGGAAAAAAACTGTTACGCCACTCTAAGACCACCAAGTTTTGCTGAAATTCTTACGAATGAACATTTTCACGTTCTTCCATTAAAACCCAACATTTCCCACCCAGCAACAACTTTGCAGTCTCTTCCGTAATTAGTATATATATGCATAAAACGGCCGAGGAATACTTTTTTCAACTATTATTTTGGCCCTCTTCTATTGGTTCCCTATTTTCACAATAGGTAAGCCTTTGTACTCGTACTAAAAAATGTTTTTATAACCCCCCTCCTCAAACTTCGTCATTCTACGTTTCAAGGTACCTACACCAATTCCAAATCTGGAAAGTCGTTCCGCCCAAAATAAAATTTCGTACAATTGATGTAAAAATCCGTTGTTCCGCACATGGACTCCACTTGAGGTCTGGTTGATTACTTCTATCCAGCCCGATCGCTTCACATGCCTGGATACTGTAGTGGACCACCTCGAAATAGAGTGGGTCAGTTCATGCCCACTATCCCCACTTTAATGTAAATAAAAGAGCCGAGAGAGGCCACATTATATGCATTCATCTACATTCATTCCTGGCTTATCAATTGCAACCTGGTTCACCACACTTTTCTTGTGTATATCTGATATGGTCTTGACGGGAGCCACGGATACAGTAGTGCGTTCCAGTCAACATTCAGTAGACAACGTTATATAGAGAATTGCCAAGGTAACTCAGGACTTTGAAAATCTGTAGCAGTATATATATGCATAAAACGGCCGAGGAATACTTTTTTCAACTATTATTTTGGCCCTCTTCTATTGGTTTTTTTCAACAATAGGTAAGCCTTTGTACTCGTACTAAAAAATATTTGTATAACCCCCCTCCTCAAACTTCGTCATTCTACGTTTCAAGGTACCTACACCAATTCCAAATGTGGAAAGTCGTTCCGCCCAAAATAAAATTTCGTACAATTGATGTAAAAATCCGTTCTTCCGCACATGGACTCCACTTGAGGTCTGTCTAATCCCTATTTTATCCAGCCCGATCGCTTCACATGCCTGCAGACAAAAACTAGTCAAAAATATGGCAAAAACTTGTTGTTGAGATTTTTATTGTAATTTCCAAGTAATTTTAAACGCTGAATCCATTGAGACGGGTCCCAGACCAGTCTAATCTCAAACGCTTAGGAAATTATAAATTTGAAGTAGGAAATTTTGCAAACGGATCTAAATTTGAGTTTTTAAATTCTAGTTTTTAATTTCCTCTCCAATATAAGTATAGAAAGCAGGAGTTATGCATGAATTACGTATGAATTAAACTGCTTGACTTCGACTCTTTGTAAAAACATCAATATTTATCTGATGATATTTTTTTTCACATAACATTTTACCGAATTATATGCCATTAATAGTTTGAAATTTCATTCAATAACCGAAATGATTAGAAATTGGAATTCATAATGTTGAAGAATAATAAATCATTTTTAATTTCGCTAGTCAGCGACAAAGGCTGTCTAATGCAAAAGTGATGAACCTTTTCGTAATAGTTTGCTGCGCTTTAATTCATTATCAGTTGAAACGACGGAGTGAAATGGAGATCGGACGGACGGATTGGTTGAAAATTCGTTAATTACTGTATGGGTGGTAGTTAGCACGGGGCAGATGTAGTGGTGGCCCTGTGAAACGGTCCAATCTGTACCGCCGACTAATCAATTGCAATCGAGTTAACGCAGCGGCCCCTGTTGCCTGCACGGGCGTCGATTGTTGAACGCTTGTCCAATTAATTACGACCAAATTCATGTGAGCCGACGAAGGTTGCAATTAGTTTTGAGAGCGCCAGTAACTATTTTAGTAGATCCCGTATGGCAATTAGATCCATAGTTGGCGGGATATTGGGGCATCAATGTAAATAAGTACTCCCAGATAAATGTGATTATTTGGTTGACCCTGATGTGGCAACACCCCGTTGCAACCGCCCTACTACTATCACAACTTTGATTCAATGTATTTAACAGAAATACTCATAATGTGACTCATACACTACAAGCTCATTAAAGAACGCTGAAAATTTTCCTCGATGGTTCATTAATTATTTAAAAGCTTTTATTTAACTTGTAATTTATGTAAGGATGTTCGGGTGGAATCTTGCGACCCGATTTTGAAGCAGATACTCTCAACCGATTAAGCTGAAAACTTGTTTGCACGTTTAGATTGGATGACAATACACGATTAGTTGTGTGATGGCGGAATAGTGATTTTAACGTCATTCTAAATTCTACACGATATGGGTATGCATTTCTACAATATGGGTATCAAATGAAAAGGCTTGTTGAATATTGGTTTAAAATGAAAGGGTGTTGAGAGGGAGTTAGATTAGAGAAAAAATACATATTAAAAAAGAAGAAGTTCTTTTAGGAATCCCTCTGAAATTTGATCCCTCGGTTATTTTTGATTTGAACCTGTCAAATCGGTTGATTTTATTGAAGAGCTAGACTGTTCCGAATTAACCAGGAAAACGACCTTGCAACAATGATGCTTCGAATAAGATGAACAGACTCAGAAACCTAGCTAGCGATGACTGAAAAGTAAAAAATAAATTAAACAAAAACCATTTTAAGAAAACTTTAATTTAAATGCAATAAAAAGAAGGAAATAAATGTTTACTAACAAATTTCAACTGTCTACTCATAGCCTACGTACGCAATTCATAAAATCATAAAAGCTTGTCGTAACGTATGCGTAGGTAGGTACTAGATAGGTATCTGTAAGTATTTACCTAATTAAACTGAAAAAAAAAAAAAAAAAAAAATGAACATATCGGAATAAGTTGGTCAATGAAATAGGTACCCAAGAACTCGTTAATTTACACAAGCCTAAATCTCGCGACAAGCTTTTATGATTTTATGAATTGTGCATATAGGCTATAAGTAGACAGTTAAAATGTGTATGGGGCTAACGGGGGTTTACGTTAGAGCATTCTATGTTCATAAACGGTACTTACTAAGCCTAACCAACTTCCTGGAAAAATCTGTAATTCAACCGGAGCACCATAGAGGCTAGTGCTTACCAAGGTGGCAGGTACACGAATGATCCCCTCGGGCGGACGGAAAAGTGGTGATGCCGGGATAACAAAGGACGGAAGGAGCCCACCTGAAGGTTAGTTGAAGGAGTGTTGAGCGGGGGGACGGTCGGGTCGGTCTCTAAGAACTGGATTGTACTCCTGTTAATCATTTAAATGATAGAACGTTTTTTTGTTTAATTTATTTTCGATAATCCTTTTCCTTCAATGACTGATATTTGTTTACTGGACGTAGACTTCGGTATATTATTCTGATTCCTAGCTTCTGTACCGTATTATTGTGTTCTTGTGCCTTAAGAAGAGCAACACTCTTTTTTCACTACCATAAAGCGACTAGAAAATAAATTAACCACGAGGTCTTTCAGCTGATGACTGTGTCTCCTTGTGATTGACTTCTGCGTGTATCACAGACGGCAGGAAAAGTCTGTCATAAATAAAACTCCTTAAACACTACAATTTACTAGCCCGAAGATAATTAACAAAATCTGATGGTATATATACCATAATATAATAATAGCAGCACAACATATACTCGCTTTGCTCGTGGGAGACAGGCCCAAAACCCCGAAATAGAATCCGTGCGTTATCATTTGCTCGCTCTACCTTTGGGAGCGAGTAGGTAGGCACCTAATCGGAATGAGGAACCCTAGTTGACGTTGACGAAGTTCAGAACGTAAGAGGTGTTATATATTTAAACTTATGATGAATTATGATAATAACTTGCTCGATTGTTCCGTTCAAAGTTATGGCACTGAGTGAGTGAAGAAGCTTCTAGATTCGGAATAAATAAACAACTAAATTATTAACTTAAACAAGTATTCTTTAAGATCCGAAATCTGAATAAACATACCTAGTTACCTAAAGTTAAAAAAGTGCTTATTATTGGCCGACTATGATGCTCTATCAAGAAGGTGAGGAGGTAAGTTTTACTGACGTAATATCAAAGTTTCAAGTTTCATAACAATATTAGTTTAAGTGATAAGCTGATAAATATCTTCGAATGAATCACATAATTTTGGTGGATAAGATGTTTTGTCGGATCAATATCATCAGTCAACTGTCTGACTGTGTCATATTTGCAATCTTCGTTCCAGAAATAACTTTACAGAAACCTTGTCTCTGCAGAGAGAGAACGGTTGAGGAAATAGGATGAGCGTTGTTGCGAAGAAACGGAACGCTCCGGAAAATTACTGAATAATACTGCGCGCTTTTTCAAAGACCTCCCGCGCTGCTTTTGAAGCAAAATAATTCCCCCTCATCATTCCCCTTTCGCGCTGAGCGGAGTTTGACGGATAGAGGAAAATTTATCATTGGAGTCGCCGCGGCCAAAAAGGTTTTCTGAAAAGCCCGGAAAAAAAAGACTGGCTGAGCTTGAACGGTGATGAAATGGAAGGGGGGGTATTTAGTAAAAAAGTGGATTTTTACGAGTTGTTGATGAGTCAGAGTTGAGGGGTGAAGGGCACACAAAGAAAAATCGTCATGAGGAGAAACTGCGAGGCTCTCCGTACGTGATCGAGCGGGATCCATTCCCTGGAGAAAGATTTAGTTCTTTCTCCAGGAAATCTTCCGTACTTGGACATTCTGATCCCAGGAGTGCGCCGAAGTCTGCTGAAAGAGAGTGACTACTAGAATCAGATTCCTTATCTTAGTAACATGGAAAATTTCACTACATTCCCAGACCATCAGACCCAGACCATAGTGAGAATCATGATTATTACTACCTGGCTGCAGAAATTAACTTGGCTCGTTCCCTCTGCTCAGTGACTCTTCTACGATTCGGGGTTCCGGCTCAGCATGATTCGCGCATCGGTGAAGGCACCAGCACTTCTGGCTGAGATCAAATTTCTCATTCCTCGCTTGATTACACTTTGCATGATTTCTAACGCAAAATACACACACATGTATAACCGCCCGCTATTCAGGATGCCGTTAGTGGTGAATCGAGTCGCACTCAAGTGTATCGATTTGGATATTCTTGAACAATCAGTGCAAGTTATTAAAAACATGGCAAAAAGTCCGGTTGGACAAAGAACCCTTAGCTCTGTCATTCCTGAATATTTTTTATACAAATGGAGGTATAATTTATACAGGTACCTATATACTATTGTAATGTTGTATACGATTTTCAGTATTAAATAAATAAATATGATATCAGAATTGCGCCGAAGTCGGTCCCTTCAGTCCGTCTAAGTCTGCTGAAAGAGACCGATGACCTGAAATTGCAAATTCTTAATCTTCCCATTGCGGAAAATCCATCGGCTAGATTCACTACATTTTCAGACCATCTGATCTCAGAATGCGAGCCAAAGTCGTCCTTTCCCCCTCCTTTTCCTCTCCCACCTTGACAAGTTCTGGTCAGCTCCTGATATAAATTAATATCAAACAACGCGACCAAGACGTTGACATTTTATCCCCTTCCGATAAATTATGAACTCTATCTAACAAAGGAATTGGGTTTTGTTCTCGTACACTCAATTGAAATATAAACGAGGCAAATGAACCAAAACATGGCTCTGTAACAACTAGAAAATTAAACTTTTCAGAAAAGCTTCTTTGGAATGATTTTATTTGCTTTCTGACGCACTGTAGAATTGTTTGGGAGGAACTAGTTTCGTAATCAGTGGAAGTTGGGTTCACATAACTACCAACTACAGTTCCTCTGTAGCTTCGTTAATTTGCTTTACTGGATTAAAACTTGAAATGACGAAAAAAGAAATAAAACCATTTTTAACATCGGGCTGGATGCATAATGTGATTCCAAAAAGTTTTACAACCTGGTCTGTTCCCAACAACTACGGACTACACACACACATGTGTTTCATAATTGTCCAATCCAATCACTTTTGGCCAATAAACAAATTTCTATTATTAAAAAAAAACGCTGCAAATGCTTTCACTTATTATTCTATATTATTAGTAGAGTAAATAAGTATTCTTTCTCTGGGGTTTATTATTCAATTGGCGTGCGTTCATGATTTGAATTTCTACTAAGCTTTGGAGTGTGCGTGTTTCATAGGTGATAGAGCGATTATTGAATTTCATGAGATATGCATAGAGCACGTAAATCTGTTCTCAACCAAAATACCTATTTGGATTGATCAATTGATCATATTTGTGTGCCTCCTGAAATTCAATAATCGCTCTATCACCTGTGAAACACGCACACTCTAAAGCTTAGTAGAAATTCAAATCATGAACGCAAGCCAATTGAATAATAAACCCCAGTGAAAGAATTTGCAGCGTTTCATGAGTATCAGAATGCTTCAACACGTGTATCGGCTACAAAGCCTATTAGGAGTTCACTCCAATATCCACATTACTACATCACTACATCACTAGGTTACTGCGATGAAAACATAAACAATAATAAACCAAAAAAACGCTGCAAATTCTTTCACTGGGGTTTATTATTCAATTGGCTTGCGTTCATGATTTGAATTTCTACTAAGCTTTGGAGTGTGTGTGTTTCACAGGTGATGAGCGATTATTGAATTTCAGGAGGCACACAAATATGATCAACTGATCAATCCAAATAGGTATTTCGGTTGAGAACAGATTTACGTGCTCTATGCATATCTCCTGAAATTCAATAATCGCTCTATCACCTGTAAAACACGCACACTCCAAAGCTTAGTAGAAATTCAAATCATGAACGCAAGCCAATTGAATAATAAACCCCAGTGAAAGCATTTGCAGCGTTTTTATATGTGTATTGAATATTTTATTTCAGAGCGATTTTTGACAAAGAACTCAGTGTTTGAACGTGGAAAAACGTTAATCTTTCAAACGAAATCAGCGTTTTGACATGAAATTATGCCTGTGTTGTTGGATGAAAATGATGAGACGAAGGGGAAATAACCAAGTAATTTTTCTCGCTGAATCGAATGAAAACATTTCTAAGACTCTCCAAATTATTAAAATCATGAAAAGAATTCACGTTTTTAACGTTTCATTTTGTTGAAGTTATCTTATCAGAATCTTTGAAATTTTCATACTGTAAGTTTTTGAAACATAATTCAATTGAAAATCATTGAAAATACACAACGAAGGCAATATCAACGAAGAACGGTAAATCTCGACAGAAGCGGGTTAACCTACAAAGTGTCCGCCGTTAACGTTACAAAGTGTAACGTAAACAAATGTTAACGGGATTGCGCGGCGAAAAAGCGATTTGAAAGTCACAACACGCGGCACGAGGGTTTGCCGCGACAAACTCAACTAGCTCGGTACCGCGCTTTTACGTATGACAATTCTATAGAACAGCATAGTTTGATCGCTTATAGAACAGATCGCGTAGGTGGCCCACTCGCTCGCGTTCGTTTTTCACATATGACCCTGACGCGACTGCGGCTGTCGACGTCAGGTATGTACATACACAGGCGCGCCGCGCTGTGAGAGAGTTTTCTCTCAAGAGGCGCGGCGCGGCAGGCGTTCAGCGGCGCGGCAGGCGCTCAGTGCCCCTGTACCTATACTATTGCCCATATAGGCACCTAAACCGCAGGGACCAAAACCCCTCCCCCGCCATCAGGTGGCAACACCACAGGGGCGCCCAGCGCCCCTGTACCTATACTATTGCCCATATAGGCACCAAAACCGCAGGGACCAAAACCCCTCCCCCGCCATCAGGTTGCAACACCACAGCGGACCCTTTAACTCGGCTGGCTTTCCCTCATTAGCAGCAGTAAAAGCCCCTTTCAATCTCCCCCTCTTGACGCAAGACGTTTTAGTTGTTTTTGTTGAAAAATGTAATTTTTTGTAAGATTCAAAATGTTCACATCGTTCTGAGGAAAACAAGTCTAAATTTAATAATAATCGGTTATTCTACTATAAATAGTAGAAATTCAAATCATGAACGCAAGCCAATTGAATAATAAACCCCAGTGAAAGAATTTGAAGGTTTTTTTTTTATTGAAATCCCCCCCCCCCCCCCCCCCACAATAAAAACATCTATAATTTATCAAGTCCTTTAGCACTCGTATTGCGTTAAAACTTCCCCAAATCCAAATTTAAACGATGTAGCCAAAGGTAGACTGATGTACAGGAGGCACACAAATATCGTCAACTGATCAATCCAAAAGGTGTTTTGGTTGAGAACCGATTTACGTGGTCTATGCATATCTCCTGAAATTCAATAATCGCTCTATCACCTGTAAAACACGCACACTCCGAAGCTTAGTAGAAATTCAAATCATGAACGCAAGCCGATTGAATAATAAACCTCAATGAAAGAATACTTATTTACCCCAGTAATAATATTGAATTATGAACCCCAGTAGTAATATTGAATAATATTTACCTATATATTATCAGCGTTTCATGCATATAAGAATACTTCAACCCGTGTATAGGCTATTAACTACAAGTATCCACATCGGCTATCACTCCAGTATCAACATTCACTACAACTCAACGCTATCGGCATCACTAGGTTACAAACAAACAATAATAAACAAAAAAACGCAAATGTTGGCACCATAAATCGGGCCATAGATCGGGAATGGTTTGACCTACGGACGTGGGCAGGATCTCATTCGATCCCTCATGGTATGTTCTTCAAAAAGAGTACAAATTTAGGCCGCTTCGACTAGTTTTGAGGTTTTTAGAGATTTTACAAAACTTTGACAGCCCTTAAAGGGCACTTTAAATTGAGAGAGAGAGCTGGCTCAAGAATTGGGGCGTCGTCGGACCAAGATGGATTTTTCCTGAAAATTTCAGATCTTTTGCTCCAGCCGTTTGGGAGAAATCGTGCGTACGGCGGACGGACGGAAAATTTTATTGCAGATTCGGATTCTACACCCTTTGAAACGTAAACCATGAAATTTTCATGGGAGGGGGGGGGGGTTAGAATTTTTTTCCCCGAGCGATTACAATGGTTTATTATTGAATAATAAACAAAAAAACCGACAGGATCACCCGAAAACGACTGTGACGACAACCCTAACAACGGGTAGCCATTTCAAAATTTCTCGAACTCCTACGACTTGTCTTCGCTTCCTGACATGCGAAGCACATCCCAAACTTCGGAAACAAAGAGATTCATTCAAGCCTGGACCCTCTCACCGTTAAAAACCTGGCACAAGGTGTTCAGAGCGGTGTTGCGAGAACTGTGTTTTTGGGACATAATTGCGGCTGAATCCTGTGGACTCCTAAGTCTTTGGCTGTCCTCAGTGCACCCTAGGGATGAGACATCGACAGAAAACGTTGATATTGATATCGATGTCGATGTTTGAGAGCGGCATCGATATGTCCACCAATATCGGGTGAAAACATCGATATTGCCGATATCGGTGCATTTATCAGTAAACAGTATCCTTATTACACTCTACTAAAGTTCTCTTCTTGCTAGTATTCTGAAAATTGTGTGATACCTCATTTAAGTTGAAAGCTGAAGAATCTCATAATTTTTTTGATAATTTTGCCTATCTATCTCGTTTTATTATCTTCAAAATACTCTAGTTCGAATGGAATCTCAATTCTATCGAGAGCTATCGTTTGGAATGTGTTTTTGGTGTCTTTTAACAATGGGTTTTGAAAATATTTTGGACCGAGAACAATAGTTTCTTTTTCTTCGAAAATTCGCTAATACTACAGCGGTGGAATGAAATTTTAATATTTCTTTCTTTTCACGTTTTGTAGCGAGCAAACTTGGTGGAATTTTTTCTGTGAGTGAAGAGTAAGCGAAACCGATGGCATCGAAGCCAAATCATCGATATATCGATATATCGAATGTGTGGCATCGATGGAAAAATATCGTAATATCGAAGCAAAACATCGGTATTTCGATAATATCGATGTCGATGTCCCATCTCTAGCTGTCTCTATGATCCTCGCCCTTAGAAAATGTACGCGTATTCCTCATTTGTGATGCCCGCCATGATTTTAACGTAACTGAACACTTTCATGACGTTTTGTCGACTCAACTCGCTTTCACACTTCAACTAGTCTTGAAACATTGGCTTGCACTGCACACCTGCCCACGGCATTATCCAAATATGGTATTCATATTTCAGATTAAGTTCAAGTGCGGCAACGAAGCTCCTAATGTTGTTTCTTTTGATATTTTCCTCCTACGGTCCACTGTTAAACCAGTATTTGGTGTCAACGCGATTTCGTGGATCGGGTTATTAACACAGCAAAGAAACTGCCCTTCTAACTTGTCAAACATTTTTTATTGTATACCTACCTTTCGCATGCGTTGTTAGCATATAAACACATCTCAGTATTCACTGTTTTTTCTCCTCTCCCAGTATTAGGTGTATATATGATTTATGTCTGCCTGCAGCGAAGTTATGGATCGTCTCCGTATACCTCGTTGTATCAACATTCGGAAAGCAAAATGCCGTTACGGCGTAGCCCAAGTTATGAAAGACTCCCGCGGGAGATGGGTTTGCTCCTACTTCGATAAACAGTCAGGGGTGCGGTACCGTGAGGAAAATCGCTTTGATTTATCGGCACAGTTGATCAGAAAGGATTTCCCCTTCCAACGTTTTTTCACAATTCACGCTTTTGTCTTTTGGTTTACTCTTTAAAATAACAAACATTCATAATTAAACAGAGAAACTATGTGTTTCATTCCCAAAATTTTTCATTAGACGTTTCAGGATTCACCGATTTATATTTCTACATTGGCTATTAACATTATCTTCTCGCATAAACTTCTTTGCTATTCAAGTGAAATCTACTAATTCACTGACTGTCCACATAACCCGAACAGAGCTTAGAGCGCCATTTCCTTCAAGAAGGTGCTTCCTACTTTTATCCTCTTACCAAGAAATGAAGGATTTCATGTAAAATAAACAACCAGTTTAAAATTAGTACAGACTGCGATTCTTACACTTTTTTGGGAAAAATCCATGTCATTGAAAAGGAGGCTGCTGGATAAGTTAAATGGTTGGCTACTCGGGAGCTGTCTCACACTAAACACATCGAAGACAAAGTACATGCTAATTGGTGGGGGTGGTGTTCCCAGTGATGGCACTCTGACAATTCATTCCTGCACACCAGGGGTGTTCTGTGGATGCGTACGGCTGGAAAGAGTCTCCAAATATAAGTACCTTGGGGTCACGATGGACTCACCACTGTTGTGGAAAGAGTTTGTAAACGAGTTTACGGAGTCTGGAGTATAGTTAAGAAACTTGCTCTTTCCACAATAGGTAAACCTATTTTACCATGTGAGATCCATTCTTTCGGCAGAACGCTTAAAACTTGTATATTTATCACTCGTCCAGTCATTGCTCCAGTATGGCATATTTTTGAGGGGAGGAGCTCTTCCAAGCTGTTTGCATAAAGTGTTGGTGCTAAAAAAGGCAATCCTATAGGTCATGCTTGGCAAGCCCAAGCGATATCCTAGCGAGCAAATTTTCCGAGACGCAAAGATATTTAATTTGAGGCAGCTTTTTATTAAAGGATTAGTCCTATTTTACTACTGCAACCCATCAATTGTGAACAGCCCTAACATTCATGTTTACTCCACCCTTTTTCAACTCCTCCATCATGTGGTAAATTCAAGAATAAACCTAAAGCTTACATCACGCAGCCCGCAGTACTTGGTATACCTACCTTATAATTCCTTGCCAACAGATCTGAAGAACCCTACTAACATAACCCGCCCCGCCTACAAAAGGATGGTATTTACCTGGCTAATTAATTTGGGGACAGCAAATGCTGATGCCATTCTCACAAGCATTTACATTTGACCGCTTATTTCCTCTCTCACTAGTAGTGCTGCTGTCGAGTCGAGGTAGGAAGCCACGTTATAATTTGGAAATTATAATAATTGATAAATCATTACAAATAATTATTGGTTCATAATAGTAATGATAATAGTAAATGAAGTAATTACTGCTTAAGACCTAAATTGTAATTGTAGGTCAGTATTGTAAAATTAGGCAACCTAATCCGTCAATACAGGCGTGTTATAAAGGTATTCGTGTATTTAGTTTGTACCCTTTTCGTGCCTATTAGGTTAAAAACAAAAACTTGCATCATGTGGTGCCTCTGAGTTATGATGCTATGGTGCCATATTCTGCGTCATGATGCTATGCCGAGCAGATAGCAGGTGCTCTGTCGTCCACCGGCGGGATGTTGAAAAAAGAAGATAAATTACCGCTTGCTGTGCCATACAGGCCATTATCTTAAATGTTTCGTTATCTTCAAAAGCAAAAATGCAATCGTCATGATGCTATGCCGAGCAGATAGCAGGTGCTCTGTCGTCCACCGGCGGGATGTTGAAAAAAGAAGATAAATTACCGCTTGCTGAGTGACCAGCTAAGAAGATTATCGTCAAGCCGTCAAGCCAGATGGGTCAGCCATAATCTTAGATGTTCACGTTGTCAGTGGACGGCTGGACATGGTGCATACCTGAAGGGTTGAAATAATCAATTATGATAGTGAGATTAGCGTGGCGCCTTATACAATAAGGACCGTAACACCACCATACCATAACGACCATATCATGAAGTGGAGTGTGGTGCGGGGATGCTTCTCGAGTTGGACATCTTGGCAGAAGAGCTTCCTGGTGTCACCAACCTTCTTGGTTCTTACTACAACTGTTGGTACCTTCAGAACGATAGTTCCTTCCACCCCTTTCTTCCTCCTCGATGTTGATTAAGTTTCCAAATTCTCGCTATAATATCAGGGCCGGTGCAAGGAGTTTTTTTGGCACATGCGAGATCTGGATTTGGCGCCAATATATATACATATTAGTGACTTCATAGATTGCTGCAAACGCGCATATATATAATACTCAACTTGTTGTTCTATCTTTCTCATAGGTAGCCTACTGTAGTAGTAAAACAACTCATTTTAGGGGAAAACAAGATTCGCCGAGCAATTAACAACAACAAAGTATAATTCGAATAATTTATCGTTTGTTTCCTTGATAGATTACGAAAGTGTGTATTACGAATGTAGATCCTTCAGGAGCAATTTTCCCTTCGGTAAAAGTTATTCCCACAACCCTCGACCCTCTTCGAAGGCAAACATCAAAGTTGTAAGGCGGGATTATCGATTTCACAGTTGGATACTCCAATATCTGAAACGTTGGTTGTATTTACCTTAGATGAAGCAGCAACCTCATCATAATTATCGGACAAATACGACTGATTTCAGTATTCCAAGATTCGAATATTGGGGCAGTATGGACACTTTTCTCATGAGTAACAATTAATTCTGTTGTTGTTCTACATCCTTTCCAGTTTCTTCATTAATTCGCTATTGGTTTCTGAATGTCTTCCCAACTATTCGGGACAAATCAGTGCATTTGCGATATGGAATCGTTTCGGAAAATAATTAGAATAGTAATTTGCGTTCAGAATTAAAGGACGTGTCAACACGATTGTGAATGTGAACGTCCTTGGATTTGGGAAAAATTGACTAGTTTCAAATGAGGATCGAATCGGCCGATATTTTATTTATTTATCTATTTTTCTTCTTATTACACGGGCCAAAGCCCAATATAAGGAGGAACAGATATTAAATTAGATCGAATAGATTGAATGAGATCAGACAAGGGAGCCAAGGAATAACATACAACGAAAACAGAAAGCAAAAACGAAAACTCACACAACTAACCGGAAACGCACTGCACACACCTAGCGACTCTCCAGGGACCACTACACCGATATACGAAGTATCGCAGATCTGAAGGAAACGACGATGCAACGAAGTCAACCGATGTGTCGGCACCCATCATGGTGCGGTTTACAGCTTGCTGTGCCCTCACCAGAGGGTTGTTCAGAAGGCAGTTCGTAGCCGCTGGCCGCAGGTAGAAGATCGGCGAGTTGGGCACTGGGGTACGGCGAAATTGAGCCGAGACAAGAGATCGGGAGAATCCGTAGACCCATCTAATAGCCTCTTCAAAAACAAGAAATCCGCCTCAATTCGCCAATCATCCAAGGAAGAGAGTCCAGAATCCAGAATAGGAGTAGTCCTCCCAGCTAACACCTTCCTTGTGAGCAAGGTAAGCGCACAAAACTCCGCTGAAATCTCTCAAGGGCGTCTCTAGCATTGGTGTAGTGTGGGAACCAAACAGGTGAGGTATAATCCATTATAGGTCGAACTAGTGCACAGTAGAGAAGCTTCAAGGACCGAGAGCTGGTGAACTCCCGTGTGTTTCTCTTAAGGAATCCCAACATCTTGAGAGCCCTCGAGCAGGTAGAGGTGAGTGGCAAAAGTGAGCTCGCGATTGATATAATTAAAATGGAGTTTCGTTTTCAAGAGTTACTTTTAAAATCGAGTTTTTCAAGACATTTGCTACACAATTGTTAGCAAGTGAAGGGTAGCACGGTGTTTTATTATATCAATTGTACTACTCGTTAATTCCTACGTCGTCCTATTGTAGTTATTTTAATGTCTACTTTTGTTTCGTACAAAGAGACTACTAGAGGTTAATGTGTTAATGTTCATGGAGTTAACGGAGTTATTGGGAGATCTGAAAGTCATGGGATAGAGACGCATTGATCAGCTGCATCAGCATCAGGGCTGTTTCGGTTAATTTTGCTCCTAATTGATATGATGTACCGTGCTGAAGTATTTATCAGAGATAGATCAGTGATTTACGTGGAAGGGACGTGGACGTGGATTTCCAAATACAGAAATGATATACCTCCATGTAAGACTAGGAATTTTTTTTTCCGCCTTGCTCTAAAATCTCATTAACCAGTCCTGTCTGCCTGTTGTTATTTTCGAATGAAATAATTAATTACGAACGCTAATTCCTCAATTATATGTCATATTTTTAAACTATTTTATTGCACCGAGTAAACTCATTAATTTGATTTGTTTTACTAATGTATATATTTCAGGGTTAAGGTACACAACTTAGTCCATCTCTTTAACTTTCACAATCACTTCCTAAACACGTTCACGTGGTTTTACTCGCTTAAGGCGACGAGTTATACCTTGTACGTTCAGAAGCTTGACAGCTTCCTCATTTACATGATATTTGAGTCTGTTAAGGTGAGCAGTAGCTCGCTTTTTAGTAACTTCGTCCACGGTGGAGGGCATCGTTACGGTAATACCACGGTGCAGCCGTGATAAATCGTAAAACGATGTTCTGGAAACGTTGGATTATCTGTCTATCTGTCTATTGGTTGGAGCTGTACAGCCCCACAACTGCGCTCCATACTCCCATACTGGCTTTAGTACTTGATCGTACATTAGCAGCTTGTTACCAATGGTCATGGTGGATCTCCGGCCGATTAGACAGTACATTCTTCTAAGTTTTAACATGAGTTCAGATTTCTTTTTTTTTTATGTGTTCTTTCCATCTGAGCTTAGCGTTAAGCGTCATGCCCAGGTATTTGGCTTCATTCGCGTAGGGAATTACCAGGTTGTTGAGAAAAGTAGAGATGTAGTTGATTTTCCGTTCGGTAAAGTCAATGTGCAGTGGGCCTCATTCAATCTGATCCTCCATTTTGATGTCCAGTAGTTATATGCCATGATACTGCCTTTTGAAGAAAAACGTTGGATATGCTCCTTAAATCTATGATACTTTTGAAGATTTTTTCAATAGTTTCGAAAGATTTATTTGCTTTGAGAATTGAACGCAATAGAAGATAGTGAATAAAGTGGCGCCCAGGTCGTTTCTGGCGCTAGTCTTTGTTGCGTTCTCAGTTTAGTGGAAATGACTCTTATGCTCGATCAACGTTTCACGTTCGGGATCTTGACTTTATTAACCGGGTGGACCGCATTTAACCCACTGATGCCCAGGAAACGATGAATATTCCGTCCGGACAATGAACAGGCCCTCAAGACCTTTTTCCTCACCTCACCGTCCCTTAGCGGTGACGGGGTATCATTATAGCTCAATTCATCCCCCCTTCCCGCAGGATCAGGGGGATGAACCCACCCCTAACTCCAACCCTCAACTCCCAGTTCCCACGGGGTCATCACAACTTGGCAACCGATCCGCCCTCTCGCTCCCACCGCCTCAAGAAAAGGGAGCACCAATTACAATAGAAGGGTAACTAAGCCTCGAGCCAACTCCGAGCCAACCCCCTCCCCAGAAATTGAATAAACGTTAATTTTTGACCCAGTTTCCAAAATCTCTCCCTCCTCCCCTTCGATCTCCTATTTCTTGCCGTCTTCGCCAACTTGGAACAATAGGAAACTCAAGATGCTTCGGGTCTGCCGTGAATGGTCGAGCTTTTCAGAGATACCGCGGCCACGGAAGATACGAGCAGATATAGAAGAGAAGACCCCTTTTTTCGCTTCCTTTACGCTCTTTTCTTTTCAACCCTTCTATTGGTTAAGTTTCCTTCTTATCTCGCTGTCATAATATTTTCCACCATACAGTCAACCTCTCGTCTCTCTCTATCGCTTTTCAAGGAAAGTTGTACTTAAACACTTTTTTTTCTTTATAAATCGCAGTCACGATCTCCAGTGAATGATAACCAATTTGTTTCAGTCCACTATGAATTGTTATCCAAGGCAGTCGGAAAATAGTACACCATAATAACATAATTGAAATTTCAGGATTCAAGCTATAACTCCATTCACTCAGTATTACTGAATCACCGAGAATCTAAGCAGTCTCATTGACTTATTTGCTGAAAATGCATATTTACATAATATAAACCGAGTTCGTTTGATCTGTTGGAGCGATGGTTCGTTTCAGTTAAGCCTAGTACAGACAGTGCGAGGCTGCTCGCTTCGAATTCCTCGCTACATCTGCCTCAGGTCGAGGCGAACGCTTTTGTCGAAAATTGCAACACGAATGCTCGGTGCGAGCACGCGACCACCCAAAAAGTACGGAAAGTAGTCAATATGGTGCCGTCATCCCGTATGATAGTAATTCATTCATTGACAACGATATTTCGCGCCACACGTCTTCGCTCTTCTTTTTATTGTAATACTCCGGGTGTTTACTGTCCCACAAAACGCGTTCACATACATATATTTTCACTATCTCGTGAATCGCTTCTCCATCCATAGCGTTGCTCGGCTTGAGGCAAATGCAAACAGGTACACACAGTACGAACGGTTCGGTGCGAGGCGCCTTTGAGCAGTACCGTTTTACCGACAAGCTCCCCGCTCACCTCGAGCAGTGCGAACCGAGCGGCTCGTCGCGAGCATCCCCGGTACACACAGTCCGAGCATGCGTCCTGAGTCATTCGAAGCGAGCAGGCTCGCACTGTCTGCACCCGGCTTTACCATTATGCACGTTGTACACCTGGTCACTTATTAGGGCTAACCAGTAGGCTCTGAAAAGATAAGCCTTTTGGAATCGTGAGACATTAGAAAAATGTGAATAAGCTTATACAACAGATGGTTCCCGCTTGCTAAACAAATCGGGGAAACTTAAATCTATAACCACATCGAAAAAATGACCTGGAAACGATGAGTACAACAGTAGTAGAAACAGAACTCGACGAACATTAACAATGAGGAAAACGTATTGTTTCATTATTGAAGTACAGTTATTGTATTGTCACTGATGTGACCTAGCCGTTCAAATCTATATAGCATTGTATCTCTCTATGTTGGTGGAAAAAGTAAACGTTTTTTCAATATCCATTATCCTCAGTAAAATGGATTTCCACTACTTTTTTTCGAGTAATTTAGTTCGCATTAACAACACTAAGCTGCACTTAGTTTCAATTTTCTCGAGTTAAGTAAGTACACCTTAATTAGTGCAATCTACATTCAACATTCTCGCTTTTTTAAGGTCCCACTACCAAAGCAAGGGAAAACATTGAACAGACCTTTTCAGTACCTCAGTGTTCCAAGTTCCTGCAATGAGTAGTTAACTGGGGGTCCGGGAGTCATCGTCATTTCTAATCATCAAAAACAGCAACTTATATCATGGGAACGGTATGCTACCCTCAGAACAGTGCTATGATTTTGCTCCACAAGCCATAATAATTATTATTGTTGTCTTGTGATCAGTTCTTCGTCTGTAAATGTAAAATAATATAAAATACACTTTACAGTCTACAGCCAGCAGGAATAGCGACGGGGACATGATTTTAAAGAAGTATTGTGTTAGTCTGAAAGACCCCTGTGGGACCCAATATTCAGGCAAATGGCAGCTAGAGTCCGGTGGGTGTTGGTTGTTCCTTTTCAAAACGAGCAGTACGTTGGGCGGGGGAGAACTTCACCACAGACTGCAGACGGAAGTCCGAGAGAAACGGAGTGTTGCGGTAGGTCAGGGCACCGCTTGTCAGCCCCAAACGTCCTCCCTCCCTGTCTAGCCGTCACTTGGAGTCACCTCTCCTGTCCTGATTAATTCCCCCACCCCTCCACCTCCATCACCTCACTTCTCTCTTTCCGCGTATAAAGACCTGACTGTTTTCTGTCAGTCCGCCACTATCAAACTAGCTCAACACCGGGATTGTGTTCCCGCGGGGAAATTGCCTGAGCTTTGAGCCTCAGCTCGGTTTCAGGACCTTTAGTTCTGTCAGCCTCATTGTTTCGGAAGCAATCTCTATTCAACATTCCCGCAATTTTTTCTGCCGTAGGTACCACCAAAGCACGTCAAACGTACAACAGACATAGAATAGAGAGAGAGTGCGGATGGCAAAGAGCTTTCCGATCAGCTCCTAATCAAATATTACTTACAAACTGAAGCTTGAAGTTTTGGGAAAGATCGTTCCTTTTGAGGAACAACTCCTGATTTTTTCAACCTTGAAAAAGTCCACAGTCAAGATAATTACCGAATATAGCATTCATACTCAAACAGCGCAAAAATAAGAATCATGAAAACCGGTTAAGAGTTTTATGCTGAGTAACGTCGATAAAATTTGGGTCCGAGTACGGCGTTTTTTATTAAATGAGTCATTTGAAAATGAAGGGTCATGGGGAAAAACGATCAGAGTCCTAAACTTCAAAATGTTCAGCATATCAATTTTAAAGTTGAGTGAGTCGTCATGGGTACTGGTGTTTGAGACAAAAATCAATATTGAAACACATTGTGTTCTAATAGCATTTATTTATAATATTCCGTTTCAGAAAAGTTGGTTTTAAGAGATTTTACTGTATATTTTACAATTTTAAAAAAAAATTCGTGGGCTTGGATCTTTTTTTTCCTGTACACAGAGGGTTTATCGCTGCTTGTGTGAAATATAAAGTGGTATGTACTGACTATGCTTATTAATTTTTGAAATAAAAATGAAACTTTAAACATGCGGCAGCTTAAAAGTTTTTTTTTTTGTAAATAAAAATGAAACCTTACTTAATCTATTCGTCACAGTAGGCAACATCATCAGTAAGAGGGTTGTCAATATAATCAACATCGTCTTTAATTTGAACCTTTGGCACAATTCAATTTTAATATTTTTGGCATCTCAATTTAAACTTTTGGCAACTCAATTTCAACTTCTGGCATACCACTTTGAGTTTTTGGCATATCAATTTATACTTTTGACAAACCCAACTAATCCAACATTCCACCCCATATAATGATCAATAAATGTTTTTTCTCTCTCAACATTGTCTTCGTTATTCACTGTGCTGTCTTCCTGGTTGATAAGTAAGGGGTTATCAGGGATCAGATTACAGTAAAACAATCTTGCATCTGGGCCGTCCAAAAACGTGGTTAAGTGCTGAAGGTCCTTCCATTTGGCAGTTTTTATGGGCACAGGCCTTTCATAAAGCTTCATTACTTACTGGTAACTTCATTACTTACGGGTAATGTAGGCGGGTGGAATAGCGAAGCCGGTTCGTTTGTTTGATCATTCTTTCCCAATGACGCTCGGGACTTTGATCGTTTTTGAGCGCAGACGTTTATTTCCGCTAGTGATTTGACTAGGAACCTGAACTTTTCCCCCCCATGTGAATCATGCACCGCATTCTACTCTGAACCAGGTACAATATCCCGTGTTTAACTCATTTCGGACTGAAAATGGACTTTGATCGTTTTTCCCCACGACCCTTCAAATGTCGGTCACATTTATGTCACTGATCAGCATTGCCGTCAAATCTCAACTAAATACAGTTTTGTAAGTGTTTTAAAATTTTCTCCTATGTGGATGTACACGAAAAGTATGTAAAATTTGTCCCTACAGGACCAAGGAGAAAATACCAAAGTCCGTATTTCTCACTCCCTACAGCTGTCACTAACCAGAGGTATACAACTTCCATCGTCAATACTCAGCGAAATATTTATTGGGGCTGTTATATCCACTTACACTATGAAAGAACATCGACCATTGGATCAAATCAAGTAGCCTTATCAGCCCATTATTTCACTGGTTTTTCCTCACTATCTACAATGTTGTGGAATAGTAGCCCCCAACAGGCAGGTTAGGATGTTTATGAAGTTGCTTCTGTTTTGTTGACATCCCTTATTCAAGATGATCCCAACGCTGGTGGTTGGATTTTATCTAGACCTTCCCAGTCAGTTCTACCGGGAAAACCATCCCTGGAGGCAGCAGTGTGGGTTTTTTAACTCTCACTCTCTACTCCAGTAACATTCTGACTGTGGCAAGTGAATCTTGATCGCACTTGTTGACAATTAGTGTAGTTGTTGGAAGTTCGTTGAAAACATTTTGGCTCAACCAGTTTCAATTGATTTTTGGCCTGTAAAGGCGGTGAAAGGCTATAACCTCACTCCCTACTCTCTCACTCCCTACAATATCCAGCCAATAGCTCCTTAAATTTTAGGGAGTGAGATCTGCTTGTAGCTATCGAGATTTTGGCAAGGAAACCTTAGTATTTACTGTAGCTAAAATTTAGCTAATTTGTGCTCTTCCACTCACCTAATTTGAAAGACTTGAGCGGCGATTCCCATGGAGGTTGGAGGCTCAAGACTGGAAAAAATAGTACTATATATCTCACTCCCTACAAAAGGCTTTTTTAAAATGGCGTTTCAGCAGTACTGTTCAAGATTATGTGTACTCACTTGGGTAAAAAAAAAACGTAAGAAAATTGATCAAGTTTCAACTTTTATTTTTTAGAAAAGTCGATACCCACATGTGACCGAAATTTGAAATGAACCAAATACAATGTTGAAACCTACTTACCTTGAAACTCGAACCAACCATTACAGAAAATAGTAAACTAAAAGCCGTCATTAATTCTGTGCTGCCAAAAGAGGTGCAGTAAATAGATTCCCAAGAGTATGAAAACGACTGTACAAAGACCAGTATAAAGTCTCCCTAGATAAAAACGAGACTGTGCAAATACTGCCATGGGGGTCGGGCAGCATATAGTCTCCGAATGGTACTAAGTCACCATGAGGTACCAAGTTGGTGGACACTATGAAGTCTCCCAAGAGTAGGAAGGGGACTGTACAAATCCAAACCAAGGAGGGTTTGCAGGAGGGGATAAAAAGGTCCAGGAGGGCGGCCTGTCGTACTAAACAAGATAAACATATTCCAAAAACAGTTCCAAGCGAAATTATTCGGAGCTCCAAGGGCATGCCCTCTGACAGCATAGCAGAATACAGACTAAGAAGGTGAAAAGCAGAGTTGGAATGTTGAAACGGAAAAGTAATTTGGAATGTCAAAACAACGGGGAAATATCGAGAAAATCGGTTTTGGTATTTTAATTTAAAAAAAGGACGGAGCGACAAAGGGCCATTGTGAAGAGGAACGGCGGCAGTGTGATAGATTGCAGGATAAACTGTACCAACAGACTGCGGCCGCTGGATCCAATTCCGCTGGAAACTACTAACCCCCATTCTGAAACCGCACACAGAGAGCAGATGCGACGAATCCGCCCTCGCTACTATTCTACATGATATCGCGCTGGGGATCTACCGTAGGTAATATCGGCTCTTGAGAATAACTGGGATTTATAGGCCAAAAGGGGGCTGCAAGGACACACGTATGCAGCGCTAATGCGTGTCCGAGAGATCAATATTGGCGTTACAATGAGCGGGGGTTTGGAGTCCGGAGGCCCTTGGGCACGTATCTCACGCGCGAGCGGGGTCAGGCCCGGATGTAAATTTTCCGGAGGTGAAACGAGAGGGCTTGAAAGGAAAATGCAGCCCGTTGTAATGCGAGAGATGACATCGGAATCGTTTCAGAGTACGAATCTGCGATCATAGTTGCCATCGTATTTCAGTTTCGAGACTTCTCAATGGTCGGTCTTCGACGTTATGTCCTTGAGCCATCAGTGATTAGGTGAATATGTCCAGTATATCTATGAATTGCCTCAAGGTAATGGCACATGTTACAAGGTAATGGTCATATGTGGGGGTTTATTGCTATTAACCTTTAAACGAAGGGCGACACGCAATCTGTACAAGTTCCAGGGTGGATTGGGGGGGGGGGGGGCAGAAGCCACCTTTGTCTTTTGTTTTCGGTGCCTTATACTATTTTCAATATGTCAAATCAATGCTTGATCTATGGGCTGCTTCCATTTAGCACGAAATTATGAACTAACAGGTTGAAGTGATTCTAAAACTAGCTGTACAGTATACTGTACCTGCGTTCCTTAATTTTAATGAAGAATTTTTACTTTTGCATGTTATGTTAACATGAATTTAAAGGAATAAATTCGTATTTCATTTTATGTGTAAATATGGAAAAAGCGAATCCAAAATCGCTTAAGAAGTTCATTTTGGATTTACACAAAAAAAAGTGTTGACAATTTTGGTTCAATAGCAGATAAAAGTCATTTTTAATAAATGCTATCTATGAAGAAACCCGAAAGTGATCCATCCCTGTACGAAGTAGTCAGTGAAGACGAAGTTTGAAACCTCTCATACCCTTCAGACTACTTCTAAAGTATTTACGTGCCACGTAAAAGTGATATATCGTTCATGTAGTATAGTAATCAGTTTCAATGCTTGCGGTTCGGAGTGCTGTGTAAGTAATAACACGGACGGTGTTCGTGATGGGAACTTATTCCGAAAACAGTTATAGGCCCAAGCGGCTCCAAAAACAACGAGAAGAAGGGACCTCGCGTTGGTGGTTTTCATTAATTAGAACCATAAAAGGTCCGAACCCCCTCTGTGAGGAACAATTACAGGGCAATTACACGCAATTAAACTCCATTAACCGGTCTCCCGGACTTGATAACACAATGTAAATTGCCTCTAAAACAGTGTAACCCCCCTACTGCACACCAGGAGAGGCTCCCATATGGTTTTTACTTCCTCGTACGGTTCTCTGCCCAATATTCGGCTACTTTCTACACGACAGCACACATAACACACACCTACACCAACCCACTAGCTCATATTCCCATCAATGAACTATTCCACTAAACAAACACATAGCATCACGCCAATGGCGAAATCAATTATTATAACACCCGATTGATGGAACATTGATTGACTCAATCCGACGAATTTCATAATATGAATTAAGGGACACCACTTCTATGCTTCTTCACAGAATAGGATCGATTTCCGTGAATCGATTGCATTTGCATTAACATTGAACGGGTAACATTCAAAGTAACATTGAATATCCAGCAATCGCAATCAAGTTCGTTCTCATTTCTGCGCACTGATCAGAACTTTGGTTGGTTCGAATGGTTTACCTATCAAACAGAAAGTTTCGAGTGATAAAGGTGCGATAACGAAGAAACTTCCAAAGTTGATGATACCGAATTCTACTAATAAGCCGAAATCGTAGTAAATTTTGCTATTCACCTATTCGTTTTTAGTGTCCTGGTTTATTAGTCCTGATTATTTTCTCCTAATAACTTCTACACTTGGACTGGTGACGATTCGAAGGGCTGCGATCGAAGGTGAAGTTATGTGATGATATCCAGTTGAAACCAATACATTATAATAATATAATGTAATAATATATAGTAATTTATATAATAATATTTAGTAATATATAGTATAATGTATATAATGATTATTAGCATGTTTATTTGATTGAGTCTTACGATTTCTCAATATGTTAACTACTAGTACACTCTTCCCAGATTTATATTGACAAGTCGTAACGATTAATTCATTCGCCGTAGAATACTTTTTCATTGCCGTAAGACTTAGAAATCTTTCAGAGATGCAAAAACTCAACATTTCTCATGAAAGTTAACCGTATTTTTACATGGTTTTCAATTGTCTACATTGCTGTATTGTTACGTACTTATATTGTCCCATCAAATTTTATCGAAAATAGTTTCATTTGTTGGTGTTCATCATACATACATAATTTCATTAGGCATACATAAATGTGTTATATTTTTTGTTAAGAAATATTCAAATATCTAATATATTTAAACCACAATGCTTTTAATTTGTTCTGTATTTAATGGACATGGATATGGCCATAAGACTCAGAGGAAAAATCCCTCTATCACCTGTGAAAGACGCACACTCCAAAGCTTAGTAGAAATTCAAATCATGAATGCAAGACAAATTAATGAAATTGAATAATAAACCCCGGTGAGAGAATTCGCACTATTTCATGCATATCAGAATGCTTCAACCCGTGTATCTGCTATAAACCCTTTTAGAAGTTCACTCTAGTATCCACATTCACTACATCACTGGGTTACTGCGATCAAAACAAAACAAAAAAGCTGTTGTTTTTGTTTTGATCCAAGTAACCTAGTGATGTAGTGAATGTGGATGCAAATGTTGGCAGCATAAAATCATGCTGGATCGGGAATGGTTTGAGCAACGGACCTGGGGGGGGCTCATTCGATTCCTCGTGGAAAGTTTTTGAAAAAAAAGTCCATATTTAGGCCGCCTTGATTTTTTTGAGATTTTTCGGGATAAACCCTTAAAGGGCACTTTAAATTAAGTGAGAGAGCTGGCTAAGGAATCGGGGCGTTGTCGGACCAACATGGATTTTTCTTGAAAATTTCAGATTTTTTGATCCAGCCGTTTGGGAGAAAACGTGTACGGCGTACGGCGGACGGACGGATAATTTTTTATTGCAGATTTGGATTCTACACCCTTTAAAACGTAAACCATGAAATTTTCAGGGGTGGTTACAATTTTTTTTCCAGAGCGATTACAATGGTTTATTATAGAATAAACCAAAAGGGATCGGAGTCCAACCCAATTGGACCTGAACTCCAACTAGGGGTTACCAAGAGTTATATAACTCAACAGGTTCAGAAATGGGAGGACAAAACACGTACAGGATACTGGCACAACACTCCTAAGCAGAGGCAAGCCAAGCGGTTCCTATCTATTTCAAGGAAACGCGCAAAAGCCCTTCTATCATTTAGGCGTAAAGACCTTCGCAAACTTGTAGGTCTTCTTACTGGCCACTACCCCCTAGGGTACCACCTAAACAAAATGGCCAAGGGCAGGACAGTAGAATGCCGGCTCTGCTGCTAAGAGGCGGAAACAGCTGAACACATCCTCTGTAACTGTCCTGCTGTTGCATTAACTAGATTCCTGCATTTCGGGAAGGGTGCCCTGACACCCACCGATATTGCCTTGGAAACGCCTGAAACCCTCCTACACTTTGTGAACAAAGTGGTTATTCAAAAAGGTTTTGAATTAAAATGGGGACAGCGTCACAATAGACTATTAGTATACGCACAATAGACCTAGTATTCTCAGTGATCTTGGGTTCCTCCCATCCCTTACTGGAAGAAAAATCCAAACTTTGGGCTTTTCTGATCTGCTGGTGCTTTAAAGCATCGTATCAAAATTCACTGCATCATCAAGAAGGTCTATCCATTGAGCATAACCTCATTGTGGGCGCAACCAGGCTCCTTAGCTCGCACCATACATCAACCTCACACTGCCACAGATACCTTGATTTCGGAGATTTGCATCTTCCATCAAGTCCTCCGTCTTTCAAATACCCTCCCCGAATGGAGACTTTCTCGTTTAACAAGAGCATCGTTTAAAAAGCTCTTTTATCAACGTCAACACCTTCATTCAAACCCGTGATTTGCAAGTTTTCTTGCTTTTTCGCTCTTTTCTCCAAACCTGTATTTTTTCACTCTCGTTTAACATTTTCCCCTTTTTTGGGGTCTTGTTCCGCGGGAAAGGAACAAGTCATGGTGTGTGGGTTCGGGAAATGCGATCCTTATGCGAAGGGTGGGCGGGATGATAGATCCTCAGTCAAGACATTGTGAGTGCCTACCTGCCTCCCCGAAGGGGAAGATCCCCCATGTTGGGTTCCCCTCAGAAAATGGGTTTATGTAAGTGACAACGGAACTGTGATGATTATTCATCCTCTCAGATTGCGTAGCAGTGTTTGGAGCCGTGTACTGTCTGATGGTCGTCTTGAACTTGAAAGTATCTGCGAGCAGTTGATAGACATTCATCAAGCAGTAGAAACCATTTAGCAGTCAGATTATTGCATATTGGTAAAAGTTTCAGAACGTTCTGAATATTCAAACGGAACTCACTGTGGTGCGTTGACTACAGCGGACTCTGAGAAGCACATCAATAAGATTTCTGGGAGAAAAAATATCGGCAACTTGCCACACACCCAAAATCATTCAGCGTACCCTTCCAAGACTTTGAAGCCGAAATTATTGGCTTCCCAAAATAAGAAAGGATCACCCAAAAAATGGGATAACGATCCACCCCTGTATAATAGTTCGGGTTGCCATAAAGATTGCCAACCATTTCAAATATTTCAAAATTTACACGCCTCATCTAAAATTTTTGACGTAACAATGTAAGAGAGTAACAATGTAACTCCTCAATTATAGGGGTCAAATCAACCCTAGATCCTCAAGACCAGTAATATAAATGTAAAAAAGATCTCATTTTTTATAAAAGCACCGAAATTTGTTTATTTCGCGTCCGTTTATTTTATTCTAGACGCATTTTCAGATTGTTACGGGAATTAATTTTTAAGGTCAGGTTGAAAAATGTAAAAATAGGAGATTGGAACCTTCTTCAGTTATCAAGTGAAAAATCATCTTAATCTGAAAGTCAGAAGTCGGCATAAATGATGATTTCTCACGCAAAATAAACAAATTTCGTTCATTATTCCGGGAAAATTGAGTCAAATCAAAAAACGGATAGTATTGCGTGAATCAGCGTTAAAAAACAATCAAAATTCAGATGCTACACTTTTAAGTTCACCATCATCCACCATTTGACAAATTTGGGGGATTTGTCATTGATAGGTGGCATAGCTGCAATCAAACTGTGAAAATGATGAGACACTATTAGGTTTCAGTCCCACCGCAATTTTAAATGCTTGTACTTGACAGTATTGAAGAGTTGGCAGGTTAAAATAGCAATAAAATTATTTTCAAGTTATACCTATGTCAACTTTGGGAACCGTATGTCAACATTGGGAACAGGCAATGTCAACTTGAGGTTCCACTTCGCCTAATGAGAAAATTCAAGAATCTTGATGTTGTACAATATTATTACAATCAACAACAACACAATCAAAGGGTGTCAACAATAGGACATAAACCTGTCTTACGGAACCTAATGTTGACACCTGACTTGATCACATTTTTCTTGTGAAATTAGAATTTCTGATGCGAACATATTCTTCCTTATGTTATTCACAGAGCAGACTATGCGAAGATTTTATTTTTACACGCTAAAATTGACTTGAAAAGTCTAAATTTGCGGACTTAACTCACTACCACGAGACACAGGATATCGGCAGGTGGCGTGACTGATACAGCTGTCATCAGTTTCCAATCACCCGGAAAATATCTATAAACGTTTTATAACCGATCGAGTGGGTCAACCTCAATACTCAATACATCGTTATCTGTAGAAAGACGCCACGTTTGAGTGTGTACAGTGCCTTACTACCGTATTTTAGCGTTTTGAAGTTGAAATGTCAACATTAGGAATAGTGTCAACAATAACCCTAACTGTTAACACATGTATCGGCGTAATACCGCTTTGCGATACATAAATAATACACATTTGTGTAACCATTTGAAGCATTTCAAGATTCCTTGTACTTTATAATAATTATTTTGTAGGGGTTGACCTTTCAAAAATGTACAACTCGGGAGTGCGATCTCGTTGAGAAGAATATTCCAGCAGAAAAAACTTGGCAAGGCTGAATCCGAATATGATGAAACGGGGTTCCATCCAATCAGACCCTCTCTGTGGTTCCCTCCTCACAAACGTGATAATCCAACTTTAACTGGATTTGGCTCCGGAATTCAAATTAAAAAGAGCTTGGAGGAAAAGTAGTTTTCCCCGTCTTTCTCCAGTTCGTCTTTCTCACTTCTTCAATGTCTCGCGAACAAAGGCGAGTTGTTTTACCCGCCTCGTAATGCTCCAGCCATTGTTTTCTAATTTTGCAGGAGATAGTGGAAATAGTCTCGCCTCTCCGGAGACACCCGAAAAAAAAAACAGCGGACAAGAAACCTGGAGGAGGGTGAAAAAGGAACCGTCACCAGAAATAACGTTATTCTATTCATTACCGTCTTCAAAAGGTTTGGAACTTCCTTTTAGATTGGATTCTTCAATTAGATCGGTCGCGCACTATTAGGCGAAAAAGCGTTTTTCGTGGGTGCCGAGAAGGTGGTGGAGCGAGGAGGTTCCAGCTGGGGCGCTTTGAACCTGCCTCGGGAGAGAATTAAAGTTTGGCTCAGGGCCCGAGCATTTTTCCAGATAATTGTCCCAGGGCTTTTGTGTCCCTGTTGGAAAGTCCTAACCCCCCCCCCCCCCCTTCACCAACGAATGCTTTTCTTCGACCGCACCTACTTCCAATTCCTTCATCTTTAGTGTCAAGAAGGCATTGGCGAAAACGGTTAGTTATTGTGTGGGGTTTTTTTTGACGTTTGAAGATTCGATTAGCGGCTGTCTTTTCCAGCATGGGTATTTCTGCGACCTGAATTGAGAGAGCAGGGATGATGAACTGCTCGTTGAATCTCATTGGTAGCTTAGCAGATGGTTCCCCATTCCTGTATTCATCCTGAAATCCTGAATGAAAAATGTACTGTTTATGTTCTGTACTGTTCTGTGCCAAGATTGAGCACAATACGATAAAAGTTATCTTCTGTAACTTCCCACATTAGGACGTGGTTAAACAAAACTCAAAACGCCTAACTGTAACAATACCCTCTGATCTTTTTTTAAATTTGTTTTGTTGCACCAAGTTATAAACTTATGAGCAACATTATTCTAATGATCCATCTACATGATAAAAATTCTATTAAAGTCGGCACATTAAGAAATCTAAGATACATCACTAAGTCCTTATTGCCCTGATATTTGCACTTTATGATGCTCACACTAAGTGAATTAAATAGTGTGGCTTGGTTTTCTTCAGTCCTCTAACCAGATCCTCTGTGTTGAGAAGCTGGACGACATCCTCATTTACATGATCTTGTAGCCTCAAGAGGTGATGCATGGCTTGGCTTGGAATGACCTCATTGACAGATCAATCTGCAGCTCGTGGTGAAGTCTGTCATTTCTAAAATATGTGTATGCATCTACATACTGAAAGCGCTGAATAATGTGACGGTTGCTCTGGGCCGTGCACCCCCATAGTTGCACACCATAAGTCCAGACAGGCTTTAGGACTTGCTTATACAGTATCAACTTACTGTGGACTGACAGTTTTGACTGTCGGCTCATCGGCCAGTACATTTTTCTGAATTTGATCATAAGCTCAGCTTTTTTTTCTCCCTTGACGTGGGACTTCCACCTTAGTTTGTCATCCAGTGTCATTCCAAGGTATTTCGATTCATTAACATATGGTACCGCCTTGTTATAGATAAAAGGCTGGCACATAATTGATCCTTTTGTAAGTGAAATCAACATGCACTGACTTTGTCTCATTCATTCTGACTCTCCATCTCACTGTCCAGTCATGTATGCGGGAGATAGAACGATTTAACTTGATAACTGATTCAATGTTAGTTTCCTCAGTCGCTATAATTGCAGTACCATCCGCAAACGTAGCGAGGGTATTACCTTCAGTTTCGGGTAAGTCAGAGGTGTAAAGCAGGTACAGTAGTGGGCCCAGTACGCTGCCTTGCGGTACTCCAGCTTCTATCTTTTTTGGCTCTGAAAAGGCACCATCCTGTTTTGTACAAAACTATCTGCTGGATATGTACCCTCAGATCTGTTCAATATTGCTGGGGACCAATGGAAGACGTCGCCCATCACGCTTTCCAACTGCAATGTTACTACGAGAGATGAGCCCAAATCAAATTCATCCTTAGCAAACGGCTAAAAAACAAATGATAACTATATTTTTTAATGAATGCATTACTTACTGCTCCAAGACTAACTACTAACTGACTAATACTATATTTTGCTAATTAGAATGAATATTCAAAACCAAGATACATCTCAAAGTTTTGTCGGTTACTACAGTGTTTTCATTTCATTACTTCAATAGTAGGAAAGGTCGTGTTTCCATCTTCTAAAGACAACACTTGACACAGCGCTGCTCCCTCGTTGCTGTTTTTTTAAAACATCGTTTGTTTTGATCTAAAGCTTGTAATGGAGGCGTTCGTTTCAAAAGTACCTCAAACCTTTTAAAATATTGCTCAACACATTGTTCTAGAATATTTCAATGATATCTCAGTTTGACTGAGCTCCACAAGTCCAAATCGGCTTAAGGACTTGGGACTTGGTTGTACAGTGAGAGATTGTTCTGAATGGACAGTTTCAACTCTCTTTACATCAGCCGATACATTTTTCTGAGTATAAAAAGAAGTTCTTTAATATTTTTCTTGTCATCTAAGCCTGACATCAAACGAATAAATCCACGTTATTTGGATTTATTAGCATTGGGCTTTGTTACTTTGCCCTTTAAACGAATGTAAGTGTAGCCTATTCATCTGTTGGTGAATTCAACATGGACCAACATAGTTTCATTTGTTTTGATCCTCCATTTCATTTGATCCACCATTTTCTCACATTACGTAACCTTTGAAGTAATATAACTACCTTGTTGACTAACAATACACAACATACATAGTTGTTTCACGCAACCACACTTTCTACACTATCTATAAATCAATTTTTCGATCTTTTTCAAAATATTTCCTTTGAAATAGGTACGTAAACAAACATGGAAAAACATCGACTATTGCTACTCCCTTGCTACTATTCTATATTAACTAACCTTCAACCGGAAATTAAAAGTCAGTTTCTCGATCGTAAGATTTTAAATACCAGGTTGTTCAAGGGGGTGCTTGGATCGTTATGGATGCTAAATTCAATCAGCTTCAATTCAGCTGCTATGATTCAAACCTGGGACACCAGGGGTTTCGGCAATGATCACCGCCATTTCCGCGAGGTGGTTTCCAATTAGCTGGCTCGTAATTGGCGCGAGATTCCCAACTGGTCGAGAACCGAGGGAACCATTGTAATTGGGGATGTAGAATAGGGTCCTGCTACACATAGCAGAGCGATCTAAAAATGTATTTGCCCCAAAATAATCACTGAATTGGATTATGGTAAATCTATAGAGTCGCCGTTGCAGAACTTGGCATTTTCACTCCTTGCTTTGGTAAAGGAAGTTTAATTTTGGTGATTTATAAGACTCCCAACAAAAATCGTTGAGGAAAATTTACTTCTTCAAAATTGAGCCATTGCAACTTAAGACGGTACGTACTTATTGGAATCTACGAGTAGAAGTCAAAGTTGAAGGCAAAGTTTTACAAGATCGTCACTAATCTTCTGATGCTGAAATATCGAAGTGTAAATAATGAATTTAGATGCCCGGCTATTAATTTTGAGCGTGTCATTATTTTATTCATACCTTTTACAGTATAGAAGTACTTTGTATGAAAAAAGAGAGACATTTTAATAAGTTGAGTGTCGGCTCGTTTATTCAAATAACGCTAGTTGTTTGATTCTGTGTTAGCTTTGTCAACCAAAATTACTATCTCATTTAAAATATCAGATTCAAATATATATATTCATACCTACAGGCCTCTATTCTCACAGACAGGACTCGCTTGATTTCAGTAGAACGGGTTTCCAATAAAGAACACTTGTTTAAGAGTCGGAGGAAGAGTTGTAATATAAAACTGTTCACAAAGGCTGTTAATCATTTTTATACAACAGGCAAGATAGAGCGTACTGAGCGAAGTGAGAGAGGCAAGCCACTCGAGGGTTGCAGTATTGCCAATCTAACAATACGAAGTTATGACAACAAAATCATGACATTAGTAACTACATAAATGATTTTGTTAAGATATTCGCGGGATACAAAATAGAAACAATATTCTATACGCTGAAATAAAAACATATCTTGATACGTCTACCTATCCATTTATGTGGTGAAGGCAAAACTGATGATTTTCGGGTGAACTAGGCTCACAATGAAAACGTAGGAAATGGATGCTAGAAGTTACATGCAACTATTTCTGAAAAAGTAACATAAATGTTAGAAATAGAGTTAAGAACACATAAGGTTTGAGATACCCTATTTTGTTGTTGACTTTGTTGTGGATTTGCTAAAGAAAGCTGGAGACACTACGTCCTCAAACTTATCCTTAGCTATATTGTGACATTTTTCCAATTCCTTAAGTTCGTGTAGGCACACTTTCATTTCCGCTGATAATAAATTAGCTAGTTTTGAAGCGATTGCACATGTTTTCTATATCTCTATGGTATGGGTGTTCAGATCTCATGAGAGGGTAGGTACATTTGATGATGTTGACTGTATGTGCTGGATAAGCTTTAGCACTTCTACATTCTAAATTGCAAAATAGCTTACAAAAATTAAAAAAAACTAGTCTTCTAGTCCTACACCACTCGTCGGGTGACGGGGACGAGTGTTTTCCGGTGTGTTAAACTGTGTTTAATATTTTTTTATTGGAAGTAATTTATTTTCAATAAACAAAATGGGCATTGAGCTTCCGCAACATTCTGCTTGCAAAGTTTTCCCTTTTCGCAATATCTGTCCGCTCTAGGTATAAGTCGATACCCATATTTCTTCGGGGTCTCCAAAAATAAGCGGGGGGGGGGGGGCACCCGTCAGATGTAAGCCCAGGCGTAGTGTCTCGTTAATGTTAAATTGGTACTGAAATTTGTAAAACGGTAAACGTATTGCAAGTAGCCGGTTAGAATCGTTTGTTGAATGAAAAAACAAACAAAGACGTGAATTATATTGCCGGTTGAAGACAAAGACATCGGAACCCTCCTGTAAAACGACGATGAAAAGGTCGCTACGACCGGAACATGTCTGTTACAGCGAGAGGCAAATTAGACATGCATGATAATCGAAAGGAAGTAAGAAGAAAGGGAAGAGAAACTAACAAGAAGTTGAAGAAGACGAAGGGGGCAGTTCGGGTTGTCCGTAGCTAATCCGGCTGACCTCTAATGAGCTACGTAAAACGAGAGGGAAAAAAGAGGGTTTTCTAAAAAAAAAAAATGCAAGACATTCTGACAGTCTGTCTTGTAAGAGAAGTGAGAGGTGAGAAGAATGATTTTTCAGACGGTCCGGGCACGATTTCGTTACCAGCCACCGACGGTAATGCTCATAGCCCCATCAAGAAGCCTCTGGCGTTAGTGCTACTTCTGGTGCGGAGAAGAAAAAGGGTGTTTTTTTTCTTCTTCATGAAGAGGCCTCCAGCTGAGCCGGGTGATTGTTCTTGGCCGTAGGTTTTAAGCCCCTTGTTCGAGTCCCCAGCGGGGTGTTGATACGAAACAATGGGCCCCAATCAACGGAAGTCATCTCGAATCTAATCACCGGTAACCATTCTGGCAGATGCTCCATTGCCTCTACGGGTGAGACCGAGATTGAGTCGGCAGGAGATCGTCACACACGAGAAATGTGTGAATTGATGTAGGGCGTGCTTTTTTTTACTATGGGACACGCCTTGGACTACAGGAAAATCCTTACGGAAGGAAACGCGGCTGTGGCACATGGCACGGGGAGGGGGGTATGCATTTAACCCCCCAAAAGTTCGAATAGGACTTTGGCAAAGACAACCAAAGAGGGTGGAACGAATACATTTTCCCAAGAGTATGAAAGGAACTGTACAATGACAACTGAGGAAAGCAGGCAGTTTACACTCCCAATAGTCAGATGGGGAGTGTATAAATACTGCCAAGGAGAGTGGACAGTATACAGAGCAATAGGGATGGGACATCGACATCGATACTATCGAAATACCGATGTTTTGCTCCGATATTACGATATTTTTCCATCGATGCCACACATTCGATAATATATTATATACCGATGATTTGGCTTCGAGAACATCGGTTTCGTTTACTTTTCACTCACAGAAAAAATGCCATCAAGTTTGCTTGCTGATGATACAACTGTCCTAGCAGTCGGTGAAACGAATCATGCAACAATTCCTAAACTAAGAAGATCCATTAAGCAAATCCAAGACTGGACATCAAAGTGGAGGATCAGGATGAATGAAACAAAATCAGTTCATGTTGACTTTACCAACCGCAAGCTTGACTACATTCCGGTCTATCTCAATGGCAAGACTATACCGCACGCCAATGAGGCCAGGTATCTGGGTATGACCCTGGATGCTAAGTTGCGATGGAAAACGCATGTCAAGAATAAAAAAGCAGAACTGGTTCTCAAGTTCAGAAACATGTACTGGTTAATGGGTCGGCACTCAAAAATGTCAATCCAGAACAAATTAACGTTGTACAAAAAAGTCATCAAACCAGTCTGGACTTATGGAGTGCATTTGTGGGACTGTACTGCTCAAAGTAATCGCGATATTATAGAGCGGTTTCAAAACAATGTACTTAGGTGTGTTGTTGATGCATACCGGTACACCCGAAATGTTCGACTATACCAAAAGTAAATGAAGTAATCAGAATGCACGCTATAGCCCATCACAAGCGGCTACAACTACACGTCAATGAAGAAGCTGTGCAGCTCCTCGACGTTGACGACCTATCCAGGCGACTCAAGAGAAATATGCCTCATGATCTGTTACGTGAATTAAGGTGTTCGCGATAACAAAATCCGCACAGTGAAAAAAAGGAATTCAGTGAATCTCAAGTGCAACAAATGACACTTCTAACATTCGAAACCATTAGAGACTTAGTTATGTACCTAAGCTTTACTATAACCAATCCATATTTAAATGTCAAAAATTTGTTGCTAATAAGTTGTAACTTGGTGCAATAAACCATTTTCAAAAAAAAAAGTTTGCTTGCTACCTAACGTGAAAAAAAAAAGAAATATTAAAAAAATTTCTCTCAACTGCTGCAGTATTAGCGAATTTTCGAAGAAAAAGAAACTATTGTCCAAAATATTTTAAAATGAAAATTTTCAAAAAATGTTGGCATCAAAACCCACTGTTAAACGACACCAAAACCACATACGAAACGATAGCTCTCTATAGAATTGAGGTTGAAAGCTCAATTTTGCACAAAAAATCTATCTAGGCTTTCAAAAGGCTAAGTTCGAAGGTGGGGGAAAATCCCCAAGCAGGTGACCCCCTTTTGAAAGGTTTTTTCTGAACACGAATCCATTCAAACTAGAGTAGGTTGAAGATGATAAAACGAGATAGATAGGCAAAATTAGCAAAAAAAATATTAGGAGTTTCTTCAGCTTTCAAAAACTTTCGAATTAAAATGAGATATCACACAATTTTCAGAATACTATCAAGAAGAGAACTTTAGTAGAGTATGATAAAGGCACCAAGTTGACTGATAAAGGCACCGATATCGAAAATATCTATAATATTTATGTTTTCACCCGATATTGGTGGACATATCGATGCCGCTCTCAAACATCGACATCGCTATCAATATCGAAGTTTTCTCTCGATGTCCCATCCCTACAGAGCAAGGATGCCACTGTACGAATGATTCCGAGGGAATAAAACTGGAGTAAGATAGAACGTTATCTATATTTCCACGAAAACAATGAGTTACACGGTTGAAGCGATTTTGACAGTTAGATCATCATGAACTGAAGGTACATCACAGAAAGAACGTCTTATATAGGCGCAGGTGAAAGGAGATTGAATCCTGCTGGCTCAGGGAAGTGAAAGGGGCGGAGAGAACCAACCAATGCCACTCAAGGCTTACAAATTGAAAGGGGCACAAACGGTAACGTGGTGGAGAAGGGGAGCCAAACTTATTGCAAGAATTGACCCATTAATGGTGAAATATTTTGAGGACACATTTTTGAGGAGTTAAACATTTTCCTGATCTGTAAATAGATTAATGTTGTACGTAATACACTAAATCCATGTAGATCTCAAAGTCAATTAGTATATGATACCATCCAATTTTAAAAGGGGTTTCGAAATACTTAATTCGTTTGGACCCTGGCCAATAGGGTTCCAAACGCTTCCGGGAGGAAAATCGGCCAACTCGAAGTTGTTGATCGAAGAAGCCGAGTTCAGGCCTACAGAAAGCCGGTTAGCGATCTGCGTGAATTATAGCGGCAAATGACCTATTAACTTGGTAAACTTGAATCCAGTAGGACCTGCACCTACCAAAATAGCTCCACGCTTATACTGGGTCAGGTGCAAAACTTTGAGCATTAACTTTATCTGTGAGGCAGTCGGAAGGGTTTCCGTGTGGAATGGGGGTTATTCGCGGACGAAACTACTTTAAACTGCTCTAAATTCATATTATCTCTATTTCATTTTTTCTTATTAAACTTTTCCTCCGGGTTACTGTGCCGCTTCTCGGGGCTTTCCTGGGGAACTTCTAAATGTGAAATAATGTTCGGCAAAACGGGGTTTTCCCTTATTATCCTGTTTTCACGTTTTTACTCGGTAGAATTCGGGTTAAGGGTAAATAAGGGCGGGTGTTGCGGTGACGGGATGACCACAGGATTGTACGCATCGCGCTGGGAAGACGGCGCGGTTTTCATATCACGAAAACGCTGATCATTTTCATGCAAAGGTTTATTAATTTCGTAGTTGGCAGTCCTTCTAAGCAGATCAGTGGCCTCACCCCTAGAAGAATATGTGGCTAAGAGTACCGCAGAGTTCGATTGCAATATAGATTTGATTGGAATCACCACTTTCAGGAACAGTCGATAAAACTCCGAAGATGAGTGTAGTATTTTTTTATTATTATTATTTTTTTAATAGGTACTTTATTGGCATTGCACCAAGTTCACATCTTATTAGCGATTCGATTTTGATCATAATTGCTACATACATATTGCAAAACAGTGAGACAGAACATGTTTTGACCAGTTAGACAAATGATGAATTATTTCATTATTTCACATTCACTGTGCTAGTTTGTGTGCTAGTTTTCTTCTCCTCAGTCATCTAAGCAGGTCACTTACATCAAGCGAATGGACAGCTTCAATGTTGACATGACCTCTTAGTCGCTCTTGGTCAGCGATCGCAATCCTCCTAATAGGCTGATGGATAGTTTCAAACTCAAGATCGAGGTGAAGTATATCATTCTGGATGTACCAGGGTGCATTAACTATGCTCCTCAGCTCACCATTTTGGAAGGTTTGAATAATGTTTCGATTACTCTGAGCAGTGCAACCCCACAGCTGTGCTCCACAGGTCCATACTGGCTAGGACTTGGTTGTATTGGTTAATTTATTTTGTACAGAAAGTTTATCCCTGTGAGATGATGGCCACATGTCCAAGAGCCTTGGATGGGATAAGATTTGGGCCCTTGATCCCGCTGCACCATTAATCACAGACCCGTCCATTTACCTGTCTCAAATAGCGATACGTCTGTTTCCCAAAATCCACCATCATCAGTGATCATCGTAAAGGGTAGTTAAGAGTTAATTTTTCCCACCAATTCTCACTGATTCTGTTGCCACTCAAAACACTGGGAAACTGTTCTTTGCACATAAGATGGGTTATAAAAATTGGAAGTGGGTAATACCTGTTTTCCTCAAAACACTGGGAAACTGTTTTTTTTAGATGTTAGTAAAATTTGGAAGTGGGTAATTTTTTGTCTAATAATGTATGTAGTACCTACCAAATTTCGTTACTTATCCGAAAATCCGATTGTGAAGCAATTCCAGAATTGTTCGATAGATATTTTTAATGATGGTATATCCACATATGTATGGGTCATTAAACCATGGATATTCGGAACATTAATGTAAAAGTAATCACAGTAAACTTTTCCTCCGGTTATATATTATTTCTGACATTTTCGTACTTCTTACAACTGTTTCCTGCCCGTTAACCAGGACATTTTTCTGACTTTGAGAGTCAGCTCTGCTTTCTTCTTTTTTACATACGATTTCCAGCGCAACTTTGACTAACGTCATTCCAAGATGTTTCGCTAGATGAGTGTAGTATGTGTCATTTTTCAATGATGTTTGTTAACATAGGCAAGCGATAAGGTGAAATCTGGATCTAGTAAGATATCCCTCAAAGACTGTACCCCTCGTTTTCTTATAGGGATCTCATCCCATTCCATGTGATTTTCTCTCACACATCTGTTCTTTTCGAATAATAGTATCAAATAAAACCTAGCAAAAGGGTGTAGTTATTTTACTCATTTTGAATGTTGTTCCAATATTGAGAAGCCTCAGCCGTTCTTCGATGGAAATCTCCAATTCCTCAAGGGAAAACCCACTGATGCATTTTTCACCGAAAGAAGCTCCAGCCAGGTGAACTCAATTCAGTTGGGCTAGTCAAGATGGGACCGGCCATTCCGGATGAAACGAGAAGTTTCGAGGTAATGGGGTTTCAGGGAAGGGCGTTAAAGATGCAGACTCCCGCCTTGATCTACTGCTTACCCCCAAGGCGTTCCCATGGCCCTGACTGGAAAGGACACCGTTTTTAAGCTCTCAACAAGCTCATCTTTCGAGCCCAGAACCTGTTCGAACTTGTTCATCACCGTCTTAATCGCCGTATAAAACGAGACGAAGCAAAATCGTTCGGAATACTTAGTACGCCTTTTTTTCTTTTTCTATGATCCTGTTTCTTTTTTTTATTGAAGATGTAGGGAGTTTTTTCTCTCACGTCAGTTTGACGTATGATGAAAGGATGACGTTGTCGAAACGACTAAGTTTCATCTTGTGGACCCCAAACCGACTGAGTACATGCGACTGATTCCAAAAGGGAAAACTCCGCCACCTGTAAACAACCCGGCAATTACAGTTCGTGGGCCTCTCATTTGGGGAACCCCCCTCCCAACTGCAAGCCACTCATCGTCCATTTGCGGCCTGGACTTCCAGTCCTTGCTTCGCCTCTGGGGTCTTAATCTCCTGGACCATCCCCGTTACGGGAGTTCATCACTCCTGACAGTCCCATGACTTTCGACTCACTCAACGAAGAAGGAACCGAGGCTGTTTAATTACTTCGGAATGGTTCTCCCGGAAGCTATACTTCTCTCTTTTTTTCCCTGCTCCTTCATTCTGCGTTTCTCTTTTTTGTCTATCCCAACCTTTTATTTTCTCTTCTCCCCCTGATTTTAAACTGGTCAAGCTTCCTCCTCCTCCCATCCGTCAACTGCCCCTTTAACGATCTCTCTTTTATCACGGCCCTTTCAGAATATCATCTGTATAAATCAATTCAGCCATCAACTATCTTTCGGAGTGGAAGCTCGGCCCATAAAATATCCTGAAGGGGGAAAGCATCCTACTGGCCTCTTGGCTCTTCATCATAGATGTTTCTTGGCTCCCACGAGTTATCAAGCTCTATAGCATACGTGATCGCGTACCGGCCAATCGTCATTGAATAATACAAGTGAAGAGGTTCGTTATAATTAATGTTACAACCTTTAGCTGACGTTTCAGTATCTGCCTTTTCAACACCACGAGATCGCATATTACCAACTATAACATGAAAACTGTATACTCGACCTTGTTAGTTCAGCTGAAATTTTGCTGACTATGTACAGGTGATCTTAATTGGGCCAGAAATTTCAACTCTATTCCCATATTTCGTGGAGCTTTTGCTCAGCAAGCGAATTCAAGTATCCAAACAAATAATTAAAATGATGTATTACCTAGAATACTTTGTTTCTCTTTATAGTACAGAGGTTTCTTGTGCGTTGTATGCATTAGCGATTTGTTTGTATTATAAAACCTGTTGTTACAAAGAGCTGCAAAGAACATCTACGGATAAGTTTAGTAAGCGCTGAATAATTTTTGAACGATTCCAAATAACAGTACAAGTAACTAGCAACTCAGTATTGAGGGTCCTAAGTGATCAAATACATTTCGAATCGTAAATAATTTAGAATTCGCAGCAATTTTTCCAATCGTTCGAATGATTCCAAATACTGAAAAAGCGAAGTAAATTAGCACTCAATGGTTAAACATTTCTTTGGTAGCCTTTTCAGTAGATAACCAGTTCGAACATGACAAATACCTAATCGGAAATTTTTATTGTGGATTTTCACAATCTGTCTCACCATTTCCAACGAAATTGGGAACTTTTCAAATGAAAATATCTTCTAGTGATATTAAATAGTCTTATAAATGTCAAAAAATGCCATTCAAAAAAGAAAAAATTCAAATGAGTGTTCAAAATGTCATTTATTTCAAAATAATGGCCGTACAACCAACTTTTATCGGTATTTTTCTAGGAAAGTGTGAAGTTCGTGATTGATTTGATGAGTAAGATCAAGTAGTAGAACTGGAATAGAGTGAGAGCATTAGGTGTTGAAACCTCTGCTATACTAGGCCCTTATTGCCAACTGGTGTCGGATTGTTTTGGTAAGTGAAGATTGAAAAATTATATAAACTATGAAACTGTGAGTGTTCGAACTGGAAATTAGTTCACTAACTGGAACGCTTTAAGCGCGTTAGGTGTCCCCTTTAGTGTACCATGGCTAGCTACTTAGGTATGCCGTGCTGGCAACGGGCACCAATATTGATTTACCATTTTGGTTTATTATTCAATAATTAACCATTGTAATCGCTCTTGGAAAAAAAATTCTAACCCCCCCCCCTGAAAATTTTATGGTTTACGTTTCAAAGGGTGTAGAATCCAAATCTGCAATAAAAATTTTTCCGTCCGTCCGCCGTACGCCGTACGCACGATTTCTCCCAAACGGCTGAAGCAAAATATCTGACATTTTCAGGAAAAATCAATGTTGGTCCGACAACGCCCCAATTGTTTAGCCAGCACTCTCACTTAATTTAAAGTGCCCTTTAAGGGTTGTCAAAGTTTTTTAAAATCCCTAAAAACCTCAAAAAAAAAGTCGAAGGCGGCCTAAATTTGGACGTTGTTTTGAAGAACTTTCCATGAGGAATCGAATGAGCCCTTTCCCAGGTTCGTAGCTCAAACCATTCCCAATATACGGCCCGATTTATGGTGCCAAAAAACATTTATTTTTTATTTTTTTTGGTTTATTATTGTTTATGTTTTCATCGCAGTAGCCCAATGATGTAGTGATGTAGTAATGTGGATACTGGAGTGAACTCGTAAAAGGCTTTGTAGCCGATACACGGGTTGAAGCATTCTGATACGCATGAAACGCTGCAAATTCTTTCACTTGGGTTCATTATTCAATTGGCTTGCGTTCATGATTTGAATTTCTACTAAGCTTTGAAGTGTGCGTGTTTCACAGGTGATAGAGCGATTATTGAATTTCAGGAGGCACACAAATATGATCGACTGATCAATCCAAATAGGTATTTTGGTTGAGAACAGATTAACGTGCTCTATGCATGTCTCCTGAAATTCAATAATCGCTCTATCACCTGTGAAACACGCACACTTCAAAGCTTAGTAGAAATTCAAATCATGAACGCAAGCCAATTGATTAATAAACCCCAGTGAAAGAATTGCAGCGTTTTTTAATTGTTTATTGTGGTAATATTTTCGCGCAAAGCACTATGTAGTGTGATTGTGTAAAGTAATACAACATCATGCTTTTATATCTATGTACTAGGTTTGGTCCATCGACCCCCTAGCACAGCTAATTCACGTGTACAAACTCGACAGTACTATCATACACTTTACAACTATTATAAACTATTTAATACACGTTGAACCCATCAGTGAATTCGGAATGATGTTTATGTTTGAGCCTTCGAGGTGCCGAGGAAGAGGTCGATCTTGCGGTATGTTACATATAAGTTGATGAGGGTGGGAGGATGCTTTCTGATACGATGCATGATAGGCTGCAATGAGACAGTCTTTCACTGTCGGCACTTCGAGTTCTTTGTGGAGCTCCTCATTTCTAACATACCATTCCGCTCCTGTGATCAATCTGACGACACGGTTTAGCTGAACCTGAGTTTTGGCAATTTAGGAGTTCGAAGCTGATGTCCAAAGTCCTGCTCCGTAGCTCCAAATAGGTTTAAAAACAGTATTGCAGATTAGAAGCATCACTGATACGATTGTTCCAGTAGCTCCAGTCCTGCTCCGTAGCTCCAAATAGGTTTAAAAACAGTATTGCAGATTAGAAGCATCACTGATATGATTGTTCCAGTAAGTCTTTGATCCATACTCAGACGCAAGTATTTTACGTTGGTTTTTAGATCCATCCATTTCTACTGGAGGTATTTTAAATTTTCGCTTATACGTGAATACAGAGAGGTGTGATTTTTATGTATTCAGCTTGATCCTCCATTTTTTTGCCCATCTATTTACGTCACTAGCAATAGCCTCACGGAGCTTGAAGTTTGCTGAAGATTGCGCTTATTTAACCCAACGTACGTCGTGGGAAGCGGCAAGTGACACCATGCAAGATATTGCTAGTGTCGTAAATAAATGGAAAAAAAAATGGATGATCAAGCTGTACACATCCAAATCACACCTAGGTGCGATGCGATAACCTTAACGACACATATTATCGATTAATTAAGTCGTTCCTTGGCAATTTACCAATGAAGGTCAATATTTTGCAGAATTTACGTTCTAATTCAAGTAATGGAAACTAAACGATCTTCAAAAACCGTGGCTGTTTCCTAAATATATAGTTAGCGTGTCGATTCACAGGAATCGATGAACCGCTTGATTCGGGTTACCCGTTGATTTCCCCACCAATCCGATAAGGAGTCAAATCCAATCTTGAGATAGCTAATCAATTGGTTCTTAAGAGCAAGCGAGAGAAGTAAAAACAAGGGACTTGGCCGCAAGAGGGTGGAGCCACGGGTGCCATAATTCAAAATGGTAACGAGATTTCGGTCGTTATTGGGGTTGATGCCCTAACCAGCCCCTTCGCCTTCCTCCCGCAACCCCGTTCTCGTCGTTGCATTTGCATAACTCTGTTTAATTGAGGTTAGGAAGCCTTTCTCTTCCATCTTGATAGGGCAGTTGATATTATAGGAGCCTCCGAGCCTTTAGTGAGATGGGTATTGGGCGTCTTAATTGAGAACACGACCCTCCGCCTCCTTCATCAAGGTCGATCTTTCTGTGAATCGGGAACGAAATAAACTCCAAATTTATAATTTATAGATTGGTCGGTATACATATCACATACCGTTTTCTTCTATTATAATATCAAAATTAACTCTTTTTAATCGACCACGGATATTATTGGTATGAAAAAAGAGGAACGAAAACTTATTTATATGGGACTCGTGAACGTATTTAAACCCTGAAAATCATGAATCCGAGGTTTATCATTACTGTAAAACCTATCCATCTTGGGTAAATCGCTGATATATTTCGATTAGGGGTAAGTTTACAAGTTCAAACGGTGACTGTAGTTTATGGAAGGTGTAGAAGTTTTTAAGCCCGGTTGCAGTTAGTGATATGAACAAAGCTTGAAGATGAATGGCCGATAGTGTTCGTTTAAACGAAGTTCTATTTGGTTTCAGAAGTGAACTTGGATTTCAACAGCGTTGTTTGTGCGCTATTCCATTATATCTCCTCCATTAAAACTGAGCGAAAATCGCAAGATATTCCCCACGATGAGGACATTATGGAGTTGATAGGAATATTTTCAGGGTAGCCACATGTATTCCGTGAATTCACAAATCAATCCTAAAAGTGGTAGGAAAATGATTTTTCTAAAATGTTGAGTGTCCAAGGTCTAGATAACTTATAGATTTCTATGTTACTACTTATCCGTAGGTAAAATTAAATTTTCGTGTATAGGCGATTAGATAGAGGCCGGAGGGACGGTAAGGGACATGGGATGATGATGTCGTAGCTTCTGACGCTAGTACCTGAAGATAATACCTGAAACGGTACTATATCCGTGGATGTTAGCGTAGAGGGAAGAAGGCGGAGTTTTCCTTAGAACGGTTTTTCCGAATGCTTCCACTGCAGCTTCCAGCGAAGATGATGACAATGTATCCAGGAATTCCGCTGACGAAGATCATTGAAGTTCACGGCAGTGGTGAAATCCGTGGATAAAATCAGATGTCCGAGGAACAGACAGTTGATCTAACAGACTTGGTGGCCTTTTCAAGGTGATTCCAAAAGAGAGAGATACTATACAGGTAGGGATGTCTCATCGACTGAATCCAAAAAAATGGAAGTCAACGCTGCCGGCTCGCAATGTGTGTTGTTTCGACTTTTCCCGCACTTCAGGGAGGGCAGCCTCATCCAAACCCAAGGAAGAACGAACATTAAATTCCGGGAAAGATATTACCACGGTATTGTCATGGTTTGTAAATAAGTTGCGGTAATTTCGGAGAAGTATGTTTTAAAAATAGTTGTTGCGGAAGAGAATGATGGATGATATGAAGTCTGACGGATGACATGAAGCAGAGATGGAGGGATGGATTGTTGCTCTCGATGATCGACTTCGAGACCGGTCGAATATGAATTCCTACGCGGCGGGAAATTCAAATTTTTACGCCACAATATCCAAGAGTAATATGACAAATAATTGGAGGCGCTATAAATAAAACTTACGGATGCACCTATATTGCTACGTTTTGATCGTGATCTGGTTAGCGAAGTTAAGTATCTCCTTCTTATACCACGCCGAAATTAAAATACTATTAAGGCTATTCTGCTTCGCTCTGGCGGTCTAGGACCAAGAAGACCCTAAATAAAGTCCATGTGCTAAATAATGGAGTTTTTATTCAACTTAAAGGACTTTTATGACTGCACGGCAGAAAAATTTGAGAGGTTTATAAATCATTTTGTGAGCGTTCAACATTGAAATATTAGTTGATTGGAGATGTGTTTGTATCTGGCAGTAATTATACAAAACAGGAGATGACATATGAAGACCTGACGAGGATTGGCATACCAAAGAAACTCATAAGCTTGCTAAGTATGACTCTGAAATGTACAACTGGTAGAGTGAAGGTGATGGGATCATTGGCAGAAGGCTTCCCTGTGAGGACAGGTTTAGGGCAAGGAGACCCACTTTCGACTACCCTCTTCAACTTTACAATGGTAAGCACCGTGAGAAATATTCGTACAAACCCTGGATTTTATTATTCCCGCTTACCGCAGCATCTGGCTTATGCAAATGATGTCGACATCTTGGCAAGGACTGTTCCTGCCCTGGCTTTGGCAGTTGAGGAATTTGAAATGCAGCAATAGTACGAGGGCTGAAGATTAATGAAAACAAAATAGTCTACATGATGACATCAAGAAACCTGCCTCCACCCCAGTCATCCTTCGATATCGGCCAGCACAACTTTCCAGTACGTGACCAATTTAAATACTTGGGAGCAATAGTAACAAACAACAACGATGTTGCAACTGAAATCAAAGCACGAATCGCTGCTGGTAGCCGATGCTTCTGGGCTGTCCAAAAAAGCCTGAAATTTTTAGGTCTTTCACAACGAGCAAAGCTCGTCATTTACAAGACCATTATCCATCCAGTAGTCACATATGGTAGTGAGTCCTGGGTCCTTACCAATACAAGTGAACACCTGCTGAACTGGTGGGAGCGAAAGATTCTCCGGAAGATTTTTGGGCCAGTCTGTGAGAATGACAGATGGAAAGTTCGGAATAATGAAGAGCTAAGAAGCCTTTACAGACAGCCAGACATTGTGGCTTTCATTCAGCGAGGGCTGGGGCAGGTAGAGAGGATGCCTGAAGAACGAGACCCTCGTAGACTACTTTATGATACTCCCGGAGGAAACAGGTTGAGAGGGAGACCTCGGAAACTATGGTTGGACGATGTGGAGGAGGATATCGCACTGCTAGGAGTCCGAAGTTGGAGGAGATTAGCTCATGTTCGTAAAGAGTGGATATCTGTAGCTGAGAGGGCCTCAGGACCCCAGGACCTCAGGACCCCAGTGAATGAATTTGCAGCGTTTTTGGTATTTAGAACTCTTTTATGAAGAATTCCAATGCTTAGAACCCTCAAATCAGCAAGTTCCTAATTTCCTTCTCAAATTACCGTTTAGAATAAATTGTGAACAACGATAAGAAAACTTGATAATCCGGACCTTCGTCAATCCCTCACAAATTGGAGAACTTGTAGCTTTTGAGAAGTGGCTGACATAGGCGCCTACACCTTAACGCGCTTTCGGAGCGGTGTAAGTTTAGCTGTATTATACAGATCCTGAAGGTGGTGGGGGAAAATGATGAAGACGGTTGGAGGGGGGCAAGTTGAGAACGGCAGGGCTGCCAACTTGATGGGGGAAGCCCTTTCCTCGCCCTTCCCTCGACCAACTTAACCAGTGGTACCAACTTGATGGGCCAACTTCACATCAGGCCCCCGTCGTGCCGCCAGTTCCCTCAAATTACCAGCCTCGTTAAAACTTTTGATTGAACCGGAGCACTTCCGACTGTACCTCGCTGCCCCCTCCGCTACTCACGCCGTTCCGTTCATCTCCCCGCTACAACGCACACTCGCGCCTCCCTCCTACAGATCAACCCTGTCAAGATTCCGCGAGTATTTACGGTTATTGCTCCATACGTTGTTTACACTCCAAGCTATTATTCCACCCTTTCGCTAACCAACGTAACGTTCTGTATCTGCTTATCCAGTAGCACACACTCCCACTTCCAATAGGGTTGTTGCCCAATCCAATTTCACACATACTGAATTCGTATCCATATTATTCACTTTGCCCGTATTTATGGTTTAGCAGAGTACATAACCCTAGGACGTAACACATATAATTTTATAGTACGGGCAAAACACTTGGGTCAATTTTGATCCCATATGAAAACATTCTTCCATACCGTTTTATGGATGTATTTTCCATTTAAAAATATTTAAACGCAATCCAGGGAATTATTGAATAAAATAAATCAACTGTTATGACAACGTCAGTATCCCTTTTGAAAGTTAGTAGCCAACGTTACTCTCCTAAAAATAGCCAGTTGTAGGTTCACGATTTTTGCCAATTTTGAAAACACCCATAGATGCCACATCAAACAACTCATTTGATTCATAAATTGAGCTGAAAGTTAGACCTGGCTTGAACTTGAACTTTCTTGAGAATCTGCCAATCACGACTTTCTTCTTACATGAAAACATTGTTTTCCAATCACAAAAATTCCCTTGAATGCCTCACCGAAAAATCCATTTCATCCTTCAATTTCACAGTACATTGTATCAGAAGGGAGAAAAATCAACAGAATCAGTCAATTGAGACGGAAGCTACACCTACTAGCTTGAAGTTGACATGTACCTATTGAGAATTATGCAGATCACGATTTTCTTCTTACTTGGAGAATTCATTCATGCATTTCTTCGCCCAATCTCATCATGTTTACGATCATCACCAATATAAACCTAATATAACCAAAGCTTTGTCATAATACCCGAGTACTAGAATGTCAGAGGGAAAACATATATAATATAGCTTAATATAGCACTTCCGAATTGAATTCTTCTTTTTCCAAAAGGACGAATTCAATGTGGAAATGCTAAATTCGTCTTTTTCCATAACGAATTGATTTGGGATGAAGACCAGCAGTACCGCAATAGGAAAGAATACAAAACTTTTAAGATAACTCGTTGCTTAGCATTCGTGGTTTCATAGCCATGCTTGGGTGTCATACGGAGACTTATAATAATTATGTCCTTTCCTTCCCAACAGAAACAGAGCGCTTCGTGTGTGTGTGTGTGTGGGGGGGGGGGGGGTTTGATATATATATATGTGTTTTTTTTAAATATATATATTGTTTTCACATTTCTTCGTAATAATAATTACCTGCAAGTGGAGAACAAGGCATCTTGATGAATTTATTCTTGTTGTAATAGGTCATCGTACGTTCTATACTTAGATAAGTAAATAGCTATTTCGTTTAGCCTCAATATTTCATTCTGTATATCGTGGGGTTCCGAGTAAAAGTGACCAAGTAACATTTGCAAAATTTTACAGGAGAGCGATCTGAAGTTTCACCTATTTTCTTCTTACGAACACTGGTTGTGTGATGTCTCATCCGACTATGTTTCGATTTTTCTTCATCCTGTAGGTAGTTAGCTAGTGCCCGCCTATGATATCGCGCTTCAAAATTCACTTCAGATTAAATAAGAGCTGTTTATTCGGAAAACTGTATTTGATCATTTTTACCTGCCTGGAGTTCAAGCTTTACTCATTTGGTCAATTCAATTCTTCGAAAATCAGTCGCATAGTTACATGAAATTGAGGGATTGAATAGTTTTTTCGTTAATTTATCGTGTTGCCAAGCATCTAATAACAATGATATACCTGTTTCTGTTAGAAAAGGTTATCCATTACCTATCACTGTAATTGGTCATTTTCACCTGCCCACTATGCAATCTTAGAAATCTTACACAGTAAAAGTGATCAAATGGCAATTGATAACATTTACATGCACCAGCGAGAGTACATTTATAATCCATCTCGTGTTTTGTGGTTGAGTTCAAATGCCATTTGGTCACATAAAACTCTTTGGGTCATGCAGGTAAAATTTATTTTCAAGAATTTTGCACATCACTTTGAAGATAACGTTCTTAGCAACAACACACAGTGGACAACGTTCCTTAGTACCGGAATGACAAAAAAAAGCTCATTTTGAAAAAAATGTTACTTGGTCACTTTTACCCGGAACCCCACGATATGTTCCTGATAAAATTGTTATTTGTCAAACTCTAAACGAGAAGCTGATTTAAACAATAGGATTTCACATGCTAACGAGGAGCAGGGAAGGAAGTTATGAATCAATTATTTCCCTTACAAATTATAGAAGGAAGATACAGAAGAAGGAATGAGGACTACACCCATCCATCTTGCTGACATAGTTGCCTCAGTATCGGACTCTTGATCTCTGGAAAGTACCCGCACCGGACTATTATAATAACAGCCGCCTGTGAGTCAATTAGGAGTTTTATTTTCTTCCGCTTCCCTCTGCGATATCTCTAATGGAAAAGAAAATGGCAATGAGGTGAGAAAATGATCCAATCTTTCGAGCAACGTAAAACGTACATGGAGAGCGTGACTGGAATATGTTGAGCCTATTCACAGACAATAGACATGCTTAAATATTTGAATCGATCAGAAGACCGCCATGTTTGATCACTATTCTGTGTATGAGTGTTAGCATACATTTCCAGTTATTATCAACCACCTGATGTGGTGATGACAGCGGATTTGAAAATCCTGTGTGCATACTTTCAAAATGAAAATTATTCGAAACTCTCTCTCAACATTTTCGCAAAATTTATAAATCTATTGGACACTATTTATTATTTTGATGTTATTTACTTTTCTGTGAGAGTTTGATAAATTCCATCTTCCATGGATAGAATTGGTACAATATAAACAACCGCAATTATTGCAACCTTGTGATTTGGAAATGGGAGTGATTCTGGTTGTTTTGGTTAAGTACTATTTTCAGCCGGTTCATTTCTACAGGGACGTAACCAGGCCAAATTTCGGCCGGGGCAAGAAATAAATTTGGCGCCCCCCATAGGCCCGATATCTTATGACTCATACCATCTTAATATACCAGTGAACCAAAATATAAGTATAATTAATTCGATTTATTCACAATGTATAAACTCTTTGACTAAAAGGAGGAAGGTAAACTGTCACTTTTTGCCTATCTGGCGCCCCTCTAACTCTGGCACCCGGGGCTGCATTTCTATGGCTGTTCATGTAAATAATCATTACTGATGCACTGGTGGATTATTGTGAACCGCTCTCATTTAATCGTCACTACATGATTGACAACTACAATATTGAGGAAAACATGTAGGAATCCGGTTCACTAGTTCAAAATATCAGGAATGAACCTCCTTAATAGCCTCCTCTCTCAATAGTGTGATTAAAGATACACTACGCTCCTTTATTATTATGTAGGCCCTGATAACTTCGAACTTTATATTTGATAGGTAACATAGTATGGTACGAGTATTAAGTCTTAAAATACTCACCAACACCTATTTACAAATACCAATCCCGGTTGAAATAGGAAAGCGCAGTGTGGGGCGTTTATTTAATTCAACGCTAAATCCGAAAATGAGGTCAAAAGCTGAAAAAAACGATTATCAAGTGGGGAAGTGAAAGTTTCTACGTCACAAAATCGGCTTTTATTGGAAAAGAAAAAAACCTGCGAAAATGAAGAGAGCTATTGAACACAGTGTATTCAGGACAAATTGAGGTTTTGACAGCGGAATCAATTCAGAAGCATGTAATACAAGTTCTTATCTAGTTTAAACGTTTTTTAATTTTCTACAGAAACGGAAGAGAGTTTGAGACTATTCTACGTCAATTAGTACTACAGGGGATCTCCACTATACTACGCTCGAACTGGGGATTTTCGGCGCCTCAACGACCGATTCCCATATTTTCCTTACCGTTTTCTTCAGATAACTGGTGTTCTATTGGCCTGTACCGTCTCGTTTTAACGTTGACAGCCAATGCCAACCGTCGAGACAACAAAACAGTAACTTTGAACGTTCGTTGGAGTAACCTAGCAACTATTTGTGGGATAAAACATGAAATTTAGAAATTCGTACACAGGGTTGCCACTGAGGCTTAAGACGACGTAATAAGCCGCAGGTGACGATTCAAAATTTTTAATTTCTTTAAGCTCCTGACGAATAACAAAGTATTTTTGTATGACGTCAACAGTCTTAATTTTCCTCTAGCTTTAAATACAAAAAAAATTGCTTACGCACTGTCCTATAGGTCAAATAGGTGCAAATTGTTACAAGTTAAGTTATTTCTGTACTAGTTTAGCTCTTCCATGTGGATCACTGGCTTACATTTATTTAACGTAGTCTTTTTCATGTGGTTTATCTAAATATATCTACCTATATAATTGTACGAAAATACCGCTGCCATGCATACGTGTCAGCCATTGTGTTGTAACTACAAAGCTTTAAGATCGGCGAGTCAAGCCAGTCAAGTGTTGGAACAATAATTGTATGACGTAAGAGTTTTGAGTATCCTTGAAGACTATACTTGACAAATTTACTCGTAAACTTCGAGGAAATTGCTGTCACTCGACTGTGTACAAAAATAACATGGAAAACTTGATAATTTGTTTCACACTTACTTCCCACGACGCGAAATTCGATAAACCGACCCGCCGGGCGATCATCATCTGATTATGTGCTTTACAGAGTGCGAGTTAGCCGTTTACCTTAAGCTTTTGAAACTAACTAGTGGCGAAAGACTGACTATCAATCTCACGCTTGGCAAAACCAGCTTAGGAGCTTTGAGGCAATAAAATAGCCTCCTTCTTCATCCTTTTATAGAGTTTGAAATTCAATCGGATGGAAGAACATAATCACAGAACAAGCCTGTTACTTCCGCTCAAAAGACTCCAAGTTTTAAGCTAAACTTAATATTTACGATTATCCCAGGTATTGTTTTTTACATTGTACACTGCAATAAGGCTTACTCAACTTTTCAATTATATCCATCAGGAACAGTTGACATTTAAGGAAGGATGGGATGTTTTCTCCATAAATGTTGGTTTTTACATCATCTAGTCTAAAACGTCTAATAAACCACTGGCGCCGATAACTCTGTATGATTGATTGCTTGTTTGATTAATTTATTGATCAGAATCAATGTTGGATTGATTTATTGATCAAGAATCATGAAGCTCTCTCATGCACTTACCTTGAACGGGTTAGGTGAATTACCTCGCTCAATTGATTTACAATAAATAAATGGATATACCAAAATACAAAAACAATAACCCCAAAGTGCTTCTATTCAATATCTAGTTTATACTAACGTCTTACTTTATTTAAACTGATTGCTAGTAGTAAATAATTCAGGACTATAAAATAAATTAAGCAACATATAAATTTACATCTTTAAATATAATCTTCACTCAATTTTGTCATGGTACCATTGCTATACGAATGCGGTTAAAAGCTTGTATCAAATAACTCGTTGTTAATATTATAAAATCTTAATGCATTTACAAAATTGTTCTTATTACATACACGTGCTTAATAAATCTTAGAACTTGTATCAACTAATGTTTAGTATGTTGGTAATGGATAGCCACGTAAATAGCTGTTCTAATTTTTAACTATAGTAGCTAAAGCCAGTTTAAATTTATTTTGTATTTTCAGCTACCCTAGCTTCATAAAATAGGGTGATATGGAAAAGAATAGGGACAACACTTTTAGGAAAATCACTGGAATGTTAGGGAGATTCTAGTTGGGGTAGGTTATACTAACCACGTAAATTTGTTGGCATTGATAATTAATAAAAACTCTGTTTTATATCAAGTACCAGGAGCAAAGCTTCGCACGAAATATAAAATTCCAGTCCAAGGCTTCTCAAGTTGAGGTTCATGAAGTGGTAGGATGTTTTGGAGGTTCTGACGTAGCCTAAATAGGTGTGCGGGAATTCGCTGATCATTTCAAGACCGCTTCCATCAAAATTGGCTCGGGAGTTTGGCTGTCTATAGGGAACATAGATAGATTGATACATTCATAGATAGAAACAAACCTTGAGTTTTATATATAAGGATACAATTTTTTTCAAAAACAAAACTAGAAGATATTAAAAAAAAAAAAGTAACGACTCTACAACGATGATGACTTGACCATCGAAATCGATCGAACATAATTTGTGTTGTATTACAATACTACAATTTTGTAGGAATAGACTGTTTCTTTTACAAAACTCAATCTGTTGATATCATTTTGTCAATAATCTGTTTGAAGTTTCACACGGAGCTAAATTCCTCACTATTTTTATGATATCGTCTAGTTTTCTTGTAGGTCATGGGATAAGTGTTTTTGTTGCTGCTCTGTGCAATATAGGGTAAGAGTTATTTAAAATGTGTTACGACGAAAATAGTTTTTTAAGCTTATATGGGTTAGGTAATGGTTTGTTTTAAAATAAGATTGTCCATTTTAAGTTGAAATTGCTGCAAAGCAACTTACGAGCTAAGTACAGCTAATAATTAATAATGATAATTATTACCATTATTACAATAATAACTGCTTCTCAACAGATTTGACGAGGCTGAGTTTTATTTCTCAAAGGTATTCGTGGGTACCTAAGTATAACCAATCCTAGAATTAATCAGGTAGAATCAATCCTACTATGTACACCTTGCCTTGTGGTGAGGATCGCAGGAGTGTAACTCCTCCCATGTTCCCAGATCCGGTGAGACATTCCACAGTGAAATGAAGTTTAAGAAAACATTCCAGACTTCTTAAAAATTCACCCGTACCTACCGGTGGATATCCTTGAATATGAAAGTCTACTTCAAAATATCTGTACCTACATCAATTTTATCTTTCGATGTTTTGATGGGAGCGGGAAGAGCAGCGAGTTTCGACGCACAACATAGAGTCGATGAGAACCTCCAAAAAATTCACGGATTCCATAGGCATAGGTAGATAATTGATGACAAACTGATTTAAATTGAGTCTAAAAATTAATTTACTAACGCACAGTGTAGAAACTAAAATCTGTTTCTGCACTTTTTAATTTTTTGTAGGTAATTTCCTTCCGTGACGTTTTGATAGGAAAAAACATCTAAACATTTTGATACGGCTTACGACTCCAACAGCTAAAAGACATTCTACTAAATCATTATTTATCAATTTCATTATCGAACGTATCATCCACTTTAGAACTATATGGACAAACCTGAAATGCATATCGGCTCACCTTCTGAAGGCGTTTATGTCTGGGGGAACATGCTCGTGGCATTTTTTCCTTCTGAATCATTGTAACAAGTTTGTATTCTACATGTTTCAAGAATATTTGAAACATTTCAATGATCTTTGAATCCTTGTTGCCTATACGAGGAAGCTATGTGCCTCTCCGAAATGTCGGATTTAAAAAAATTTAAACAATCTTCTGCAACTTCTGTTGATAAATATGAAGTCGTATTTGATATCCAATTGTAATCATTTGTTAATTTATTCTCAACCATTTCTAAAAATATAATTTTCCCGTATACTGTCCTATCATCAGCTCTTTCATTCAATTCCCCGGTATCTACCTATCCATCTTATGACAAAATTATTCATTGAAATATTCTCAATATGATGATCATTATCATGATAGTATCATGATAAATATATTCCATGGTAAAGGCAATATAAGACATCAGCTGACAGAATATGATTCATTGGAAATTATAGACAATGTTCAATTAACTCTTTTGTGTTTTGTGTCTTCGAACCTACTACAATTAGAAACACGGAGGAACTGGAATAAAGAAACCCAATCCCTAAGCAAGATAACAATACATTGGGGCCCATGAAAACGCAAAGCGAGTGGCTGTAGCGGGTAGGGCGATAATGAATTTGTGAAAGCGGATGTTTTCCACATAATTTGTTTAATGAAAGAGACTATACTTTCAGAAGGTTGGGAGATTTATTTAGGTTGCAGGTCAATGAAGGGGGGATTGTGTGAAAAATGAAGGAATTAAGATGGCTTGGAAGTAATTTAGTTGAAAGGACTGTTTAAGTACTTTTTTGAACGACGTATAGGTTCTAGGTTTTGAAAGACATATTTACATAAAAGGTGAAAATTATTTGTTCATTGATTCAAAAGATTCAGTTCCAACATTCATCTGATAATGGGGGTCGAACCGAATTTCTTAATAACTTATTTGGTGGCTTGTCAGGAAGTTGTAGAAGTGAGAATTATGGTTTCATAAATGTGATAATCATCCAATAACGAGATCTGCGAAATCCGTTGCAGAGCGCTGACGTCCTGTTTTTAGATCAAAATCACACAAATCCATCGAACAATCATTGTTATGCAACTGTTTTCCAGAAGATTATTAAATTATTCCTCTTAAATACCTATTGCTGGACCATGTATAACTTATTTATTAATAACACTATTCCGGCTTACTAATTGTATCAAAGTACGAACAAGTTACAATGTTTATTGCATGTTCGTATTTTGATAGAATGGCTCTGAAAGATTATCATTAAACTTAGGGAAATGTTGGACTGGAAGAAAACAGGTTCTCATCTGAACTTCATGATCTCCCTTTTCGACTTCCTTGACCGAGTAGCAGCCATTCGTTACAAGAATTCTGCCGGTCTGCATGTGCAATGCGATTTTCCATCTAGTCTTTTCGATTTTCGCACCTCTTGAATTGATTGGCAGGATGATGAAATGGAAAAGTGAAACAATATGTTTGGACTTGGAATGCACCTCAATTGGTGCAAACTGAGTGTGCGAATAGATTATTTTCTCTGATACAATATGTTACGGTTCCCGTACGACCGTTTTTTTTTCTTGTAATGAATTTTTCTTATACTCGTCATATGCAGGGAAAGTAAATCACATCGACGCCTCAACATAGACACACACACACCAAAAAAAAAAAAAACACAGTATTTTCAACACAATCCCCCTTCATTGACCTGAAACCAAATTGAGTCTCCCAACCTTCTGAAAGTATAATCTCTTTCATTCAACAAATTATGTGGAAAACATCCGCTTTCACAAATTCATTATCGCCCGACCCGCTACAGCCACTTGCTTTGCTTGCCACGGGCCCCAATGTATTGTTATCTTGCTTAGGGATGGTTTTTCTTTATTCTAGCTCCTCCGCGGTTCCAATTGTAGAGTGTTCGAAGACACAAAATACAATAGAGTTAATTGAACATTGTCTATAATTTCCAATGGCTCATATTCTGTCAGCTGATATCTTATATTTCCTTTACCATGGCAGTATTATGATCACAATAAATATATTTATCATGGTAGTAACATGATAATGATCATCATATTGAGAATATTCAGATTCGACAAGTGTCTGTGTCTGTCGGTGCAGGTTCTTCAACGAACATAATATATTATATTACTTCAATGTATCAATGAGTAAAGCAGGACTGCATTACGCCCATTCGCTCTCGCTAAGAAGGTTATATTGCCAGAACATTGACAGAATCAAAGAATGTCAACATGTATCTGATATGATTTGATACTGAACACAATAAATAAACCAAAATTGCCTTCAAAACTAGGACGAGTTCTTCTACCCATGCCATTTCAGTGGAATTATCGTTGGAAAGGATCGAGTTTGTAATGACTTTTGTTATATATATTGACAATTACTAAAGCCTAGGTACTTGTCACTCATTGATTTTGTTTAGATTCATTTGTGTCAATGTTAATGTCTCAAAGGTGGCCACCCAAATATGATGGTGAACTTGGCTAAATACTCGGCTTTCATAGTTCTACATCTTGGATAACCAGTATTCACGACCTTCCCACATTATAATGAAGTTATGCTTCTGCTTGAGTGTTTCAAAATCCACGTTTTCTGAATTCTCTATGCATGGGATATTATCCCATTGGTTGAAGTGTGTGACCGTGCTTCGAATACGATCGAGCAATGTTAACCTACAACGCCCAAATAAGTAGACGTTGATATGAGGCAGCTTTACTTTTAACGGCAGTATAAGTAGCCAATGGTGTCGGTAGATCGCTGAATTATTCAAGTCCGCATCCACCTACCGGCGGAATTGATGCGTTTCGCGAAGAAGAAAAAAAACTTGTTCCTTACAAGCAGAAACAGGTTTTCGTACAACATTTTGAAAAAATGGCGCCTGAGGGTTCAAGGAGCTGATTTTATCAACCTCAGCGTGTGATCTCATGATTTAAAGATGCTATTTATAATGCACCTTGTTACGAAACATTTATCGAGCCGCCTTGTTTAATGTTGAAAGGATGGAATAAGTGTCAGACAAGAGGCTTCAGCGTTGTTGGTTTCTGAGAGAACCCTTCTGCTCTTTCCGCAGACTTTGAGGGGCGGGCCATCACAACTTTCGTTTCAAACATTTATTGACAAAGTAACGCCGTTAGGGAGCGAAGAGCTGACGTCTTTTGTAATCATTTTACCGCTTTGTTGACAACCTGTCAAACTGCGCTTGTGATATCTCTGCCTTATCAAAACGGAACGTAGGAGTTTCCTATAATTACTCTTGACTTTGAAATGTCCCTATTATATAGTGCACTGATTACAAACCCACAAGGCAACCGTAGGTTGTGAAATGACAGATTCAACGTACATACTTACCCAATTCCTCTGTTCAATTAAATCTACCTGCACAGGTGGATCAAACATGTGTTCACAATTTGATTGTTGGGAACATACCAAAGTAAACCAAGCTGGAACAAAAAACCCGTTGAATTAAGAACATTAGTCCGTTCTTCTGTTAGAAGACGAATTCACGATTCAATCTTCCTACTTGTCTATGATGGAGGGGAAATCGCTTTCCAATTGAGTTTTGTTTATCGTTCTCAACAGTTGAGGAGAGGTTTATCAAAACTTGACGCCTCCACTTTCGGAAAATGTTCAGTAGAGCCGAAAAACGTGTTACAGATTCGTAGAAGCTTTTAAAATCAAACCAACCGTATCAATAAGATTATTATCCATCCCTTAGTGTTTACTCCTCAATTCATCTTCGTATCATTGAACCTGACCTGGTTACAAGGAAAAGTATTTTGGAGATGTTAGTTTTTGATACAAACACATAGAAATGTCAAGTTTTGATCAAAATAAAAAACTCGACGTTTTTTGCGGGGGCAGATTAAAAATGAAACTCATGTACGAAAAAGTTTACGTTTTTATAAGGTATTTATTATATTAACATGAAATGAAAAATTCATTGCATTCCTTTCAAGTACGAAATTTAGGTTGATTAAAATGTAATTTAATGTGTAGTAAAAAGTTGTATTACATGTGTGTAGAAGAAGGGTCCTCTCCCAAACAATCGCAGGACTCCATTTCACACTTAAATAGGCCGGCAAGTACACACGCTTACTTTTACCCCGTCCATAGTGTGATTCAGTGCACTGAAGCTGTCCTAAGAAGTCCCGAACGGATTGCCGTTTTCCCTCGAACAACGCGGCCTTTTTGTCTCCTCCCCTCCGTTCCATGGGAACCTTTCCGTCTCCTATGAGCTTACCCACTCACACAGCTCGTGCAGGGGAGATGCCGAAAGCAAAACAGAAAAACCTCTTACATACTGGTACAGCAATTTTTGTTGGATATTTCAACAAGTACTTGATGGACACGTTTTTAGGTTTACTTGGTCCTCCTTTTCCGCCTTTACGTCCCTTCCTCTTGGGTTGGAATGCCGAGATGAAGCGTGTCAAAATGAGATCTTGTTTTTGCTTCCCGTCAGCTTGGTAAAAGAATTGAGGATTCAAAAAAATGTCATGAAAAAACACAACACAAAATTACAAAAAATAATCAACATTGCAACACCCAATGCTACGGACAAATCAGATTGGGGTTGATAATACACGGCGCACAAAGCAACCCCTCCTTCAAGACCGGGGGGTTGTGCGGGTCGTTGCATACCCTAGCCCCTGACCAATACAATGCCTCCTCCGTAGCTTTCCCGACTTGCAATTCACATGCTTGAAATCATGGTTACAAGGTGTCGTCTTTTGTTTCAGAAAATGCAAGTTTGGATCCGTGTCCGCATATTTTTTATTCGTCTCATTCTGTTTCCGACGTTTTCCATCCGAAGTCTTCCTCCTGCTTCCACTATTCAAGTCCTTCACCAAATTGTCCATAGCGAATCACAAAACGATGCGTTACTATTCTAAAACGAATGATTTCACTGCAAACAACAACACACTGGATCAAAGTTTCGACCCGGAACACTTGCCGTAACGCGAAACTTAGGGGCATAATGAAATGCAACGCGATCTAGTGTATGGTCAATAAACCAATGTAGCTGAATCGTCAAAGGATGTGCTACCACCTACATGAAAACTAAGAAATAAAATCAAAAGTCACGCGTTATGGAGATGTTGAGTTTTGAAAAAAACCGGCAACCGGGTCGTTTAAAAAATATGGGGAGATGTTAAGTTTCGGTGTTGACAAACATGCCTTTGCAGATTAATTTTGGAGTGTGGAGATGTTAAGTTTTGACGAAAACAGACGTTTTCGCTATTCTATTTCGAGGGGAAACGTACACGTTTGAAAGGAGCAGTTCTCACCACTTGTGTAGACCTAGAAGCCATGTCCAAAACAGCAAAAAAAGTTCTTTGGTCAGGAGTGGAGATGTTAAGTTTTGATAAACCCCTCCTCAGTTAACCCTTATCCCGTGTATCAGCAGTTAAGGGTCCTCGGACATTTTATGAAGCCATTCCCTAATAACGAGATGTACATAAAGCACTTTTTAGGGTAAGCGGGGCTGTCACAGTCCTCTACCGTTATCGATGCCGCATTTGACTTACAGAGCCCAGACACTTCATCTAAAATGCGTCTTTTGTTGTCTTTCCACCTCATTATCCTCTAAAGCAACATCGGTTAATTACCCGATCACTGAACCCTTCACTCGAAGCTGCAAACCGTTTGGTATTAGAAGTTTGCTGGGGCCGTGGGTGCAATTTATTCATGACTGATCACTGATTCTCAGACGCTTCCTACATCAGTCGTGAGCATTGACGAACTTTCTCGAAAATAGCCGATCCCCGGTAACAGTAATTCGCAGTTAGGAGAGTAGTCGACCAGCAACTGTTTGCTTTCGGGTTCCGCTAATTTAGCTTTCTGTTTTATCAAAGGGTTTCGGCCCTCCTCTGGCGGCCGGCAGCGGACCCACTCGAAACCCAACGATCCTACTTATCAGACTAAAACTCACCCAAACATGTGCGTACCTGATCCTCATCACATAGCTGTATTTAGACACTATCAACCGGCGTTTCAATTTAGCAAAACTCTTTTAATTTTACTATTTTGTTGATATCTATTTATAATTTGTGTTTATTATTTTCAATAATGAAACTTTGTAATCCATGAAGAACAAAAAATTAAAAATCTACCCCTACCCCTCCATTTTTTTGGTTTATGATTCAAAATTGAGTAATACAGAATAGATTATGAAGATTGATGTATTGGAAAATCTTAATGTCTATACGGGAATGAGTTCGCTGAAACTTCCGATCAACCCTAAAGGGTGAATGTAGAGGGGGTAAAGTTGAGGGGGTAAAGTATTAAAAAACCGGTAGATTGAAAACTCTCGAGATAAGCAGGTTTTGTTTTTCTGATTGCTATTAATGCATATCACATTTATGAATTGAATGACCCTATCCAGAGCGTTCAAATGCATCAACGAACGAAAATGCAGAATCTACTATTTTATGCAAGGTTTTTTGGGAGAAACAGTGTCGAATTAAATCGGAATCGAACCAGTACCAATAGAACTGAAAAGGGGAGGAGATAGAGACGTTCAGGACAGTTAGTTCCAACCATCGAACGTTACTAATGGAACTTCGACTAAACGTTGAGCGCTCCAGGCAGAAGTACATGCGATATGCTCTTGTCCCGACAGACTCTTGTGTCGACGAGTTAATGGAGCGACTATCTACACTCTTTCAGATAGTCAAGCGGCTCTTAAGGCGCTGGCCTCTTTCACAATTTCCTCAAGGCTGGTGCAGGAATGCTTGGCTAACCTCAAGACCCTTTCCAGTAACAACCACGTTACATTGGTGCGGTACCCAGGGCACCGAGGGGTTGAGGGGAACGAAAAAGCGGACACCTTAGCTAGGGAAGGTGCTGCTTCTCCCCCAGTGGGTCCAGAACCCTTGGGGAGCTTTCCAAATGGGATAGTAAGAATAGTACTGTCTGCTGGCTCAGTGTTAGGGGACAGAGACAGGCGAAGCAATTTATTGATTTCTTCAGGAAGAGAGCTAACGAGCTGCTTAGCCTAGGAAGAAAGGAGATACGTATAGTAACAGGGCTCTTAACGGGGCACTGTCCACTTAGATACCATCTCCACAAAATGGGCAAATCTGACACCACCCTCTGCCGGTTCTGTGGGCAGAGGATGAGACTGCGTGTCATGTGATCTGCCACTGCCCTGTGCTGGGAAGACAGCGTTTTCTAACCTGGGGGCAGGCTTCTGTTGATCCCCGGGTTATTGAAACGGGAGAGGTTAAGGCTCTCCTCTCATTCGCCAAAACGTGGTGGGGAAGGGTGGACATTCCAGCTCTGTCTGGAGCTGACGACAACAGATTGTCACAACAGACTGTGATGTCAATGCCTACCAAGCACGTTAGTACCTGGCGTAGTTACCAAGCAGTTAGTGCTTGGTGAGCCCTCCACATGTGAAATCCCTGAAACAAGTGAAATTTATACTTACGTGAAATTTTCGGAGAATATGCAGATAGTTCTCGAAATAGTCCTATATGTTTTTCATTTCTCACAATTTTCATTCTGACCATTTACAAACGTAAAGTTAATTAAACGTCTTTTTTCTCACACGAGTTTGACATTTTACACGACACCATAATATTGTTCGGAGAAATGCTAAATAAAGATGGAGCAAAAAATGTCAAACTACGGCTCGCTAGAAAATTTGAGGGTGTATTTTCTTCACGTTCAGAACTGTTGCAGACCACTACCTAATGCGAAATGGGAATAATTTTCAATTTTAATGTTGGTACCAAATTTCAGTGACTGCGTGACATAATGAAAAACCTGCGGAGCAGGCTGAATCAATTCCCCAATTCAAGGTACAATTTAAGAGTAAATTTAAGAGGACATCAAATTTGAACGGATAAAAATTTAGCGTTAAGTATCGAAATTTCGAACTGATGAACTACTTTGAATTTGGATAATAGGTATTTGAACATGATCGTGATTGACGTATTTCCCTGAAGAGGTTGTGGCGGGACCGTGGAGCAAGATCACCCAATTAATTTCAGGCGCCAGCTAAGACATGTAGAGGAGGAATACTACTACAACTCGTTAGTACAGTAGTAGAGGTTCGGACGATTCCAGCGACACTATAAATAAGAGCTACGACCCCAAAATATAGGTTGAGCAAGCAGAGGCGCTGCGACACCTGTGAATTTAGGGCTAAATTTTAAAAGAACAGAGTATGTTTAGGACAGAGTGACGGAATCCAGTGAGAGGATCTGAATGAATCCCCACGGGCTGGTCCGTTTTTATTTATAGGGGTGTTCTGACCCCCGTGTGGGATTTCCCATCCTTTCCGCCATGTCCTTTGTAGGTTTATTGTTAACCACACGTTATATATAACAAGCTATATTAGCATTAGCAAACTGAATTAAACTTTTCGCAAACTGGATTAAACTTTTTGCAATTGGAATTAAACCTTTCACAATTACAATTAAACTTTCCACGCCCTCTTCGAGTTGTGTTCCTAATAACAGGAGGTGAGTCACTGTCAGTGCTAATTCGACCATCCCTCATTCGTGAAAACGTTGACTTTCACGAAGGAACAGGAAGATATTGCGGAAGAAACCCGGAAAAACCGTTTAAAAGGGTGGTTTAGTGTCCCAACAAGTCGTTTTAAAGCTTCTCTGACCGAACTATTTGAATCGCTGTCGCTCATGACCACTACAATGTTCCTCATTTAACAAAAAAAAAAAAAAAAAAAAACCTACGAACACTGGTATGACTATAATGGACTGGTAGAGAAGGGTGACGCTACTCGGAGAAGGCCAAAGGAAGTCTGGTAGCCCACGGGGAATATACAAGGTATTGTTTTGGGGACTCGACTCTATGTCCTCTGATCATGTTTAGTGCAGGGAATTAATTTAATGAAAGGTTCACTAAGTGATAATACAAGTTTTGTATTTGCGAAAAGATTAATTCTAATTGCGAAAGGTTTAATTCCAATTGCGAAAAGGTTAATTCAGTTTGCTAAAAGTTTAATTCAGTTTGCTAAAAGTTTAATTCAGTTTGCTAATGCTATATTACAATTGTTGGTACTTCTTACAAGCAGTTTTGGGAATGCAATGAGAGAGATTGTGAGCATCCAAATGCAGCACAGGTGTGCAGAATGGTCCCAGCTGTACAGAACATTTCTCTACGTGATCTATCAGTAGCACGATACGGACTTCGAATGGAATACAGCATAAAATGAAGCATAAACGGTATGAACATACTGAGAAACCCACATGGGGAAATGGAAAGCGGACCGTAGCCCTACCTTTTGTCCTCTTTCGAACCGGTTTAGTTAACATTCCAGTAGTACAGTTGGTTGGTTCCAATGCCACTTGTCAGAAAGGTTTTCAAACTGGTTTGATCGACACGCTTCATGGAAGGTGGGAGTTTTGTATAAGCGTGAAGAGGTCTATCTACCACGCATGTCTCGAACTAAAGGCTCTAGCGTAAATTTCATTTCTCCGTACAATAAACGTTCGGTGCCAGGACTCTTCAGTACTGGTTCTCAGCCTCTGAACGGATCGTTGTTGTCAGGCCCCAACGGTTCAACACTGGTTCTCTGGACAAATCTGTTTTCATTCGACAACACCTAACATTAGACAAAATCTGTTGCATTAAACCATCACTAACTTTGTGATACGCATTGCGCCACTCAAGAAAACTGATGGGCCCATATCACCAAGCAAAGAGTGGCAGCAATTCTTTCGTACCAAGTATTTTTGTAAAAAAGGCTACAGTGTCAGATAAAAGGGCAGCTTTGAAGTGAATTCTAGTGAAATTTTAAAAGATGACTCCTTAAAGAGTGTGCAGGTAAACTACCAACGTATTATGGAGGGTGTGCAGTTGAGAATGATGGAAAAAAATGTTGACATAAGCCAAACAAACTAAGTGCAAGTCCCCAGAGTCAGATGACATCCACTGGTGTTCCACGCTCTCAGGTGAAGGCCGTTAGAATGCCAGGAGTGAGTATGAAAATGGATCAATTCCCCGACCCTGATAGGGTTCTTTTAAAACTAATTGATTACATGGATCATCAAAACTCTACAAACAACTCTCCCTTTAACCGAGTAAGCAAAGCTTTTGCCTAATCAAGCTGAAAACCTTACTGGCACCATGTTGGCTCCTGAGGAGTTTTAATAGTACAAATGAACCAAAATTTTGGTAAAAAATCCAATATCTTTCCAGTTATGCGTGACTTAGCCGACGGATATTGAACTTTTTGAATCTAGACATCTTGGAAGTTTAAAAGTGAACCATGTAATAGAATAATTAATTATTAAAATTTAAAAAAAAAACGATTTTTTTTCCGCGATTATTTGGTACAATCGATTTGGGACCGCCGATTGTGAAATCTATCCCAAAATCGATTTTGGTGGTTCAGTAGTGGCCACTTGACATTTTGATTTGACTATCCAGTAGAATCTACTGGTTCAACTGGAATCCTTACTAAACTTTAAAAGGCCATTACTGGAGCAGTGGCCATTACCGGTGCCGTTACCTTAATAGAATAATTATTTATTAAAATTTAAAAAAAAAAAAAAAAAACGATTTTTTTGTCCGCAATTATTTGGTACAATCGATTTGAGACCGCCGATTGTGAAATCTATCCCAAAATCGATTTTGGTGGTTCGATTTGACTATCCTAACTGGAACTCAGCTGCAATTAGTAGATACCCATTTGTGTTTTTTGATACAAGTTCTACCGACTTAGGTGCAATAGTTTCGGGAGAAAGCTTTAGACGGCGAACGACCGAATTTTTTTCGATTTTAACTTTTCACGCATTTTGACACGTGGAAAAACAAATACGGGGGTTAAATGGTTTATTACAAAGGTTCACTGGAGAGAATAATGAATCAAGGTCCAATTGAGATGCATTAGTTGTTAGAAACATTCAAATACTCTCTCCCACAACAAAACTTGGTACAATTAAAACAACCATGGTTGGCATCGAATATTAATCGGTCAAACACGTTAAAGCCACAAATATTATCCGTAAGCTCACGAGGTTGAGTTGCGTGTTCGAAAATATCTAACATTCAATGCCCTCCGTAATTATGGTGTTTTTTCAAGCTAGGCAAACAGCTCAGTTCATATCGTTAAAACTAATTGGGCAGGAGGAGAATAAAGAGAAAGAACAACGAAAATTCAGTTTAACAATCTGCCCGAAGATTCTAAAAAAAAACCAACGCACCGGCGTCAATCCGAATTATTATGTAAATTAACTTCAGTAGAGCGTACGGAGTTGTGCTGGCGTTCGTCAAGCCATTAAAATTATCGCTGAACTTTATTTTATATCGAAGTGCGGCAATTGATGTTACCGTTGGTATGGAAATATATATTGTGCAGAACGATTGTTGAAATAAAACTGACCTACCATTTTACGACTTATTTTAATCGGCTTAATTGTTCATTATTAGTCGAGCTTTAACGCCTGCGTAATCCCTGATGAATATGTTGCAGAGTGAAGTATTTCTAGCTTATCCCCAGCAACCGGTGGAATTTCCACCAAAATCCATTACGATTTGTAGAAATTTGTATTGGGTTTTGATAGAGACACAGATATAGACAGATGTACACGAAACGGAGGTTGTACGGAATGGCGAACAACCTGTAATAAAAATGAAGTGGAAATTCATCACATTTTGGCTGATAAAACAAATATTATCAAGTTTTGGAAATGCATGAATACATTCATTCATACCTAGTACATTGTATGATTAAAAAAATTTAGATTTCAGACATCATTTGTAGTTTTATATATCTATAATATGGAGGTAGATACGTAAATTATAGTTGCTTCTAGGAGCAACAACAATAACATTACACCTCCATGTGTCATGTACATAAACGTGTTATTAGTGTGAACATCTAGTACCCACGGGATGGGGTTGTAAATAGTCGATATGGTGAGACTAAATGGTCAATATGTATGTTGTGCTTTTGTTGAATAGTGTTGGAGTGGAATTTTATAGTCAGCCAGGGTACCTCGTCTTGGAAATATGGTCAGTCCTTCGGCGTGTAGAGCATCTCACAGCTGTAAACGGCACTACGTGTGTACTTTATGGGATGTGAGAGGCGATTCAGAAGAAAATAGGAGAAAAAGAGGAGAAAAATCTGAGACAGATAGGATGTTATAGAGAAAGAGATATTGAAATCACTGCAGCACTTACCCGGGCCGGATGGAAAAGAGTCACGTTCGGCAGGGATCCCCGTGAGCAATAACTGGCTGATAATGGTTTGAGGCCTTCAAGGACAATAGACGGCGGACGGAAACTCCCTCCGACCCTCGGCCAGTTGTAAACGAGGCTGGGTTTTATGGGCGGGAAGTGACTGGGAAGGTTGAAAGTGAAAAACCGCTGAGACTTTGGGAATTGCTCACGGAGAAGGGCTCGGAAGCTGTTTGAAATGGGGCAGTGTCGGACTTTTTATGAGGGCAGGACAAATGTCTGTTCCCGTATGTGGATCACGAGTTGAACGAGTCAAGGAACAACATATTGCTATCGTGCATGACCGGAGGAATCAACCGATCATCTATGATAGATGCTGCTTATTGGGCGTATGCACCTGTCATTTTATACCGGCTGCCTAACGAGAAAGGGTGACAATTCCGGCAATTTATGCAATATAGAAGAAGGAACTTATTCACTACACTACTTATTATACACAAGTATGTTACATAAAAGGCTCACACAAAGACGGAAAACCAAGAAAACGGCTATAAAACGTATGCCTGTCCAAGGGAAGATAATAGAAATAATACAACTCAACTTTCTCATTTTGGTAACTGATTCGTTTTTAACTCTAGTTAGGTGGACTTCCAGAATCACCGATTTCAGGTGGACTATTAAAAATGACGTGGTGTGCTAAGAGTTCTTGTTTCATGGCCATCTTTCGAGTTTTGAAGAGGGAGAAAAGCATAAAAACTGCAATACTTAACATTTAATACATTTATTCATTATTAACAACAATTTTGAACCATGTAAAAAAATTATCAATCTCGCTTCCATCACAGTTCATGAAGTTACTATTAATGACTATTTGAGCAGTATTTTAGTGGTGAAGTTATTGACCCTTGTCTAAAAGCCAACACACTTAATTGAGAAAAAGTGAACCATTTGTCAAATTTCGTGGGCAATCGTTATATAAAATGAATTTTTTCAGTCCCTCAAAATTGACTTAGCACATACCCGATTATAATTAAAGCAGATACTCTCAACCGATTAAGCTGAAATTTTGTATGCACGTTTAGATTGGATGATGATACACGATTAGTTGTGTGAAGTCATGTTAAATACAATATGGCGGACGATCCAAGATGGCGGAACAGTTATTTTCAATGTCTCTTTACAATTTGGGTATCAAATGAAAGTGCTTGTGAGAGTGACTCGAAACGTAATGTGACGTCATTCTAAATCCAATATGGCGAAACATCAAAGATGGCGGAATAGTGATTTTAATGCATTTTTACAATATGGGTATCAAATGAAGATTGAGTATTAGTTTCAAATGAAAGGGCTTGTTGAGAGGAAGTTAAAGTTGAGAAAAAACGCATGTTAAAAAAGAACAACCTCTTTTCGGAATCCCCCTGAAATTTGGTGTACAGACCATAAATACAGGCTATAAGTAGACAGTTAAAATTTGTGACCTAGCTAGCAATGAATAAAAAGTAATAAATAAATTAAACAAACTTTTATTTTTTACATTTTAAGAAAGTTGTCTTTTAAATGCCCTAAAAAGAAGGAAATATTGTTACTTACAAATTTTAACTGTCCACTTATGGCCTATATACACAATTCATAAAATCATAAAAGCTTGTCGCGACGTTCGCGTAAGTAGGTACTAGATAGGTATCTGTAAGTATTTACCTAATAAAACTGAAATAAAAAAAATTTAACTTACCGGAATAAGTTGATGAATGAAATTAGGTACGTAACATATGGAACTAGTTAATTTACACAAGATATCTAAATCTCGCGACAAGCTTCAATGATTTTATAAATTGTACTGGTATCTAGGCTATCAGTAGTACAGTTGAAATTTGTAAGTTATAAAAATTTAGTTTCCTTCTTTTTAGGGCATTAAATAAAAGCTTTCTTAAAAAGTTTTTTTGTTTAATTTTTTTTTAAATTTGTTTATTACAATTTTTCTCTATGTTCGGCAAAGAGGAAACGGCGGACGGGTTATTGTTTTAATTCGGTTTTTGGGTTCCGCACCTCCTGAAACGTAAAATCATCACATTTTTACAGGCGTTTGCTTTTTTTTTTTTTTTTTTTTTTTTTTTTTTTTTTTTTTTTTTTTTTTGACGAATATTTGAGTTATTATTGGAAACAATAAACCAGAATAGTAAGTAAAGTAAAGTCCCCTGTGGTCAGCCTATCACTTGTGTCGACTCCTACAAGTACCTTGGAATCGAGCTCAGGTACGATTTGGGATTTGGCAAACACTTTCTTGAGAAGAGCAGAGTGGTTCGGTTCGGTATCAGTTCTATCTGGTCGATATTGTTCATGGCAAATGATGTCCCCATCGATGCCAAGTTTCAGGTTTTCCGGTCAGTCCTGCTTGCTACGATCTGTTATGGGGCTCAGGTCTGGGGGCATGAGCGGTTCGAGTGTGTGGAAAAGGTACAACGATCTTTTCTCAAGAAACTTTTCCGACTCCTTCAAAATACTCCGAACTACATACTGTACACTGGAACTGGACAGGAGCCGATCCATACCTTCACTCTCAAAATGAGCGCGAGCTATATTGGGAGAATCTTGAAACAGCCAATTCATAGATTCACGAAAGTAACGGCAGAAGAAGTGATTAAGAAAGGAATTGGAAGGGCAGGGGTATGGAGCTCTAAAATCCAGGAGTTGGATCCCGATACAGACCCTTTTGACCCTTCCTTATTCTCGAGGCTTGAGGAGTCGGTCGTGGGCGGGGAAGTGGCTGGACACTCCGAGTTTTTGAGGTTCAGACCGGCGAGCGCTCAGTACCACCTCCTCTATCAGCACCTGAACCATAAAAATGAGTATTTGCCCAGGACGAGTCTTAGCGAGGCAACTATCATAACGAAATGAAGGGGGGAGCTCCTATATGTCAATTGGAAGCCGTGGATCAGTGGGAGAAATGACATGTGTTTCCTGTTTAATAGGGGTGGAGGAGACCACTGAACATTTCCTAGCGCACTGCCCGATATTGACCTGTTACCGTAGGGCATATTTCGGTAAAAGTGACATCACAAGAGAAGAATGTATAGACATACTCAATGGGAAGAATTGGTCTCTGCTTTGTGCCTATTTTAGAGTATCGTGGAAGTATAAGGAATTTCTTGTCTCTGAGTTCAATTATGGGGATATTTAAAGTCTATATAATAACTGGCGAGCGAATCCTTCCGAATCTGCGGTATCAATATTTTTATGGAAAAGATTATATTAATTGTACATATGAAATAGTATTATTGGTATTAATTAAGTATTACATTGAAAAAAAAAGTTATGTTGGGTATTATACTGTTGTATATTATAATAACCTTTTGACGGAACTCCCGTTGACGGTTCCTCGAACCAAAACGGTATCACGTCATGGTAAATTGTTTGTTTGTTTATTAAACGTGTTATTGGTTGATTGATTGATTGTAAGTAAAGTAGACAACCAGTGCAAGTTGGTCCTTTAAGTCTTACAGCCTTGTCCTCTCGACCGTTATCAGCTGTCCTTCTGAAGAAAGATAAGAATTGGGTCTGATGATTGTGCTGAAAGCTACTTACTGCCTCCCCTCTTCATTGGAGAGGTGTTTGCCGCATAAAATCTACTTGAACGTGAGACTCTTACCTCAGCTGTCACCCATTCAAGTACTCATCAAGTACGTTGGCTAATTTCGCTTATCGCATGAGAAATGATTCAATGCTCCTAATCCGCGCATATCGATTAACCGGCATTTTCTGTTTAAATCAATATCCATCTTTCTCGTTCCTCCGCGATCTTTTGATTTCATCTTTTCGAAATATTGACGAATAGATAGGCAATTAACGGAGCATAAATGCCACCCAAACAGTCCACCAAATATTTTATAGTCCTTATAGAGCCAAAATGATCATGCATGATCATATCACACATGTGTGGTATACACCGAATGCTTCCTACACAAAATTAGGTTCAGCACTTGAAATATTTTATAGGCAGTTGTTACTCAGAATGGAGTACTTACTCGTACTAAGTTTAACAATCGAAGCCGAATGATTTTACCCCAAAATCCACAAATGAATTTGCCAACAGTTAAGGCAACGACATACTTGAGCTATGTTTTATCAAGATCCACCATACAATGTCAGGTCTCTATATTTCTATGGCAGTTATTGCTTTCGAGTCTGCGAGCAGCGGAAGCCTTGTGTTCACTTTCGAGAGCCAAGAAATTTTTGTTGTCCGAATTCAACATTTCCACTCGCATTTTGCGTTTCATAGCCTACTGAACAAATTTGGTTCCGTGTCAGTCGGTCTGTCTGTCTGCCCGCATTTCCTTGTTGCAGCCATAACTTCCTCAATTTTGAATGAATTTAGCCCATATTTTCAGGGACCATGAGGATAAGACCTCTTGAGGTCCCACAGGAATTTCATCTTAATATAATCAGCGGTACTCTCTGCGCATGCGGTAACGTGAAATTCTTGAAACAGGTATAAATTTCACAATCTTGATTCAATTTAGCGCGTATAATAAAAATGTAACGAGGAAGCTTCTGTGCCATCTCCTTGGCAGTGTATTCTTTCTCTGAATACCTCCTCTCTTCCATTACATCCTCGCTTGAGAGGAGAACACGCCCAATATCTCATCTCAGGTGCATTCAAAGGACGAAGATTAGATGAATTACTCCGGTTAAAGGCAATTTCCGGTTGTACCTTTCTGCGCGTTACACTTTAATTGGGCACATCTTATTATTTTTGTCTGGCAAATAATAAAGTTATAATTTCTTGTATGAAAAACAAATCAAACGTATCATTGATACATCAAGCACAGGGGGAGTTCCAAGACGGGGAGCTGTCACTTTTTTGTTTGTCTAGGCGCCACTTTCTCCATTCAAGTTTATAGGTCAAGATAAAATTAGTTACTCAAATTATGACAATAGGTAGGAATTGGAGTAGAAGATGTGTTTCTAGTAGGAGAGTAGAAGGAAAGCCCATGTTCCTTTCGTCACGGTTCACCTGGCTCGAAACTGCCGAGTGAACACTCAGCTTTGAAGTGGGAATCTCTCTTGAAGGCGAGAAGGGAGAGAGAAGGAAGACCACCCGATCTCGACCTGTTGCCTTAAAACGGGAGAACATCGAAAGTTTTTCACCAAACAATGATTGAACATAACGGGTGATTCCTATTTTACGGGACAATCGCTGTCCTTCATTGATACATAATTTTCTGTTCAACTTTCCCAAAAATTATTTTTGTAGATTTTACGTGGTAACTAGGCCTACTCATGGGTGTCAAAAAGTTCGTCTACTCTTCATTTTACATGCCGGTAATTGATCAAAATGTACCTCTAATCTCATTTTCATGGTCTGTCCGTGAGTCAGAATTTGAACCTAATCCAAAATTTTATCCGCTCAAAGTACTTTTTACCAGAATATTTTAACTAGTATTTTTTTAGAATTAGTTAAGTACTGGATGTTAGTGCGCATACAAGTGGGACTAACTTTTAGATAGTCTGTACGAATCAAGTGCTCAAAGTTTGTCCCAAACCTTCTGTCTCATTGTCATGGGTTTGAAAGAAATCATCAGAGCTCTCTCATGCAAGTCATCTGAATGAGTCCAACCATAGCTTTAGTTTTGATCTGAGAAACAGGCAATATGTAGAATTTCCTCACTTTTACCCAAAGGGAGGTATGTTGGATGTGCCAGAAAATTGTGAAATTGTTAAGAGTGATAGGTCAGGAAAATGTTCAAATGGTGTCATTCCTCAAAATATTTCCCCATTATTGGGTTCATTCTTGCAATAAGTTTGGCTCCCCTCTCCAAATGTTACTGTTTGTGTCCCTTTCACTATGTAAGCCTTGAGTGTTTGGTCCTCCCCGCCCCTTTTACTTCCCTGAGCCAATAGGATTCAATCTCCTTTCACTTGATCCTACATAAGATGAGCTTTCTGTGATGTACCTTCAGTTCATGTTTGTTACTGATGATGATCTAACCGTCGAAATCGATTTAACTGTGTAACTCTTTACTTTCGTGGAAATACAGACAACGCTCTATCTTACTCCGTTGTTATTCGATAACAAGTTATTCATCAACCGTAAGTGAAAACTTCCCTTTCGCTACCTGTAAGTGAACTCAGGAGTAACACTAGAAGAACACACGTTCCCTCTCTGTTGCTCCATCGCACGGTAGCATAAGAATCTGAAAAACAGAGAAAAAAGGAAGCAGAAATGACAGCTCGTACGCACAGCGCTGCACGTGTTACTTATTTATGATCTGCGGTGTCCTCCCGCCTCCGTAATTTGAACCACGTGGACGCCGTAGGGGCAAACAAAAAATACAAAAAAAGCTTTTGAAGGCTCGCGAACGAGATAGAAGGCCTTGTCCCAGCCCAAGCTCAGCCTCCGCCACTAAGACCATTAATATCAAAAGAGAACGAAGGGTTGCATGACTATAAATACATAAAAACCTCCCTCCCCGAAACCATCATGGCTTAGCACTATATCAATTTAGGGAGGCGCCTGACGGAAGGGCTTCTGCCCCCTCTTAACCCACCTCCCGAAAATATATGGCTTTATTAGGTCACGCCTGTGATTTTATTTTGTTTTCAGCCGTAAAAGGAACGGTATAGTACCTATTTCATTCCCGGGTCTAAAATATGACCTTCATTCTGAACAATTTTCTTACATGAGGCCCGTTTTTCTTATCACGGATTTTTTTTTTTTTTTTTTAAGGTTCTTTTTATACCGACACCCATAAATAAATTTACGACGTCCGTTATCGTGAACGTTCGTTTGTCTTTTTACGGCGAATCGTCAATACTTCACAGTAAATCAGTTCAGAAATGTTTAGTTAACCTGGCGGCTAAATGCCGTTATTCTGGAAATCACTACGAACAGAGTGAATCCATGAGACGCGTCCGCCGGCAAAATTTTAGAAAATTAATGCAAATATTCATTTCATTACTCCATTTATAATTTTTCATAATTTTCCTAGGTTTCCGACCCTGAAGTACTAATTCATATTACTTCCTTATTCCTTACGAATGCGTTGGACAAGAGATGAAACCAGTGTTGAGATTTCAAGCGTATAACGTTAAAAAATACATAAATACCTTGTGCACATATACATATTAAACTGCCTTCATATCGAAAATATATTTAACCCTAAAATGGCACCTGGGGTCCAAAGGACCCCAACGCTCTGTGTTTCAATGCGAGTAGGCTTTTCCAAGAAACCACCCCCCATCTCTTCTCCCTCTAAAAACACCCAGACGTCTTCTTCTCCCAGGAAGTCACCTTGCTCGGTCAGTCAGTGTCAACTATTCGAACAATGATATCGTCATGTCGCTCCGGGGTCTAAGGGACCCCAATGTGCAGTTAAGTGGCAATCAGTTTCCCTCTAGTCACAACTGACCCCGCGTTTTTCTAGTCAAATTCTCCACGTTCCCTATCAAGCATGACGTCCAAAACAGTATTCACTAGTCCAGAGGAGATTAGAAGCATTTTAGAAGATCTGGAAAAAGAAGACTCGGAATCTGCAGAAAACGATTCTGCAAATTTTAGACGAACAATGATATCACCATCTGGCACTGTTGTCATGCTTGATCAGAAAGTAAGATGTTTCTTCTGCAAACGGGATGCAGATAGGAAGACCAAAAGGTTGTGGCAAGTCTGCAGACGTGCCATATGTGATGATCTCCTCGAAATGCCTTGAATGCGAAGGCTTGTGTGCGGGCAATTTTCATCATTTTTTACGTTTTGACTTTAAACTTCAATTTACCAAGAACTAATCTTTTATTACAAGTATGTCTTTCTATGTTTGAAGGGAAGTGGAATTTTTCGTAACTATTTTATTACATGAAGAGAAATGGAGTTTTTACTTTGAAAATAGTAATATATTTTTTTTTTTACAATAAAAATCGATTCAAAAGCGTTTCTTTGTTTATATTTTCTTCTGAGATACTATAGATTAGGAAAATATAAGTTTTGTTTGATCGAAAATTATTTATTTGTTTGAATTTGGGGAAAAAGTGAGTGTGGGGTCCTATAGACCCCAGGGCCAAATTAAGCTGCCGAAAAAGCGGTGCCATTGTAGGGTTAATCATAACACGTCCACCTCTCGTTCGCTGAACTGTTCTCCTCACCGTTCTCGCCGATAAAAAACCCCCGTGATCACACTCAAAACTTGTGTGTGAAAACACAAGAAGAGTGAAAAAACTCCGAAAACTTTGAAACAGTTCTAACCTTTTCCGAACTATTAATCCAGGCTTCGATCTTTTCCATTTCTCACTTTCTAATCTTAATCCATTATCACTACAACTCCACTCATTTATCATTGAAACTGTTATTTACCAACTATTCTTTAAAACAGTTCTAATCAACAGTTCTAATCAATAGTTATATCAATAGTAACTATGTATTGATAATATTGATAACTGTAAGACTCATAATAGCTGTTGAATGACATATACCTTATAACGTAGATGGGTATTGATGAGCTTGCCCGTTAATAAATAAATAATTTATTTTGAATAAATCTGCATCAGGCGGAAATTCGCTAAAATCTAAAATCAAGAATGTATATACTTTTTAAGCTCAATCAGTTGAATAGATTTTTGATATTTCGTGTAATGTCAACGGCGCTAACTACTATGTATTTTATTATGGGTTATAGAATCAGGAGGGAGCATTGCAATGAATCTGTGTTAGGACAACTTGTATTTTCTTCTTCTGTGTAAGCGATCGGTCGCGTTTCGGTGTTTACCTTGGAGAGCGGGGGGTTCAACAGTTGCTTGGACATTGAAACATCGAGCCTGTATGGACATTCAGAACGATTGGATACTCGTAAATATCCCCGAAACTTTCGTTTCTCCGTCTCGTCATTTAGTCGAGTTCCTGCAGCCTACCCAGCCACTTTGTTCTCCTGAGAAGGAATCTATTCAACCCGAGGGTCCCAGTATCCCTTGTGTAAAATTGTGGGAACGATTTACATTTTTTAATATTTTCCGCTTTAGGAGTTTAAATGTTTATTTTAGCACCGACCATTATTTATAAGATTGTTTGTAACATATCATTAGGAGGAGCTCCTCAAAGTAAAAATTTGTTTTTGTTAATTAATAGTTTGTGCATTTGATTACTAATACATTTCTTACGTAGCTAATTAGAAGAGTTTATTGGTTTTCTTTTAATTAGGCAACCACCTCCTCTTAAGCTACAGTTAATACTTCTTTTCACATATAAATTTGATTCTTCAATCTGAAATGTACATTTTTGTAGTGGTGGTGGTGAGGGGGGATAGGTGGACACTTCCCTATTCTACAAAAAATGTTAACAATTTTTCGTTTTATAATTTTATGGTATTGACAATTTAACGATTTCAACAATTTCATAGTGCCATCGTTGTATTCAGATGCCATACCACATACATGGTGTAGTAAATAATAAATACATATCCCCGCTAATATTATCAAATCATTACATAGGAATAGTAATGTAATTCAGGAAGTGGTATAATCCTCAAACCTTGGTAGGGGTGTTGTTTTCCTCTGGTTGTCATGGGTTACTGAGTATTGTTCACGATGATATTTAGCCAAATCGGGCGATATTGCAATAGTATGTGTTTAGGAGCGGGCTCTGCGGTATTTTCGTATCACGAAACCCGTACGTAAAAAACAACGAATCAATTCCACGATAGAAGATATACCAAACTCTGGAAAAGAGGGAAAAAAGCGAGGCTTAATACGTCGTAACAGCAAAAAACTTTCCCGTTAGCGATGAATCATAAACGTACCGAGAGAAAATAGCTGTGGTAAGGGGATGTAAGGGGTTCGTTTGTTATGGGCCGGTGGGGGCAGGAAAAAATCGGGGAAGCAAATGGGGTGCCCAACCCTCACTTATACTCGGGGACATTATTTTTAGTTGTTCATTTGGAAAGAAACCTCAGTGCACCCCCTCTGTATAATAACTTTGGGTCGGAAGAGAGAGAGACGTGAATCCCCCCCTTGTAACACCCGGGTTCCACAGAAAACGTTGAAAAAAAAGCCAATGAATCTCATTCTTTTCCGTCCATTTTCGTATGATGATTGCAAGCGTAGTGTTGAAACAGAGCTGTCCAGGTTGAGTTGAAATCCAAAGACGTTTCACTTTGTCTGTTCCTCATTGTGGTTGTTTTGTTATCTAGATTTGGGGCTCCTTGAAAGTCGAAACGGCCCTCAGTCAGTCATGACTCGTTTACAAACGACCTCAGTCAGTTATGTCTCATTCGATACACGTTATTCATTGAATGCAATTATCTTAATTATCTATGCAACATCATCATTACTGATACAACATCGAAAATTCTGGGTAACATCAAGTGACGTCAAAACTTCATCATCAAGTTTCTTTGACCAATGCCCAGAATAACTTAGTCATTCGTACGTTTTTTTTTTAATGATTGGTCAACTTTATTGTAATAGGTTAGGTATTACATTGTAGTTACAATCTTGTAACGATATGACTTTCCTTTCAAGTCTTCGAAAAATTCGTATTTTATAGCTTTTCCCAACCAAATTAATACTTTTCCCATCCAAATTAATACTTTTCCCAATCAAATTAATACTTTTCCCAGTCAAATTAATACTTTTCCCAGTCAAATTAATACTTTTCCCAGTCAAATTAATACTTTTCCCAACCAAATTAATACTTTTCCCTACCAAATTGATCTTAAAAAATTAAGGAAATAGAACAACTCAAAGCTTGCAATCCAACGAATAATGAATGTATATATTATTTTATAATACAAAATATTGGCAGAAAAAATATTGGTAGTTTATCATCTTAGTTGAAGTTTATTTTTAGTGAAGGTATATTACTACATTACTACTAGTAAGTATATTATATATATTATATTCAATGAAGGGGTTGCCCAGCCACTGCTGCGGTTAGTTTGAGCAAAACTTCTAACACGAAATTTGAACAATCTGTGGGGGACAATGTGTACCTACGGCTCTTGAAACTGTTTCTCCGAGGGCTTGATCTCGCGTAGCCTGAGAGAGATACCCTCTAACTGCCGTCTTAATCTTGGCGAAAGCGTACCAAACTACCAATATTTTTGTTGGCCAATAATTTGTATTGTAAAATAATACTCGTATATACCTACATTCATTATTCGTTGGATTGCAAGCTTTGCGGTGTTCTATTTCCTTAATTTTTCAAGATCGATTTGGTAGGGAAAGTATTAATTTGGTTAGGAAAAGTATTAATTTGAATGAGGAAAAGTATTAATTTGGTTAGAAAAAGTATTAATTTGACTGGGAAAAGTATTAATTTGGTTGGGAAAAGTATTAATTTGGTTGGGAAAAGTATTAATCTGACTGGGAAAAGTATTAATTTGACTGGGAAAAGCTACATTTGAACATTTGCAGATTGTGTCGTGATAGGGACGCACCTAAAAAAAACCTGTCAATTATCAATGGACGTATACTAAGAATATTCCTCAATGACTACCTTCAGAAGTAAGAGGTCATCGTTAATAGGTAGTTTAGTTTTGGGGTGTTAATATTTGAGATTCCATTATGATGTATAACTTGATTGAACTTCCATATCGACCGATTCAACCCTTGAAAGTAAGAATGTTCATATAGTTGGGTGTGTATTTTGCTTTCCCATCCGCGATGCAACGCCGCGCGGGTGGAGGCGTGAGATTGTAAATTAGCGACACGTGCCATGCGGGGGCGTCTCTTGTCCCCTCGTTTCGACGTCCCCCATCATTCCGCTCGGCTTCAAGTGTAAACGAATGATAGAACGCTCCGTCTGATGAAATACATACGTACACAAGACATAATTGGAATTGAACGAGGGACTACTATTGGATAGGATTCTCGGATCAAATGATTTCAAAACGTTACGGACGAATTACTTTAAAAAGCACTAATATAATACATTCAAATAATCAGAAAAACCTCTGCCAAGTGGGTGTGGCACATAGCTTCCTCGTATCCATCATTGAAAATTATTATTGACTAAAGAACTTCGTTCAATTAGGCGAAGTATATGTTGAATTAGGGTAAATTTATTGTTATGCAGGAGCGTAACTTGAGAAAATAAAGGTAGGCATGTTCAACTATTGAACAAACTATAAAGTATACCTAATAAGTCCGAACAATCCCTGAAAATTTCATCGAAATCGGTCAAGAACTCCCGGTGTTATGCTTGTGGCAAGGATTTTACGTTTGCGCATGCGCAGAGGCTGCTATTGATCCGGGGGTCATGAAACTCATAGGGGACCATCTATACCCTAACCCGCACAATCCCTGAAAATTTCATCGAAATTGTCAAGAACTCCCGGAGTTATGCGCGTAACCAATTTCACGTTTGCGCATGCGCAGAGGCTACCATTTATCCGGGGGTCATGAAACTTATAGGGGCCCCCTAACCCGCACAATCCCTGAAAATTTCATTGAAATTGGTCAAGAACTCCCGGAGTTATGCGCGTAACAAGAATTTCACGTTTGCGCATGCGCAGAGGCTACTATTGATCAGGGGGTCATGGACCTCATAGGGGACCATCTACACCCCAACCCAAACAATCCCTGAAAATTTCATCAAATTGGTCAAGAACTCCGGAGTTATGCGCGTAACAAGGATTTCACGTTTGCGTATGCGCAGAGGCTACTATTAATCCAGAGATCATGAAACTCATAGGGGACCATCTACACATCAAACCAAACAATCCCTGAAAATTTCATCGAAATCAGTCAATAACTCCCGGAGTTATGCGCGTAACAAGGATTTCACGTTTGCGCATGCGCAGAGGCTACTATTGATCCGGGGGTCATGAAACCTATAGGTGACAGACATTTCATCAAAATCGGACAATAACTTCATGTAGTTTTGACGTAACAAGACAGACAGACACACAGACACACAGACAGACACGGAACCAAAATTGTTCAGAAAGGTCTAAAACGCAAAATGCGAGTGGAATTTTTGATTTTGGAGACAAAAAAATTTTCACATTCCGAAAGTGAAAACAATGCTTCCGCTACTTTAGTAGACTCGGAAGCAAAAGTGGTATTTTCACAGCGTCGTGAGATTAAGGAAGTTAAGAACTTTTCACATCATACCCCATTGAAAAAAAAAAAAAAAAAAAAGTAAAATTGTTTAATTGATGTTTTTCAGCCGAGTATTCTTAGAAAATTATCATCATATACTCATATCAACCCATACGAATTTTAAGCAAAAACTTAGCGGGAACATGTTCGTACATTTGATCAAAACTTTAAAAAAGTTACAAGGAAATGAAAATCCAGCCACATGTTTTTTGAACGTTTTTGGCCAGTTATTGGTTAGCATTCATCAGTGTTTGAATTATTACCAACAAGACCCCTGGTGGAGGTTATGTGCAAAAGAAAGGATTTTTTTCATCAATTCCACGGCTTTTTATGCCCTGTACGGCTTACGGACATAGTTAAAATCCTGAAATGAACACAATCGGTTCACATTTGAAACAATTCAATATAGGTACACCTAATTATTGTACGATAAGTCTGGAAAATTCGGTCTTACGCTCACACTGCACTGTTTACCTGAAATGAATCCCGCCTTTAAGGTAGTGACTAGTGACTTGAGCACCGTATTTCTAGTGTTAATATTTATTTTTTTTATCTCGAGAAGAATCTGAAGATAAATCTTGATGTAGGTTAAAGATTCCGGCATTTCGCGGGTGGAGGCATAGAGGACGCCATAGACTCCCCGTTTCTCCCTTAACTCTGCTTCCCATTCGTTCGAAACGCACCACCTGACAACTTCGGCCTATCTGGATCCTCAATTACTCTGTAGGGAAATGAAGAGCTGCACTGATTAACCCCAAGTTAATAGCCTAAGAGCCGGATAACCCTCGTTAGATTCAGGATCCAACGGGTGGCAAACAAATGGCTGGCTAATATTCGTTTACATTTGTAACTGTGGAAAGATCGTCTGGGTACCAGGAAAGATTTTTTTTGATATTTCAATTATTGTTTGTCAAAATTAGAACAGAAAGTGTTTTTGTATATTCCCTGGAATCGAACTCGTATCCAACGTTAGCTATACTGGATTTAATAAATTATTGAGGTTGAGTACAGGAGGTCAATTTGATCCTAGTGGCCACCTGTGGGCACGTTTGGACTGTTGCAGTTTTCAGTTTTTTCTGGCATCTTCTTTAACACTTTGAAATCGAGGCATTCATTGAAGGTGACTGCATGACTATAAGTTCTTATGTGGTGGATTATTCGTAAATAAATAAATAAGTGAAATAAATTTTTTCTGACGGAAACGTGTGCAACCTTCATCACGTCATTTGAACAAAGTTGAAGTTGGATTTTTGTCAAAAGGGGTCACATTGTCGCCAACACCCCTTCCAGACCACTTCAAGCTCCATGAAGACATACAAGAGTTCTGCTTGCCCCTCAGGCTCAAATACAACTGGCAGAATAATGAAGGTTCAGAGTAGAATGATCAGGGGGTTCGCAGCTCCCTAAAAAAATGTAGCCTTTCATCCAAAATTTGATCCCACGACTCAAACAGACACTCGACTACCACCCACACATCCACCGAACTGCTCAGCACTGCTTCAACGTGCATCAAGCGCCACCTTCTTGGATTCCGCGGGCCAACATGTCTCAGAGCGAACGCCGTACAGTTAACACCTTGAAATCTGACACATCGGTAGACAACGGCTCAACTGTTATTGTCATGAACTCTATTGATTATGAATGGGAAGTGATAAGGTAACTGAGTGAAACGAGGTTCTATCAGAGGGTGGAGAATGATCCTACATTGGAACTCACAAGAAGCAAGTCTATTTGAAAAGTAGGGAATTTTAGTAGGATAAATAGTATCAATTAAACTTGTCTAGTGAAATTTGTATGTGGACTACCTATTTGCTACCACTGTATGCAAGAATTGAAATGTCAATCCTCTGATGATGATTGTTGATGATGGAAACTGGCTTCTGTTGATAAGAAATTTGATACTGATTTCAAAAATGTGGTCAAAATCTTGAAAATATTGAACACAATTGGGGAAAAGCGTTTTTTCTAAAAGAATTCGTCGATTTTTGTTGTTCGCAAAAAGTTAAATAACTCTGAGACGAAGTCTCTGAAAAAAATTTTCAACGAATCATTTTCTCTTCTAAATTTAACGTAGAATCGAAAACTGGAATAAAAATTGTGGGTCAAGGGTAACCTCAAGTTTCAATCGGAGATTTGAGGCACTAAAACATCGAATGAAAAACGGGTTTCCACCTCCTTCAAGGAGAGTAAAAATACTATCGAAAGTTCAGTTCAAAGTTTTGATAGCTCGCACCGTATGGCTGTAATTCCTCAATGTGCCCATATAGATGGGGCACCCTGTATATATGTATACATACGTACGTATAAGGCAACACTAGTTGTTCGTATCTTATCCTAGTTCTGTGCAGTACCTGGTTAATAATTAACAGGTAATGCATATGATTCTTCACTGATGTAGCCTGGGTGAAATTCTTAGCTGACACAATTCATGGACTCGACACATGAACGTAGCTATATACTTCAGATATTGCGTCACTTTGAAGTTGTAAGTTTTCTTCACTACGTCATCCATTTTCACAATGTGTTGTCTAATGGCTCAAGTACCATCTGCAGTCTCTCTCATCTTGAACCGTCAATTGAGGTGGCTTCCCCGCACTCCCCTCCATCTCACCGATATCCGGTATTTCAAAGCCCCCTCCCCCCCAGGCTCTTTTACCATTAGCTCGAAAACTCTTAATTGATCTCTTGCAAGAGCCGTCGAAAGGGAAAAGGGCTTCGAAATCAGCGAAGGAGGCGCGAAAGAGCGAGAGCAAGGTAGCCGGGAAGAGCGATGAGAGAAAGAGAGGGAATGAGTGGCCCTTAGGGCTCAAGGGCTGGATCCCCCCAGCGTTGCACTTGAGATGGAGAGGAGAGCCCTTGCATCATCAACTGCAGATCAAATATTCATTACGGCCCCTCCCCACCTTGTCTACCTTGTCCGTTCTTTACTCTCCGAGCTTTGCCAAGCTAGTTGCAGTTTCTTTTTTCACTTCCTTTTTTTTCTCGCTAAACATCAAGCACTACTTTCTAGTGCTATTTTTTTCTCTCTCTCCTGTCTTCTAAGGCCGTCTTCAAAGGACCTCTTCCAGCACTTATCTGAGTTTCCGAGGATGTATCTGAAACCCCTTTAGAGCATAAAATCAAATATGGAGCTACTCGATGCTCTTTGAAGCGTTCCTTGGCATTTGACTTAATTTCGTATTATTTCGGTTCTACGTTACAAGCCTACCCATTCAGATTTCCTTATTAAAATAGATTGTGCGGCCAATGCCAACATAACTTATCATTCTATTAGTATATTCTCTCTCTAGATGTATAGTCCTCCCAAAAGAACATAATTAATCAAGTTAAATGGTTTAAGCAAATCCAAGACTGGACATCAAAATGGAGGATCAGAATGAATGAAACAAAGTCAGTTCATGTTGACTTTACCAACCGCAAGCTCTACTACATTCCAGTCTATCTCAATGGCAAGACTGGATATGACCCTGGATGCTAAGTTGAGATGGAAGACGCATGTCAAGAATAAAAAAGTAGAAGAAAAATGTACTGGTTAATGGGTCGGCACTCAAGGATGTCAATCTAGAACAAATTAACATTGTACAAACATGTCTTCAATCCAGCCTGGACTTATGAAGTGCAGTTGTGGGGCTGTACTGCTCAAAGTAACCGCGATATTATACCACGGTTTCAAAACAATGTACTTAGGTGTGTTGCCGATGCATACCGGTACACCATAAATGTTTGACTACATAAAGAAGTTCGCATACCAACAGTAAATGAAGTAATCAGAATGCACGCTATAGCCCATCACAAGTGGCTTCAAACACACGTCAATGAAGAAGATGTGCAGCTCCTTGACGTCGACGACCAACTCAGACGTCTCAAGAGTAATAAGCCTCATGATCTGTGTATGTGAATTAAGGTGCTCGCGATAACAAAATCCGCACAGTGAAAAATTCAGTGAATCTCAAGTGCAACAGATGACACTTCTAACGTTCGAAACCATTAGAGACTTGGTTATGTACCTAAGCTTCACTATAACCAATCCATATTTAAATGTCAAAAATGTGTTGCGAACAAGTTGTAACTTGGTGCAATAAATCATTAAAAAAAAGAAGTTCTGCATGAACCTAAGCTGCGAGTTTTCATTTACATAATCGGTCTAACAGCGTTATTACGATAGATATATTTTAGTCAGTAGACAACATTTGCCTGTTGATTTTTCTAATCTCTACTCTTTAGCTAATTAGGGTGGTGACCTTTAATGGTAATCAATATTAAAATGAAAACTGCTATTACCTTTCTATTAAAATGTGTGTATCTAAAGATGCATAGCTTTTGGGAATAATAAAGATCTGTTGAAAGTAACAAAAATTGACTTGAATTGACAAGAAGTTTTACATCTCGCCTAAGAGGTCATAGCTTTTATATAGAACGCCGGGCCAATGTTTGACATTCCAAGGGTTTCATACATTTACTGCCGTTTTTGTAATTCGGTACAAAATCTAGTAATTATGATGTTATGATATGATAGATATTGACATTTTATGTCTTTACTTTGCTACATAAACTCAAAAATGTAACGCGGATAGCGTCACGAAAATATTTCTGATGGTTTTCGCTTACAACCGATTCGTTCCTACGGATCATTATCTTCGACAAAACTCGTTCACCACTCATTTGAAAACTGTTGATTTACTTAATCTTGTTACGTTAACCCCTGTACATTCGGAACCTCAGTGACCACCCGATGGAACCATATTGTTTACTGTGACAGTGTCGGAACAATGAGTCAACACGATCGCGAATTCAATTAAGTAAACACGGGTGGTACAAAGTACGTGGTGTGTGTGAGGGAGGGGACGCAAACACATAAAATGTCCCTCGTGGTTGCGTACTTGTACGAAAGCTGTTTTTCACGACGAATGACAACTTTTTCTTATAAATTTAACAAACAAAAAACATGACAGGCAGTGTGGTCGTCAGTCTACTGAGTTTTCGAGCCGTCAATTTGAGTGTTTCTTATTCGATCTCACTTATTCCAATTGAATTCTGACATGAGCATGGATCAGTATTGGTAGGCAGAGTGCCTACACCTCGCCAACTGCAGAATACCTACCACCGTTGACCAACACCAACCCGCTGCGGCCAGATCCATCTCATCACTTCCCAGGCAGAGCCTCCGACATTCGGCCAACACTGGACAACACAGCTAGAAAATGCAATATGACCTCGCTTTCAGGCAGGTAATGAAGGGCACAAAGCTTGCGTGGTCTATCTGGCCTAATGTAAATCCCATGAGCGATAGCCAAAAGTGTGATATAATGGCGGATTTCACATTGACTATAACATAAATAATAAGTGGAACGTTTCATTCTACTTTTTGTCGTAATCATGTTCCAGTTCATCTCCCATCTTTTTTTTCTGAAACACCGCAGGTTGTTGGGAACAAAAACTTTTGAAAAATAGACGCCGAGGAAGGCAAAAGGGATCCTCTCTCCGCTGCCGAGCCGCGGAAGAATGAGGCGAAACTGGTAAACAAAAAGGGCGATTAGCTCGACAAAGGCGGAGGTTTCCCCTCTCATAATCAACAAGGAAACGCTAATGATTCCGTTTTGAGGGCAGGTGAGCTCCCCCTCCCCCTCCCCTCATCATTCTCTCTTTCTCCCACCACTTCCCCTCCTTCCATCCCTTCTCACAAAACTAATTATGTCTTCACCCTGACGGATTACGCCATTTTTTTCTAATTGGCTTCACTTCCCGTTTCAAGTGAACCTGAATTTCTTTTCCTTTTTATTAGATACTTATATCTTTCTTAACGATTCGTGTTATTTTATTTTTTATTTATTTTTTTTACACCGACTCGGAGAGAAAAAAAAAGAGTCGCTACGGCGAAGGGTCTGTGGCATTTTGTTGAGTAGCCTCATGGTTATTTATGAGGAGAAAAATTAGTTCGTAGTGGCTCGTTGGTTTTGAGAAATATCTATGGGAAAAAGCGTTTTGAGGACGAGGTGGCTCAGAAACCGGAAACACCTCGTTTCTACCGTTGGCAACCGGCTGTAGTTTGGAGGAGGAGTGCGTTACACATCATATTTTTTCTAATGGCCTGGGAAGGAAATGAACCAGGTAATGATACTTGCTCTTTGGCGGTGTGAGGCTTGTTATCTCGTATGTTTTGCGCTTAATTTGGGTTGGGACGGTGTAATTAGTTTGACAACAACCAAATGCCAACTTCGTCAGTAAAGTAGTATTTTTTTTTTAAGTGTATATTTATATATTTATCATATATTATATATTGAACATAACAACTAGTTACATCATACTTACATACAGTAAGTAACTATCAAGTTATTTAGCTATAACATAATTACGCAATTTTATGGTGAGAGTTCACTAACTAGCACCACACTACACTATCACATCGGTATCAGCATCCCAAGTCAGAGGGTTTGGTCCTCTTCAGGCGCCGAACAGTACTGGAGTTGTCAAGAAGCTGAATGGCCATTCAGCAGTATTATTGAGTGGACTGTGAAAACGTTGCATCCTTGCAGTACGAACATATAAGGTACAACTCCTATTCACTATGGAAGATTGCCGATAATTTCTGAATAACCAAAAAAGTAACAAAAAACAAAATTCAGGAACTGAATTTTTCCCTTAAATTACTGTTTTTACCTCAAATCGTGTTTTTTTTTTAACCTTAAATTGTTTTCTGCTAGACGAATGATGTTAAAAACGACTTGTCGCAAAAGCCGTGATCATCCTCAGCGCGATAAGTCTCTAAACTCTCAGCAGATTAAATTCGTTCTGTGCGGTAGAAAAGAAAACGCTGCGAATTCATTCACTGGGGTTTATTATTCAATTGGCTTGCATTCATGATTTGAATTACTACTAAGCTTTGGAGTGTGCGTGTTTCAAGGTGATGGAGCGATTATTGAATTTCAGGAGGCACACAAATATGATCAACCGATCAATCCAAATAGGTATTTTGGTTGAGAATAGATTTACGTGCTCTATGCATATCTCCTGAAATTCACCTGTAAAACACACTCACTCCAAAGCTTAGTAGAAATTCGAATCATGAATGCAAGCCAAATGAATAAAATTGAATAAAAAACCCCAGTGAAAGAATTTGCCGCGTTTTTTTTTTTCAAAAGCGATTACAATGGAAAAATTTTCTATTTGAAAATTTTAAATTTCGAAAGACGGAGCATGCATATCAAAATGCTTCAACCTGTGTAACGGTTATAAACCTTTTAGGAGTTCACTCCAGTATCCACATTCACTACATCACTAGGTTACTGCGATCAAAACAAAAGAAAAAAAAACTCTTGTGTTCGTTTTGATTGCAGTAACCTAGTGATGTACTGAATGTGGATGCAATGTTGGCAGCATAAATCGGGCCATACGTCGGGAATGATTTGAGCTACGGACCTGGGGAGGGGCTCATTCGATTCCTCATGGAAAGTTCTTAAAAAAAGTCTAAATTTAGGCCACCTTGACTTTTTTTTAAGGGTTTTAGGGATTTTACAAAACTTTGACAACCCTTAAAGGGCACTTAAAATTAAGTGAGCGAGCTGGCTAAAGAATTGGGGCGTTGTCGAACGAACATGGATTTTTCCCGAAAATTTCAGATTTTTTGCTCCAGTCGTTTGGGAGAAATCCGACGGACGGACGGAAAGATTTTTATTGCAGATTTGGATTCTACACCATTTGAAACGTAAACCATGAAATTTCCAGGGGGGTTAGACATTTTATTTTCAAGAGCGATTACAATGGTTTATTATTGGATAATAAACCAAAAGATGGTCATATCTCAGGAACAGCACACATCATGATGGTTTGAATAGCAATTTTCTATATAACGGGGTTCAAACCGCAGACCTTAAATAGCCTATACCGACCTTGAAAGGGAGAGAATCACCCGTCCCGCTCCATCACTACCATTATAATGGTAGATAATTATCTATACTAAAACTAAGTAACTTAACTCCATTTTAAATGACTATTTGATCGGAATCCCAAACTCGCATTTAATCAGATTCCCATACTTTCATACCAGGTCTCTCACATCCGTGACACAGTGATTTCCGTGCCTGCCGTGTCACTTTTTGCAAGTAACGTTCAGCATTACTGTTTTGGTTACGTTGAATACCAACTTCAACTTGACTTGACATGATGGTGGATGACTTATAGGTAGAATCACTCCAGTGACCAATCTCACCAGTGATGTGGCAAGACGAGTTGGACTTAATGTTGAAATGACTAACCTTTCTCCAACGATTTTCAGAGGTTTCTTCTGTCTTTGAAAAGAATCGATGGAGGTGAATTCAAATCTGCCCTAAACGCCGACTCCAGCTACGGGCTACCTTGTTCTAAAAGGCGATTAAACTGGAAGACGCAAAGAGTGATGGAAGAAAAGACCAGAAAGGCATTAGGGAGTCACCCGTCCTTTTGTGGTGCCTGGACCGGGAAGATAGCAAATGAAGGATGGCTCCCTGTATAAGCGTGAAAGACTTAAAATATAGCCACCACCACCCCACCTCGAGACCACCCCAGCCACTGGATACCTCCTTGTGTTCCTTTTATGATTAATTTTGACAAGATTCTAATCGCAACGCACCCTCGCTGCCGTCTTCCCATTCAGGACCATCATCCTCTTCAAAAGGCAAACAGGAGGAGATCCCACCGCAAGGGATCCACGTGACCCCTTTTTTTTTTTTTTTTTGTTTTTCTTCAATTGGCATTTCCTTGCTTTTCGGAAGCAAAGCCATGAAGGATTTTATTACAAAAACATATTATCTATATACATAATCAATGATAATGGTTATAATAGTAAACAAGCTGCAAATTAAACATCAATTCCAACTTCGATAATAATTTTACAAATTGATTCATAAACAAACCTCGATCTTAAATACACTATTTGATATTAGTGAACTGGTTTATCTGGGTGGTGTCACTACTTTTTTTTTTAATTATTATTATTATAATATTTTATTTATTTATTATTTTATTATTATTATTATTTTATTTTATTTTGTTTGGCGTTAAAATTAGTTATATGGCCATCTCATTAAATGTTATTTACAACCATATACATAAATATATATATATATATTGGTTCACACCTTTTTATTGGTTAACACCTTTTTTTTTTTTTGTTTACACCTTTTTTTTTTTTTGTTTACACCTTTTTTTCTTTTTTGTTTACACCTTTTTATTGGGTTACACCTTTTTTTGGTTAACACCTTTTTTTTTCGTTTTACACCTTTTTATTAGTTTATTTATTTATTATTATTATTTTTTTTTTTTTGTAATGCTTTCATAATTGATAAATACATGTTACATTAGATGCAATAACATTTTATTCATACATATTTTTATTGTTGTTATTTATATTTTTATGTATTACACATGTTTCATATCATTAAATTAAAAATTTGTATATATTGTTGAGTTTTCTGTGTCATAATAGAGATTATATCTTCACTTGTATCTCTCTAATAAATGTACATATTGCTTTATAAGTTATAGGACATTTGGAATGGACAATTTGATGATAGTGTACAGGGTTAGGTAAATGAGTTTTATGTATAATGTCCATCATTCTTTTTCGTTCGGCGGCATAGTTTGGACAGATCATAAGAAGATGCTTCAGATCTTCAGTTTCGGCACCACATTTAGTACATACGATTGTGCCAGATTGACCAATTTTCTGGAGATATACCATGCACAATCCATGATTTGATCTTAGACGAGCGATTATTCGAATTGATTGTCTATCGAACTCGAACTGGCGAAACCATGGATTAATACCGACGCGAGGGTTTTCTTCCCGATATCTTGCACCTACTTCCGCGTTGTCATACATCAATTGCCATTGATTTTTCAAACGTTTATGTATGTGAACATATATGTCAGAGTAAGGGACCCTCAGTTGTAACGGCGTCCCATGCAGTCGGCCGAAGTTGGATGCTGTATCTGCCTGCTCGTTCCCTCTCACACCGATATGAGCTCTTGTCCATATGAAGTGAACTTTCCGATTAACCAACCTGAAACAATTAACCAGTGTCATGATCTCCAGTAAAATGTGGTTTAAAGATCCTTCTAATCTAAAGTTGGAGAGCTTCATTAAAACACTACGACTATCCGTGATAATCACGATAGAGCGTTCAGTACCAGAACTGGCGTATTCCAGTGAACCCCTTTTTCTTTTCCTTGCTTTTCAAAGAAAACCTCGGAGAATAAATTAGGATTGAAGATAACACGAATGATCCGGATTTAATAAAAATTAACGATTATAATCCCGCCTTTCATTTTTCAGACGATGTTTTAACTTTATACCACGTATAAAGACATTGAATTCTTAATCCTGGTATTACAAGAGGAACATTAGGAGGTTTATCCTTCTTAATTGTTAATCGGAAAGGAATTGACGTCAAGGAAAACATCCTTGAAAATAAATTAAGCTATTGCAACGACTCTGAAGAATTTGAAAATAAAAGTTTCCAACATTTGAGAATTGAATATTATTTTTATAACTTTTAAGCACCACGTGACGATATAGACACAAACATGAACTAAATTTTACACTCATTGGCTACAAAATTATTGAATTCGAGACGCTTCATTTGGTAATTCGGTGATTCGGGTGACAGACCATTCGTTCTGCCAGGAGGATCTGTCGGCTGGCTAATCTGACTCGTACTCAAAGTTTACTTAGTCGGATAGTTGTTCATTTTCCGGTTTTACGGATCTCATTTGAATTCGGGTAGCTATCTCGTTAACCTCCGCATATTATTTTTGACGGTTAGCTTGACAATTATTCATGTACAAATGAACGACACATGTTGAATGGGGTCCAATACTTTTAAACAGAGTGAAAATACTATAGAAAAGGTCCAGCTCAATAGGTTTATTATTCAATAATAAACCATTGTAATCGCTCTGGAAAAAAAATTCTAACCCCCCTGAAAATTTCATGGTTTACGTTTCAAAGGGTGTAGAATCCGAATCTGCAATAAAAAATTTTCCGTCCGTCCGCCGTACACCGTACGCACAATATCTCCGAAACGGCTGGAGCAAAAAATCTGAAATTTTCAGGAAAAATCCATCTTAGTCCGACGACGCCCCAATTCTTGAGCCAGCTCCCTCACTCAATTTAAAGTGCCCTTTAAGGGCTGTAAAAGTTTTGTAAAATCCCTGAAAACCTCAAAACTAGTCGAATCGGCCTAAATATTTTCCTATTTGAAGAACATACCATTAGGAATCGAATGAGCCCTTCCCCACGTCCGTAGGTCAAACCATTCCCGATGTATGGCCCGATTTATGGTGCCAACATTTGCGTTTTTTCGTTTATTATTGTTTGTTTGTAACCTAGTGATGTCCGGCCGATAGCGTCGAGTTGTAGTGAATGTGGATACTGGAGTGATAGCCGATGTGAATACTCGTAGTGTAGTTAGTAGCCGATACACGGGTTGAAGCATTCTGATAATATATAGGTAACTATTATTCAATGTTATTACTGGGGTTTATTATTCAATATTATTACTGGGGTAAATAAGTATTCTTTCACTGGGGTTTATTATTCAATTGGCTTGCGTTCATGATTTGAATCTTACTAATCTTCGGAGTGTGCGTGTTTTACAGGTGATAGAGCAATTATTGAATTTCAGGAGATATGCATAGACGACGTAAATCGGTTCTCATCCAAAACACCTATTTGGATTGATCAGTTGATGATATTTGTGTGATGATACATCTGTCTACCTTTGGCTACATCGTTTAAATTTGGATTTAGGGAAGTTTTAACGCAATACGAGTGCCAAAGGACTTGATAAATTATAGATATTTTTATTGTGGGGGGGGGGGGGTATTGAGGTTCAATAAAAAATAAAAAAACGCTGCAAATTCTTTCACTGGGGTTTATTATTCAATCGGCTTGCGTTCATGATTTGAATTTCTACTAAGCTTTGGAGTGTGCGTGTTTCAAGGTGATAGAGCGATTATTGAATTTCAGGAGGCACACAAATATGATCAACTGATCAATCCAAATAGGTATTTTGGTCGAGAACAGATTCACGTGCTCCATGTATATCTCCTGAAATTCAATAATCGCCCTATCCTGTGAAACACGCACAGTCCAAAGCTTAGTAGAAATTCAAATCATGAACACAAGCCGATTGAATAATAAACCCCAGTGAAAGATTTTGCAGTGTTTTTTTGATTGCTCGCACCGTATGGCTGTAGTTACGTAACTTACTTGCAATACAACCATATAATATGTGGGTAAATATTAGTTACCTTCATCTATTTAGTTGATGAATGTAAAGTGGAGAGAAAATAAAATGGGTGTGTATGCATCACAGACAATGATATAAGAGTAGGTGTACTAGGTATATAAATAAGATGAGCGTACCTGAACTTCACCAGCTGGTACTCATTGCTGTATTCATTTTTGATCCTAGATAGGTATGTCAAATAGTTGCAATATTAGCAGCGATTGGTTTTCATGAATAATAATAATAATCATCATCATCATATATTCATATGATTCTATCATTCATGATATGATACATTCTTGCGAATCTAATCGGATTTGGATAATATTATGTCGTTTCCACATCCTTCGCTAAATGAATATGTTCACACAATATGTACCCGTCCACCCAGAACATTCGTCTAATATACTGCTTTCGAATTTCTAAGAAAGTGCAGTTTAAATCACTATACCAAAAGCATATTAAGCCAGCTTTACGGTCCGACAAAGTTGTTTGTTCCTCCGGTACAATATAGTGTGAGCCCAGCTATTTCAAAACTTTATGCTGGTGGATCTGCATGGATGGTCAATCAGTGTTTGATGGTCTGTCTATGATGTGTATGAAGAACCCTGCATAAGAAAATACTAAAATTTTGTCAAAGAATCATGATAATTCTTCACATGTATCAAGAATTGTAATAAATACGACTTAATGATACAAAAAAAATATTGATTATTTTCAAACAGAAAATAAGTGAAATTCCAATCTAAAAATCAAACGGGATGGAAGACTTGAGGAAAGAAAGGCTGTGAGTATCTAGTTGGTTGGAAGGTTAGCAAAAACCTTCGGTATTTCTTTCTGATCGGTTGCGCAGCATCACAATCGGCATTCAGGTACTTAAACGGATCCGAGGGCGCTTTGATGGCTTTCAAGAAACGCCAGGGGACGGAGGTGATCGGGATTCAATTATGAGAACCCCAAAGGGAAGGTTAGGAACGCGATAAAGCTGCTTGGGAAGGGATTTTCAAACGAGAGGCAAGGCGAGGGGGACAGACAAGACGTGGCGATCCCTCAAAAGCTAATCATGCGATCAAATTATATAGGATCCGATCTCAACTAGTCACGAGGAAAAGGGAACTTGCTGATCCGAGCAATAAGGGGTCGTCATCGTGTCTTCGAAATCACCCTGGTAGTAAGAATGACTCAAGCCAATAAACCTTTTATTCGTTGTGACAAATCGCAGGAAGGAATTTTTAAGCGGAATCTAACGCCGGGGGAGATTGAAACGTTTTACTAAGATGTCATTTGAATTCTGATTGAATGGGTGTCGCCCAAGAAAATGTAGGTGTCGGAGGGCAACTAAACTTTAAGTAGCAGCCGATCTGAGGTCTACAGGTAAAATCCAAAAGAATGTGATACATCCATAAGGTTCTAATTAACACATACACGTCATTCGTATTAACCTCTCCTACATAGCCCTGCTAAGAATCTCTTTGTTGATAGCGCCCAACAACAACTTTAGATACAGTAGGATGTTTAGTATGAAAGACAAGTAAAATCCATGTATTTATTTCGTGAGAACTAAGAGAGGATACTCCTTTACTTCATTAGGCACCTAGATATTTTAATTACGTCATAAATCCATCAATATCTTCAACATTGCGCCAACAAGTGAGGACTTCACGAACATGATAGGCTGAATGGCTTATCTTGCAAGGATCTATCCTTTCACTAAACCTTGCGGCTGGAATACGTTTCCCTATAGCTCTTCCTAAGCTTTACATCCGATCTGCTGGACTAAAGGTTATGAGATTTGGGTAAAAAATTGAATGAATATGGAAATTAACATAATATCTAAATATTATTTAGAATAGGTACTTAATCAAAATCATACATAAACCTACCAATTAAAAATTACGAAATCATTAATAGCAGCTAACGTGTTTTTATGTTTTTCAGGTACGTTGGATCTGCTTTTCGCGCCATCCTTTGCTTCACTCGTCAAGGTACATGAGTCTATTTACTTTTTCTGGTCTATTTTGCCGCTGAACAACGTCGTGCCGGTAATTAGGCTCTTTTTTTTTTTCATTTTGCAGTGAACCCAAGTAGCTCAATGATTCTTTAAAAACCGGGATAAGGGAATTGAATCGTGGGTGAATATAATATCGTGGGGTTCCGAGTAAAAGTGACCAAGTAACATTTTCAAAATTTTACAGGGTAGCGATCTGAAGTTTCACTTACCGGTTTCTCACGAACACTGGTTGTGTGATGTCTCATCCGACTATGTTTCGATTTTTCTTTATCCTGTAGGTAGTTAGCTAGACCCGCCTATGATATCGTGCTTCAAAATTCACTTGATTAAATAAGAGCTGTTCATTCGGAAAACTATTTGATCATTAAACCGATTGGAGTTTCAAGCTTTGATAATTTTAAATTCCTCGAAAATTCGAATAGTTGGTGAAATTTGTGAATAGTTTTTTCGTTAATTTATCTATGTATGCCAAGCATCTAAACAACAATGTTTATTTCTGTTAGAGAAGGTTATCCATTACCTATCACTGTAATTGGTAATTTTCACCTGCCCACTGTGCAATTTTGCACAGTAAAAGTGATCAAATGGCAATTGATAACATTTACGTGCACCAGCGAGAGTACATTCATAATCCATCTCGTGTTTTGTGGTTGAGTTCAAATGCCATTTGGTCACATAAAACTCTTTGGGTCAGGCAGGTAAAATTTATTTTCAAGTATTTCTTGCACATCAGTTTGAGGATAACGTTCTTAGCAACAACACACAGTAGACAACGTTCCTTAGTACCGGAATGACAAAAAAAAGCTCATTTTGAAAAAAATGTTACTTGGCCGGAACCCCACGATATGTATTATGTAATTGGTGTGCGCATTGTACATTTGCCTTTCCTTGACCGGTTTCTCAGAGAAAAACACCCTCCTCAATGATTTATTTATGTCACATCTTTTCATATTAACTTCGAAGCAGAAAAATTTTCAAAGACAAGCTCAGTTTTCCATAATAACTTGTATTGTCACTGTAGCACTGAAACCCCATGTGTGGGCATAAACACGATTGCGCAAGATTATGACCCCAATTTCCTCAAAATTTGAATTTTGGTGCCAATTTGTGGAAGTTTATTGCGATTACTAGCTATACATCACAAAGAATATTACTTTAAAAAGTTTATTTGTTGTGAACCATGTAACTAACATCATCTTTGCTCATAAAGTACTCATATTTCAACACAATATAATGCATATACTCGAAATACTTACAACAATTCAGAAAAATTCCCCCATGACATGAACATTTTAATGTTTGACTGCGGGTGGAAATTTCTTTTCAGGGTACGTGCCATTTTTAGATAGCAGACAAATATTTTCTCACTCAGTACAGCCTAAATGTTCAAGATCAATTACAAAGTCCACTCTTGAAATTACAACCAAATTTCGATCATGGCCAATGAACTGGAGTAGTTGAAGGTTTCCTTTCGTATCCAGCGGTCAAGTTGAACCGATTCTCCCTAGAATAGAGCGGGAAAATTAGTTGCGAGTGGTAGACCTTGTTCCTGATTTTACTTCTTCATCCAAGGGGGCTTTTATTAGCTCCATATTTTTTTCGCAAGTTCTGGGACTAGTTCACACAGTTCGAGTATTCTCAAACCATCGTCCTTCGTCGTTGTAGGGATTGTAGGAACCATTTCAACAGCAATTTCAACCGTGTCCTCCGAATTTTTCTTGATACTCTATCGATTTCTGCTTGCGCACTTGTTACGAACTACTGTATCGTAACAACGTCAAATCGTATCGCTCAAGCCTGCAAAACCTTCAGACAAATATGTTTGGAAGAATGAAACGGTCTCGATCGCTCGGTTGGCGGTTTTGCACCGTGGCGTCTCATCAGAACAAGGTGTGAGTGAGGGATGGACGAAGGCAGCGTGGCAACATTCCTTCCCGCCTTTCTTAAAATTCTCCTGTCACGCTTTCCTTTTCCGTTTCTGTAGATTTCACTATTAGATCACTATCGCATCAGTTTATGTTTACAAACAGTAGCTGCTCTGAAAAAATTGAAAAAGTGAATAGGGTGAAGGCACCAGTATCAGAGACTTTAAGCCAGGATTTTCAGGTTTCTCAATACTGTGAATCATGATTCCACCAAACATGAGTTGGGGCGAAACGATCAGGTGCCCAACTTCTTGACAACTCACCAGAACATGGAATCCAACGGATTTTTTTTTTTTTTTTTTTTTTTGGTTTTATAGATTTAATGTGGTTTTTGCGAAACTATGTTTTTGGACGAGTATCTGACACAGAGAAATTTGAAAGGCACCAGTCTCAAACACTTTCCAGGACGAGAATCAGACACTTCAATTAAACAAACAAACAAAAAAAAGAAACCTTTGTTATCAAATAAACGTTTATTCGATTCATACCTAGGTAACACTATGAGGTAGAAAACAAAATTATCACATAAATTCTAGTGTGGACTGAAGGTAACTAGAGTAATGATTATTTATTGAAGATCTATTTTGGTTCATTGCTACTTGCAATACCAATATCAAAATTACTATTTAATGGAATGTGAACAAGGACTTTAATAGTTTTACAAAAATAGTATCTGTACATATCGCTATCACAATTGAGTCCAGTCGTGGATTTCTCATCTTTTATTTGACTGAGTAAGAAAAAACTAGCAACATAAATTACAATGTAAGTTGAATAATTACTTTTTTCTAGGAACAGTCTTTTCATGAAAATTAGCAATAGCAAATATAAAGTAACATTCATGAGTGCCTACCATCAAAATTTTGTAGAAAAATCATTGAATTAAACCAAAGACCAGTATCAGACAACCCTGTCTGATATTGAGTTATATAATTGAGATGGCCATTCTAGTTGAAGGAGTGAATTTTAAGTTTCCAACGTCAAAAATACACAAGAAAACCCCAAAAAATGTCAAATGGTCGAGAAGGCCAGTATCAGACACCCCTGTCTGATTCTCAAAACAGGCCCCTTTTCGAACCCAGTATCAGACACTCTCGGAAATCGGTCATAATATTATATTCCAAACAAGATTTTACAATATACCTACTACTACAAGACACATATATCAATAATCGAACAGAAAAAAAAGTTGATGGGAAGAAAAGAATGAGCCATGAAAAAGCTGCTCAACTCTTAGCCAAGTTCACAAGCTACCTGCAGTGGAAGCGTGCTACAATAACCTTCACTCTACCTGAATAACTTGCTCTGAGCTAGTAGTTTCATTGCAGTCCACTAGATAGATCAGCTTGCACCGAATTGCCGACTCGAAAATGCCTCGAAACTGTCTATAACTCTCATTATCTGAGTTTGAAGTTGAAAGTGTGTGAAATTCGTGCCGTCACCCAGGATGGAACAGGACAATGAAGAAACTTTGCGATTCATTAAGCTACTAAAATTACTTGGTCTATTGTGGGACGAAGACCAGCCTCTTTATAAAACCAAATATGGAAACTGGATGCTTCTTTTTTTTTCAGTAAGTGGTCAAGTGCCAGGCGGCAGCCAGTTGCTGGTTAAGTGCCATGATTGAAGTAAAATAACTGTCGATTCTCAAGATCGCCGTATTATAAAACGTACTGATGTAACGGAACGGTGTTAGGATACGGTAGTTTGTTGCAAGTGCATTTTCAGCTTTATTTAACTTGGTAATGTTTGTCCGTGTTAGGAAGTGATAAAACTCCTCTTCCCATACTATCCAGCATCTTGATTGTAAGACCTTGGAATAACCTACATGCTTAAAGGCTTCCCCGAGCGTTGGATCCCCAGGCGGGGGTCTTCCCCCTTCCAAACAATTCATCTAGTTCTATGTATTACGTGATCCAGGGCCGATGTGACCGGATAAGCGGGTCCAATATGCCTCCTCCCCTCCAATCACTCTCGAGCCCTGATCCGACAGACGGGACTAATGTGATTGATAGCGCTCGTAAAGTGTTGACTCACATCGGATTTTCGTCTGGGAACTGACCGAATTACCTTGCTCCGATAAACAGGCCTAAGCAAGAAATTATGTACCCACCTATATAACACGTGCTCTTATACACGTGCTGAAAGTCAGTCGTTGTCATTCATAAGGTAATGTTCCAAGTTTTTCTGGATTTTATCATTCCGGTATGGTGATACAGGCGAATGAATAATTGCTTTTCCATCTAGCAGGCTTCTTCATACATTCATTAATTTACAAACAGAAATAAATAATAAGTTTACGTCAGAATCACCAGCGTTTTTTGGTTATACTGAAAACTTTGACACCTCGAATTTGTGGAGGATCAATAAATGAATAGTATGTAATTTATTGTTGTTTCATCATAACTATTCTTAATTTTCAATATGCGAACGCCTGTTTGCCTTCCATCATTGGCTTAATTGATGGAAACGGGTCATGGATTACCCCCGGAAACTACTATAGAGTATTGTAGTTGTGTGATGCTTGACTTGATAAATTATTCTTTGAGGCCATTGACACCTGTTATAGTTCGTGTAGCTTGTGAATAATATATTGAACCTACATGAAGGACCTAACAACAGGTTGCTTGATTCCCCTTCCGCCTCTAATAATGTGGGCTCCCTCGAATTCGCAGTCATTTCAGTGTGTAAACGCACCGAGCAAACATTCGTTTGTGTCTATATAATTTTCAATATTGAACACATCACTAGTTTATTTACTTGTAGCTGAGGATGAAGCCAATACAAAGGAGATCAGAGATACAAAAAACACAACTACCTAGTAATTGAAACAAGCAGAGTAAAAGGTTTGATTTTAATCCTCAATTATATTACTTGATCTGTGTATCCATTAAATTGCCTTAGTGTCTCAAACTTTTTCCGCTCATAGGCTGGGAACCGTAAGTTTTTGTCCTATAAAACCAAAAATTCAACTTGTTCTTTTCCAAATCAGAGTTCGCTGATCTATAGATTTTCGAAGTTAAATTCAGAATTTTCCAAACCAATTTCAAAATTTTCCAAACCATATTCAGACTTTTCCAAACCAATTTCAGAAATTCCCAAATGAAATCCAAAATTGTCCATTTCAATTTCAGAATACTTCTCAGAGGTGCTAACCGCTAATTGACATTTTTTCAAGGATACCACTCCTAATGAGTTAATCAAACTATAACTAGGACATTTAAAAACTTGACCACAAAATTGTAGTGAAAAACACTGCAAATTCTTTCACTGGGGTTTATTATTCAATGATTCATGATTTGAATTTCTACTTAGCTTTGGAGTGTGCGTGTTTCGCAAGTGATAGAGCGATTATTGAATTTCAGGAGGCACACAAATATGATCAACTGATCAATCCAAATTGGTATTTTCGTTGAGAACCGATTTAAGTGCTCTATGCATATCTCCTGAAATTCAATAATCGCTCTATCACCTGTAAAACACGCACACTCCAAAGCGTTGTAGAAATATAAATCATGAACCATTGAATAATAAACCCCAGTGAAAGAATTTGCAGCGTTTTTTTCAAGAGCGATTACAATGGAAAAATATTCTATGTGAAAATTTTAAATTTCGTAAGACGGAGCATGCATATCAGAATGCTTCAACCCGTGTATCGCTATAAACCCTTTTAGGAGTTCACTCCAGTATCCATGGCACCATAAATCGGGAATGGTTTGAGCTACGGACCTGGGGAGGGGCTCATTCGATTCCTAATCAAAAGATCTTCAAAAAAAGTCGAAATTTAGGGCGCCTTGACTTTTTTTGAGGTTTTTAGGGATTTTACAAAACTTTGACAACCCTTAAAGGGCACTTTAAATTAAGTGAGAGAGCTGGCTCATGAATTGGGGCGTTGTCGGACCAACATGGATCTTTCCTGAAAATTTCAGATTTTTTGCTCCAGCCGTATGGGAGAAATCGTGCCTACGGCGGACGGACGGAAAAATTTTTATTGCAGATTCGGATTCTACACCTTTTGAAACGTAAACCATGTTATTTTTGAAATAACTGAATAATAAACCAAGAAGTAGTTGAATTCTATTAAAAGACACTGAAAATCAAAAACTGCTGAAAAACATTGCAAATCGTTCAATATTCAATGATATGAAGATCCTGATAGGCATTCCTGTATCCAATAACTTTTGTATCCAATGGGTAGAGCCACTACCATTATAACACATCACAACAATCATAAATAGAATGTGTGAGACCTACTCAAAGTGTACAGTGTATAAGGCGTTCAGAATGTCCGATACTGCCGCTTTGATTATAAACATTCACTATAGAAAATAGTAAGACAGAAGGTGATATAACCCACTTCTCAGTTCGTTTTGTGTTCCTTGAATAAAATATGTCAGTTAAATCTCTAGCTAACTTTGATCAGTGGAGCCTTCACGAACCTCGTTTCCTCTCCTCTCATAGTTCCGCTGTGTTCGTGTTCAGACGTCTCCTGACCTCGCGTGCCAGATACCGATCAACCGTTTTACTTTCGGTTTGTTTAATGTTCGGATTTTTAAGGAAGAGCGAAACTACAAAGTGGTTCATCGCGTTTGAGTGCAATTTGTTGGGTAGGGGGGTTCTTAGAAGTTCATTTTCATGTACGTAAAGCAGTGTGAAGTTTGATTTCCTTGGAAAGCAGGTTCATGAGATCCTTTCTTTTGCCAATAATGGAATTTAGGGTTGAATAAGTTTTTAATGAATTATAACATGAATATCAAATATTGCTTTCCAGACCCATTGGTACCTACTTTCTGATTCTTGTTTGCTTTCGGGTCTTTTAAGCAGTTTGATACGACAGAATCAATTGGTAGTTGCAGGCGCACAGTGGTCCAAAATAGCCATTTCTTGGAAAACCCAACCCAAAGGGATGAAAAATGGAGTGTTCACGAATTTTTTCCACTCCAAACAAAATCCTAAAGTCAGTTTAAAAAAAAAAATTATTTTTTCAGTAGGAGCAATACAAATGAATTTGAAAAACTACTAGGTAATTAGCTATTTTTGCCGGAAAAATCAATGAATCCGAAGTATTTCGAACTCAGCGTAAAGCGAATATGAACACCGTTTTTCCCGATGACGTCTATTCGTTGATACATTATATATATGTGTGTGTGATTAACGAGCTCCAGTAGTTACTCATTTATTAACTATACCCATCAAGCACCTACCAATGTATCAACTCCTTATTATGGAGACAAGTTAAATACTCATTTGAGTCGTCGCAGACGCTTCACTGAAGTACTGGTGTTTCTGGGATAAAAGGGTAAATATCCTACGTCATCTTACATTTTCATAATGGCATTGCCCGTATAGGTCTCAGTTTGTTGTGAGTTTAACTCGAGATCGGAGGTGTGTGTCAGTTTACAGAGGAGTCCCTGATATCAACTTGCTATCCTGAATTTCAAGAACTGTTATTGATTTTGTTCAGTAAGTCAAGTTTTCTCTGCAAACTCTCGTTTACCTCAATTCAACCATTTAATTTATATTTACGCCGCTCAATCTATCTCGACCCAGAAGAAGGTGAGATTCCTGACGATGGTCAGTCTGGTTTTCCTGGATCCGGCCTCGTATAAGTTATATCGGGAGCTCAACAAAATAAGTTTTTAAAAAAACACTTTATTCCATTAAACACAGACAGAACTATATAAATGGGCCGAACTATAAGCAATTAAGGAATAATCAGTGCTACGACGGGCAGAGTAACGCCTTACACGGGTAACGCATCGAGACTGACTCGAGACTCAGCACGTGTTTTTAATGGCAGCGCCTCAATATTCTATATATATATCGCGACGGAGGGATTGGGCTTCCTTGGAGCTTTTATAGGGTAGGTGTGCTGAGCAAGCGCGATTCTTGCTTAATCAGCATTTCTACAGTTAGGTATAACATATATAAAATATAATTTCATTCAATTACATCAAAATCCGTAAATTAAACAAGTCTTCCAAGTTGGGATGTGGTTTATAGATCCCTCGTTTGGGTAATGTGAATGTACGTTTTGAATTTTTCAAAATAATCTAGAAAGACGTGGAATATAAGTAGTGTGACAACGATCCGTGTGTAAGAAATTCATGCGAACAAATATTCCCACAGACATCAGAAAACAGTCGGAGTGGACTCATTCGATTCATTCAAGGGATCAGCAACGAACATTGATGTTATTTTTAAAGTTTCCGATATTTGAATATTTGGCAGAAAGGTGCCGCGCGCGGTCTCAGTCCAATCTGGACCACAAATGAGATTTTCGAAGCAAAGCTTCACTAACTTTGTCCCAGTAGTATCGAAGGAAACGGCCTGAATTTTTATTCAAAAATTGGACATTTGATTTTGGATTTGACTCAAAAGTAAGCGCACAAATTTTGACGGGGAGTTAAATTTTTCTCGGCCGATTAATATTTAATAATCAATAACTTTATCATTGAAAATAACGAAACCAAAGAAACAACATGCCACAGGCGAATTCTGATAATCTCGCACCTGTTGAACGTAACTTGACTAGGAGACATAGGCGAGTGAATCAAATAGTAGTCTCAAATTGTCTGAGATAAATTTTTGAATAACAGTTTGAATGGTTCAAGAAGGAGTCAGATTGGAATGAGGTCGTAATAGATCAAAATTCACATTATGAATATAAATTGTTTCCTCGAAGATTATCATTCAAACACGACGAAAGCCCGAGGCTGAGTGAGAAGTTTCTATAATATAATGCACAAAAATTAATCTTTAGCCTGTGGTTTGGGAGGTTTAAAATAAGAGGAAAAAAACGAGTAATTTGCAGGCAGGGTGTTTATAGATGGTGCGATAGGTCTTGTAGTGGTCGAGTAATAGCAGGGTAAAGGAGCGGAGAAAAGAGAAGAGAAGACGGGGAACGGAGCCTTGTTAGACCCCATTAGAGCCAGTTCGGACGGCCGCACTGACAGACAACAATTTAGTCAAATAACAGCCTTGGACATGGGCATCACCTTCTCATATCCGACACTCGCCTTTCTCCTTTCTGAATGATAGAGAACAAAGGCACGCAAGGGCACCCACAGGTCATTCGGATTGACACTGCAGCCTCATGGCGGGCCTCGGCGGGTGTCTTCCGAAGTTATTGTGAGCTTGAAGGCGATCATCACCTCCTACGCCGAGATGAAGATACGAAATTACAGGTTGCAATGACGAAGGACGAGTTTTACATCTCATTAATGATGATATCCAATGAGCTGAATCACATTCTGAAATCAGTACAAAAATATTGCCTTGAGGTGAGGGTGAGCTGACGTAAATCGAGCTCTGAAGGCCATTTTAAACATCAGCACAATTACAACAACAGTACAATTATAGCAAGAGACAGCAGAATGCCTCAGGTTCATAACCAAAACATTGCTGAAATTCCCATCTAAGTTAATGAAAGAAACACGGCTATGGCTTCTCTCCAGCACCCCTCCGTATTTCGTTGGGAAATGAGACTGAGAGAAGGATCACATTGATACGAGTAGCTTGTGTGGTTCCTGAATTGAGGCTGGTAGCTAAAATGTACAGGTGGGAGACTGCTAACGCCATCTGAGTGGTAGTCGGATGGTAGCAGCCGGTCTGAATCGTGGAGGACGTGCATGGTCACCTACTTGGAATTCGTTCGTTTACCCTTGCATCTTGTATTATTCTTCCTATAATGACCACCTACAACCGTTTGCAACATCGAAACACAGACAGAAAAATTTGTTCTTAGGAAGAGCTTGATGTGAGCAAGTGTGAATTAGCAACTAAAGAAGAATGACGAAAACATGAAAGTTCCTTCAGCGACCTTAAGTTTGAGTGAGGTGAATACGTTCTTGGAATTTGTCTTTTTCTGACGGTAATAGATTTTGTGCCTGATAGAAATTTCTGTGAGTTTTGGTATGAAGGGTGGTGGCAAAAAGGCAGAGTAGTAAGACATATCTGTGGATTGGGGGAAAAAGGAAAAGATACATGCTGAATAACCACATTTATATCTAATGATGTCGATATCAGCGAAGAGGTTAGCACAAAAGGGCACTTTGAACAACATGGGTAATCTTGCATAAGGATGAAGCTACAGAAAATGAAGTGGTTTAGTGGCAATATGTTTTGTTGCAATAGTTAATGAAACAGTTCTTAAGCACAAAGGTAAAGTAATCGATTGCAACGGGTCGCAGGGGATTATCAGCAAGTTTATATAAGCCGCACATCATGTCTATCTAAGGAACTGATGCGCCCTTTCCAGGGAGTAAATATGAGTTGCATTGAAGAAATATCAGAGAAAAGTATTGCATTCAAGGTTAAGGACGGCTCTGTAAAATAATGTTCTGGAACGAACAACAGAGATGTCTGTCGTTCCAGGAACCAACGAGCACTTGAGATTCCTTTTGATAAGTGGCTAATATGTCCAAAGAAAGACAACATAGGATCCAACAATACACCCTAGTCAGTCTCCCTCTACCGTTCCGAATGGAGCTTCTCGGAAGGCATAATCATTCTTAAAAGTATTCGTTAATGGCTGAACCACTCATCAGAGCTACTTGAAGGATTGATGAAGCGTGTTGTTGCTACAACTTGCAGCTCTACAAATGGCTACAAGAGGTTTGTTATTTCTATGTTAGATTCATCTATCTCACTGATCTAAGTACACTATACGTTGACGTGGTACATTATTCAATCACGGCACCTTGCTGGCAATCAAGATGAAAATACTTTGGTTGCCGCCAGCCACGCGGTCTAGATTAGAGTTCCCTTCAAACAGGTTCTGCAGCATAATAAACTTTTCAAATGATGAGCGAAAGGGTGATCATACGTGACCGCATCATGAGTTACCGCATTCGATTCAGGGAACTAATTTCTATCGAAATCAAACAACAACTATATTCTCACGTACTAGTTGAATAAAATTACGAGAATCCTTCAGAATACCAGAAGAAACCAAATTCACTTCCATCCTCCACAAAATTTGTACCATTTAATGGTACTTCAACAGTTAGTTGTTTCAACAGTATTATTGAAGAATGTGCGTTGAATTACGAAACATAAATTCTTTGAGAACATCGAATCAAATTACGATTGATTGATAAAGCAGTTTATTTGTCAATGACCTCTTCTCGTACCTTGCCCTCTTTCACTTTATTCCTTGCTAAAATTAATTGCGATACCTCGCTATTTCTCATTGTTATTATGTTGCAAAAAGGAGTGTGTATATGTAGCATAAAATACAATAACAATTTTCTTTGAACTGAAGTTATGTATTTTAGCAAAACTTTAAATTAAGGTTAATACTTAACTAACAATTTGTTAGCTTACTCAATTAATAAACTATTCAGATTACCTTCACATTTTACTGTCATTAAAATTTTACAATCTGTAGTTATGTAGAAGTGATACTGGAAAAATTGCAAATTAAAGTGCGTTATCTTTGTCGAGATTAACATGCATTAATATACCTATTGCGTTTTGATGCTTTTGAAGGGTAATACATATGTCATACATTTTGCAGTTTTCATTACACATTTTAATTTCTTGGCTGAGGAAGGATTTAAGGATGTTCTTCTTCAAGAGTTCTTTGAGCTAGGGTTTGTAGCATTTCACTTGCATTTTTAGTTTCTTGACTAAACACATTTTCCATGAACGTCAATTGCCCGTATAAATAAGATGGGGTTTGATATTTTATAGGGTAAAAAGCATTGTGGCTAAGGCTATTCTGTTATATTATTGAATTTCAAGATCCCTAATTTTTTATAGTTTGTGATGTGTCACATGTTATGTGATACACGCTTAACTTAATCGAGTATAAAATAAACAGGATTTGTAACGACTGGACTAATTGTTGGCTAACTTGCTGTGGGAGGTGTGTAGCGATTTTGCGCGTTTGATATTATAGCTTGATGTTATGATTGTAGCAGCGAATCGATTCTGCTTGTCCTTCAAAGATGACAAAAGCCACTTATTGCTAAGGTCCAACAAATGAACACAAACTGTTCCATGCCCCATGAGAGTATCTACAATCATTATTGCGAGGTTTTTGAACTCATGTTTATGATAAGCGTTACTTCCCCGATTTCGAATTTCTTTATCGTTACAATTTTTAAGCTGTGAAGAATGTCCTCAAAACAGTGTTTTACGTTTATTTGGATTTCCTGGCATTCCTTGTGTATCGCACCTTAATATCATTGGATAATTATTGGAATTAAAACCCCTTGCTGTAAGGAAAGGATACTCGGAAAATTAAGCTCATTTGTGACTGTTACCCAGAAAAGGTTACGGTGGATTCGCAAAGAAAACGGGCTTTCAACGTCTACAACGTTAACTAAGGTGAGCTATAGTAAGAGAAGCTGCTACAACTATGACTCGTTTTGTTACGAAGCTCTACAAACATATTTCTTATTCCGAACAAAAAAATTCAACAAATCATGCGGGACACGTATTTTATATGCAAAGTAGTGGAAGTAGCCGCACACTATTTAATAAATGCGTCATACATTTTGAAGTTTGATCGTTGATCGAGGATTCTCTCACGATGATTCTGCTCTCTCACCGGGAAGCAGCAATCGGACAAAATGTTCACAGGTCGTAAAGCGATTTCGCAGACGTGAACCAACGACGATTTCTCAATTTCAGCTTATTGAGAAAAAAAAAGCAGTATAGGAGCCCAGAGACCGATCCTGCTCGAACTTGTAATTTAATATTCGTAACGGATTAACCCCAGCTGTTATCACTGCGTCGTATCAGCGCGGAGCCCGAACCTTGAAGATCTGATTACGATGAAGAATTTTTCTCTGCACACAAGTCATTTTTTGTTCTCGCCTCGCCTCCTCCCCCCGCGGTTACCGAAGGAGTTTTTCATGTCTTTTTTGCCTCGATAAGCCTCCAAGAGTGGATGTACTCATCGATCGCAATCTGGTCAGCGTCGAAGCGGCCATGTCGGCGCGGACGAGCGGTCGGGATGATTGGAGACGCTAATGTTCGGTACACGATCCAGCTCGGATCTCAATTCAGCCGTCGTTCTCGTTCGGTGAACTTTTGCCGCCATCCCGAACATCCTACCTATCCATCGTTCACCGACAAAGATCAATCAATCAGTAATTAAACAATTTTCAAATCTTTATCAATTCATTTCGAAAATTTAAACTCTCCGTCTTTTCCATAATTCGCAACAAAACACATCGTCTTCTTGTCGTTTTCTCTCCTTACTTCTTCCTCCTTTCACTTCCTAGCCATACCTGGAGGATGAATAATATTTTTCTCCCAAATCAATGCTTCTGCATTTACGTTTTGGACCATTCTAATGAAACTCTGTCCATGTGTGTACGTCCCTCATTGTAACTAGCTTACTGTTTCTATCCCATTTCAATGTCATTTTCCAGGCTGCCTCATAATCTCATGTAAATTTCAACACGATCGCATCATCATTCTACCAAATATCTAATTTTTGTGTCAGAGCAGTAGTTTGTGACGAATAATCTTCTGAAGCCGTTGATGTATGCCGGAACATGTCTGCGTCGTTTCTGCCCCTTAGATTCGCCATTCATCGTTATAACAAGCGTATATTCTACATCTTCCGAGATCTAAAACGTTTCAAAAATATTGTCAAACGATAAATTATAACAAGTTGTAATACAATCGTGGGACAATTTTCCAGTTGGCTTCGAAATGGTCCCATATGAATATCGTCCTATTCAGACCAATATAACAACGCGCTCACTAGTATTCCTTGTAACGTCTTTTCATGGTCTATGGGTCCGATTGAACAGAGTTGTTGGGTATCTATGTCTTTCAAGACGGCACAAACATTTGATTGCGATTGTTTAGGTAAGCCGTAACTATTGCGCATGACTAAAACTTTTTGACAAACGCAAAACATCGAGACTAGTGGATTTACCCTTTTCTGGCCTATGGTGGGAATCTTTCACGAAAATATGTGGAGGAAGATGTTCAGTACACACATAAAACATTGATTACCTAGTTACGTCTGTCTGGGAAGTACTGTGACTCCATATACATCCACAGCTACCGGTACAGATTTAATCCCATGGAGATTTGCTCTATATGCAACTTGAAGGTTCCCGAGGACCTTTATCACATAATGCTGGTTCGCCCTTCATACAACTCGGCCCGAAAGTACCACATGCCCGTATTGGAAGGTCTAACAGATCAGAACTTCCACCAGGGACTGCTCACCAACATCGATGCGAAGAAGGCAAGCAATCTATTCAATTTTTTTTTCGGGAGGTTTGCCGCCTAAGAGCGTTTTGCTTTTTTCGACTAACACAATTAGTGATGGTCCGTCAAGTGAATAGTGAGTTAAATTGGATCCCATAGTAATTACTTGATTATGATATATTGGCCTATATTTATATATATCAGTATATGTATTTTCTATGAATACATAGCAAACATCATTGCATCTCCGGCGGAACCGGAAGGCCTTGTGACTTGTGTGTCAAAAATGTCCATGTTTCATGTGTTCCCCAACTTGCTGTTCTTCAGGAAGAGCAACTAACGTGATGATATCGCTGATACTTCGGATGTGTGATCAAACCGCGAAGAAGAAATAAAGTAAACCTGACCACAAAACAGGATAAGTTATCTGAAGTACTAAAGACTGCATAGATCTCTTATTATGTCATTTTTTCCATTTTTAGTAACATTCACGTGTCTTTTATCAGAATTTATTTTCTAACCAACTCCTAATGCTATTTTAAAATGTGGCCGACTTTGATCATTCCTATTTTTCCAAGTCATGATCCAGCAAAACCTGGTTTTCAAGTTTAACACCTAGCTGCCTTCAACCTTTAGTATTACATAATTATATTTCCCAGAATGACAGCTATTGGGAGTGTGCTAGATACCTACCTACTGATTAGTCTTAGTTAGTTTTACAATTTGCTCAAAGGAGCCTCGTTTAGTACACCAATATCTACAACATTTTACACACATTTTGTTCACATTTTACGTACATTTTGAACTGAAAATTCTAATGAAATTTGTCTTTCACAAATAATGAGTGATTGATCAATTTTTATAATGTAACATTCAACGCCTTACATTCTAATTGAGAAGACATCGTGAAGTTCCCAATGAATTTGGTTTTTATATTGTGAAAAAAGGAGCTCCCAACTACTGGGCCATCACTGACCAACATTAGGACCAACTGTCCAACTACTGGGACTAAATCAGTTAATGACGTCGGAATTTAATTAAAATTCATTTCTTTCATTAATCAATAAATTTCTTTTACCATTCTTTTCCTATAGAATCGTTGTGTATAATATACAATTATATGAACAAAAGAACTTCAGCGATTTTGGACAGACTTCCGTTTTGAGAGAGCTTATTGGGAGGGGAAAGCGGCTTAAGGCTCCTCGTCCACTGGATCAGGAAAGCTGCGAAGTGCGAAACAACAAATTCTGACGAACTTCGTTCGTCAGAAATCGGCCGAATGCCTCTCGTCCATTGCGTCAGTATTCGTTCGAATTCCTAGTCGACGAGATGGCTCTTCGAAACGGGTTTTCTGATGATTCTGATGAAGAGCTTTTTGCTTTGGAGTTCTCTCCTTTGATTCTTGACGTATCAAGCACAGGAAACTCAACCTGGACGGAAAATGTGAGTGAATATACGCCAAAAGAAAAGAGTTCGGTGAATTTTCTCATTTGTGGCATGATCTTCAAATCGACGATGTCCACCATTTTTCCTATTTTCGAATGAGGAAGGATACATTCCAATACATTCGTACTAACTAGCAGAATTCACTTTTCGATGTCCATTTCCGTCTTCAATTCGCACTTATTCGCAACTACGATCCCAGCAAAACGGGATCACTTCGCAGTTTGCAACTCAACGGACGGAAACTGACGAACGGTGCGGACCCAGTGGACGCGGTCCCCCACCGAGCTAAGTGTTGGGATCGTTCGTCCGTTTTTGGGCGGATTCGGCCGAATTGATTTCGCAGCTTTCCTGATCCAGTGGACGATTAGCCTACGTGTATAACTACTGGACCCCTTATCCTACGAGTTTTTTAGTTAGGCTCAAATTCAGCCTAATAAGTCAGAAAATTTGAGTTCGTTTTCTTGGGGAATGATTCCAGCCTCTGGTCGGTTAACACAAGTACTAACGATCGAATTCACGGTAAGAAAGATGTGCCATCAGCCATCTCATCGCTAGCCCATCCGCACCAACTTTGAACGAACAGCTCTGAAAAACCGCACGGTTGAAAACACTTGCTCGAAAACGCCGCCTGGAAACGACTTGGAGAAAAGCGGGACCTCTGGTGTTTTCACGCGGTTTGAATAATTCCAACTGTCGGAAAGAGGAAGAAACAGATGGAGAGTCAAGTTTGCGAGTGTTACGAGTCGCCTACAATAGCGAGCGAACCCACCAGACTCGACACAATGTGGAGAAAGAGTGGGAAAACTGAGGCTTCCCATCTCCAGGACCCCACAGCCCGTTCATTCCCGCAATCGTTTTGCAGTTTCGGTTTTCAACTACCCTCCCTCACGTAGTCTCTTGCACTCGCAAAGTTTTCCCAATAAACTTGCGAACTACCGCTCGCAGCGCCCTCGAAGTCGAGTGGCCATTCTCTTAACCCCGTTTCATTTTTTTCACCCCCCCCCCCCCCCTCCGCTGCTGTAACTCTCTCCCTCTCACGCTCTATTGAAACGTTCTCAACTGTATAATTAGACGACTCAATGGAGCGTTGTTTCTCTCCCGTAAACTGCCGGCACTTGTGCGGTGCTTGTACTGAAAAGCCCGATGGCTGTATACAAAAGAGAGGTCATTTTTTCCCTTCTTATTCCGCGCAAAAACTTCGGGTTTCCGAGCAAAATAAAAGTAAAGCCCATTGAAAAAACCTTTTTTACGCAATTTTCAGCGTTCGGTTCCAATCAGGTTATTTGTTCGGTAACAACTTTCGTCTTGCTATCAAACTTTTCCCTCGTAAATGCCAGCGAATTCACGAAGTTTCCCTCAATTAACCTCCTGGCTAAGCACTGTTTCCAATTTTCCCTCCATTGTGTAGAAATCAACACTGTAAATGCCGAGTTAAACTCAATCATAATTGTTTGTCTTACACTATGGAGATGACATCACCTGAATGCCTGGAAACCATCACTAAATTAATTCACTCCTGATATTGCTAACCGAAATACGATTAATGCTATACTCAATACTGAATGGTGCGTATGAGTGAGAAAGATACTAAACACTAGGTATGTGTTAGGTCATAATTTTGTTTCCCTTTTCGCATAACATACAAAAAGATTGATAAACTGTGACTCAACGAGTTAGTTGATGCATTCTGTCATTAATTCCCACGAAAGCAATCACTCGGACTAACTCGGAAAGGAAGGCATTTCTATGAGGCACTTTTTGTCACAAATTAGGTGTAGAATCCACCCCCGGCTGAATGTCCACCCTTAAGTGGGACACCCTGAATACATATCAGTGGGCTATCTTAAACAACAATGGCAAACCTTTGTGTAATAATTTCGATTTTTGAAATTTACATATCTTGAAACTTTATCTAACTACTTTCGAGTGGGGGTCAAACTTTTTTCTTCCACGGTCGGTTACTATGGTATTTAACTACGTCATCGAAAGTCCGTACGTCGGCTGTCCGTAGCTTCTCTCCTAAATGTCTGAACCAAACTTTAAGAACTTCGGCTCATAATTCCAACATCACTCCGGCATCTTGATCAATCAACCTTAAGGGGTAATATTTAACGATTAATGTATCGAGAATCAAAATCTCAAAAACTTTCTTTGATTAAGAAATTAGTACACTGAATCGAATGGGAAACACTCTTGTCAATGTACGACCGTTCGTATGCTCAACATTTGACTGCAGAGCCGCTGTGCAGACTCCGTTCAGTGTCTACGCTAACCGCCTCGCTGGCGGTAGACCACGTATTTTCATATTATTGCTATTAGAAGATATGGAGGCGGGAGGTGACGAGTTTATGTATGTAAAGTACCACAGACTACGTCTAATAAACGTAGATCAGTTATTTACTTACAAGGGTTATTCTAACACCGAAATGATAAATCTCTCCGTAATAATTTCCAGCGTTTTTGTTCTCATAACGTCTTCTTTACGTATTGATCCTAGTTTTCTTCTTCTATATTATTATAATAATATTAGTCAATCGATCGACTACGACTACGACTGAAGGCCGAACGTTACGGATTCGTTTCTCATGAGAATGGTAGTACTACTTACTACTGAAGTCCTACCTTGAAAATATACATTTCAGGGTGAAGCAAGATTACCAATACTCCGGCTTGAAGCCCATAAAAGCAGGGGTCTCGCAGGGGAGTGTCTTAGGGCCAGTACTCTACCTCCTGTACACACGGGACTTTTCCCAACAAGAAGGCACAACAGTTGCCACCTTTGCAGATGATACGGCTATCCTCTCTGTTGGAGATGATATAGAAACTGCAACACGTAAACTACAGACGTCTACTACTGAGGTGGAGAATGAAGCTGAACGAATCAAAAACAGCCCACATCAACTTCACTAACCAAAAATACTCAATCTTGGATGTTGAGATCAATTCAAATAAAATACCGCATAGCAGTTAAATACTTGGGTTTGACTCTTGACTCCCAATTGAACTGAAATAAACACATAGAAAAGAAGAACTTAAAATCAAGTACAGAAGGATGTATTGGCTAATGGGAAGGAATTCCCATCTCTCTCTTCACAACAAACTGCTTATATATAAGCAGATCCTTCGCCCTATTTGGACCTATGGGATACAGATCTGGGGCTGTGCCAAGAAATCAAATATTAAGAAAATCCAAACCTTTCAGAATAAAATACTGAGAAGTATAGTTGGAGCCCCTTGGTACATGCGAAACGATGATATTCATCGAGATTTGAGGATGGAGACAGTCTATGAAATTATTGAAAAGTACGCAAGGAAGCATGAACATCGCCTCCATAAACATGAGAACCCGGAGATGCCCTACGTTTTGGACAACGAAGGTGAAATCCGACGCCTCAAGCGAAACAAACCACTGGATTTAGTTGTGCTGTGTGAATAGAAGTGCAATCGAACCCAGTGCTATATACTCGAGCTATATAATAAAAGGCTATGTTTTGCTGCAAACCAACCCTCTTGGAGTGTACCTATATTGATATGTAAAATTGCTAGATGAAATGTATTTGATTTTTTAGTTGCAATTGATAAATCACGAAAAAAAGAGAATGGTAGATGCAGAACTCGCGGTGAGGTTAGGTCTACCTGGTTGAACTGTAGAGTTTTGAAGGATCGCCCGGCATCCGTCTGCGAAAGGGAACTCGACGTGAACCCCGCCGTTATCAGCCGCATAATTATAGAACCTCCCTTCGCCTCCCCGTCACTTACGCGGGGTTGATTTCATTAATGTTTCATAGCTCGGAATTCTCGACTCGCTGGGCTCCTTTCATCCATCTCCCCCCCAACTATGATTCAATGCTTACGTGCCCCCTGATGAGCAGGCGAAAACGATCGATGCCCGGCAATCAAAGGCCTTTTGATGTTACTAATTGCGATGTAAAATACTAAGTACGGATGCTTCACTCCACTGAAATATTAACATTATAGTGAACTATATTGACGGCTTTTATGAGTGGAAAAGTAGAGGCCATAAATCATCGAAAAAATTGAGAATTTCCTGAATAATTTCATAATGATTTTGAACAAAGTTGGATCACATCATCATACTATTATAGAATAATATCTACAGTCGTTCATTTCAAATCGAACCTTCGATGTGAAATGCGAAACTACGAAATCTCCGAGTAAGGGCATGAACGCCTCGGTGCCCCAGGGAAGCGTATGCGTGTATACGTGAGCGATATCCATGTTTCACGAAATACCACTTCTGCCATGTTCGCGGATGATCACGCTATTCTCTCGCGAAACCCATCAGGCACAGTCGTATCGAATAACGTCCAACAACACCTTGACGGAATCCAAAAATGAACAAAAGAATGGCCCATTTCAATGAATGAAAATAAATCGACCGCCACCATATTTACGCTCAAATCAAATTTCAACACTATCTCATTAATCTTAAACAACAGTGAGATCCCTCATGTTAACGCAGTCCGATATCTTGGTGTATTCCTACAGCAACGTCTGACGTACGACTACCATAGAAAAGAGCTAGTCAAAAGACTACGCTCACGAATCAATCTCCTCAAACTCTTACTCGGCCGCAACTCCCCTTTACCTTTTATCATAAAACGCTTATTATATATTACCTCAGTCCGTCCAATTCGGCAATATGGTTGTTCCGCCTAAAGGGTACAACTTCAACAGAATAAAGCGCTTCGCCTCATAACAGATGCACCCTGGAATATCAAGAATACTGTGCTCCTTAAAGATCTAGACATCCCCGAAGTCGAAGAAGTTATAAGAACCACCGAGTTTCAGGGAAAGTGGGTGGACTAGCATCATCGAATTGGACATCAATTACGGTAGTGTTGATTCGGGTAAAGTAGCCGTTATTTTGTATCTCGATAATATTCTTGATGTAGCTGCCAACGTGTATGTAATGACACATACTATATATTTTGTGACATTGGTTTCCTTATTAGTTAATAATAGACCAGCTTTTACATAAAAGGGCTACCGAATACGAAAAATGTAACCGTGTGTGTAACAATTTGCTGAAATGTTCACGACAGTTTAGTGATAGTTGCAGTATTATGAATTTCACGATTCTGGCGTTCTAAATTGAGACTCCTATTGACTGGAGTGATAAAACTGTCCACGTAAACAACCAACCTGATTTTCTGAGTGAAGCGTGTTCCATGTTTTGTAACCGTACAAGTTTGTCTGTCAATGAAGTTAACTAAGCAACATGTTTGGTCCATCTCCTTATTTTGAATAGGTAAAAGTTATACAAAGTAAATCCCAAGTTCATCAGGATTCGAACTTGTCACTAACCATCGCGTTGAATAATGTACTCAACCTCCGTATAAATCACCACGTCCGTCCAACATTCCGATGGGCCGCCCTTGAGCGGGCGGGAGGGGACGCGAACTGTAATTGAATCTATAACTAGCAACAACCCTCTTCCCCGTGATTACGAACGCAGCTCAGGTCGAATCAGACTTTATATTGAATTAAACTTTAGCCATTAAAATTACATTTTGTCCAACTAGATGTAGATTAGAAGTTACGAGAAGTTTGTTCCTTGGGATATTAGGTGTACGCCGCAGGAAAATTAATGCCTTGGGACGTTCCCAGCGTTGTCAAATTACGTTGTATTGCAAAAACGTGATGGCGTACACTGGGGTGCGGGTGGGTGTTTCCACGGGATGCGCGCATTAAGAAGTCTAGTTCTCAACTTGGTTCGGTTGAACTTGGTTAGTCAGTAGATCCAACTAGCCTCATATACGATACAAATGGAGAACATATATACGTCGATGCATGCCCAAATACATTGTTCCAGATGTAAATTGAATTCATTGTAAGTACCGATTCATCAAGACAAGACTTAGAACCGATATATTCACTTGAAACAAAAACAGAGCCACATATATACGTAAAAATGCAAATGGACAATTGAAGGAACTATTCACTTATAAATTTATAAATTGAAAATAATAGAAAATTTGCATTGAAAAGAAAATGAATCGAGGAATGAATGAAGTCTCAACGGCGAATGAATTCAAAAAATCATCTGGAACAATTCAGATGAAAGTATGAATGATTAACGGACAGTTCATAAAAGTGTAGATGATTCGCCACATATATAGTATATATGATGTATATATTATGGAAAATTGAACAAATACATTGTAAATTGAATTACATTGTAAGTACCGAATCGAGGGCATCTATTCAGAAAAGTATACAGCGCCACAAATTAAAGACGTAAACTTAAAGTATGGACTACGAACTATTCACTAACGGGTTTACAAATGGATTGATGTGTGATGCTGATTTCTTTGTCAATAGTCTCATAATTTGTCAATTCATGGTCAAGGTATAATGAAGGAGCGTTCGCAGCAGATGGATTCACATCCAACAAGCTGTTTGAATGATTATTATTTACTGTGAATCCCCTTTTTCTGGGTGATTCTGGTTCCTGTGAATCACAGAATTAAAAATAAAAACGGAGTAAGATAGAACGTTGTCTATATTTCCACGAATGTAAAGAGTTACACAGTTGAATCGATTTCGACGGTCATCATCAGTAACAAACATGAACGTTTGTATTTGTTACTGACAAACACGTGGAAATATAGACAACGATCTATCTTACTACGTTTTTATTTGAAATGGGTTTCCACAACTTCGTCGCGAGTGACTTAGTCCGAATCACAGAATTGTTGAATACAGTGCTTGGGCTTCCTGACTGAATATCATACCAAAGCAGTTCCATATTAAATAGGTTTTAACCGTATGCGATTGAAAGCTGGAAATTTGAAAGTGCACTCATTAAGCTCTCTCATCCACTTAGCCTAGGACAGGGCTGCTCAAACTTAAACTGCTGGCGATCTACCTCAATATTTTTAGACTACTTACGATCGACTCTGAGAGGCTGCGAGTATGTGTGATGCAGGGTTGTCGTACATACACGATACACCATACCTACCTAGGTAGGGTGTACCGTAGCAAAAATAGATATTAGCTTTCAGCACAATTTACACTATTTTAGTCAAGGTTTGGGTTAGGTTCACTTAAGTTCTTGTCTACAATTTCCATGAAAAAACTCCTAATTCAAAATTGCGAGTTTATTCGATGTTACAAAACAAAAGAGTAACATATGGTGTTAAACTTAACTAAGGAGTGACTTTGGATGCTGAAGCGTAGCACTCATCATACTTTTCACAAGATGGTGCGTAACCACTGAGTGCTAATCGCAAGCATGATGACATATGATCGTCAGTTAGTCGATCTTCTTCTCATGTGATACTTTCACTGTAATGTTGTTTTCGCGGGTTTTATTTGTTGGAGCCAATTCCTTGTGTTAAGCCTCATGTGACTCAAATTATCCTTTCTCAAGTTCTGAATTTTATTTTCAAAAGAAATTCCAGATTGCGGCAGATTCGAATGGATGAATATCTGTTGCTGTTCCAGACTCCGTTGGTTGTTTGTTCTTCCCCTCAAATTTCTGGTTGCAGAGTGGGTGCCTTGAACTCCCATCCACCCCCACTTAAATTGAAACGGTTTAAGAATCCCATATCAATCTCACCACAATCCTATCATTATTCTTTCCGATTAAAAAATTAGCATCAGTACATATAGAATAGTCTTTTGAAGGCGTTGACCTGCCACAGCATTTCTGTTCTGTGATTCGTTTCAGGAAACTTCAATGTTTTGCACATTCACATTACCTAGAATGAGAAGGTACCTGTCATACTCACTTGGCAGACATTTATTACTGGTTGCCTCGACTATTGTAAAATACCATTAAATTCTTCCTGTTGTTGAAGAAAATTACTCCAAGTACTTGGGTATCCCAACTCTGTAAATTAATTCCTTCTCAAGTTTTGAATTATACTCACCATTCCCGCTCCAGAAATCGGAAACCATTGACTCCTTGTACTAAGCGCCTTCTACACACAGCGTTTCATTGCAAAACCGGCGGAATTACCCCATTCCGAACGGACTACCAAGTTCATTATTGACTATTACCCCTGCAGTCTCTTCAACTCCCCTTTCACGAACGGTTCTTTCGTTCCGCCGTTCTCGACGGTGAAGTTAGGAACCCGTTCCGAGCCCTAATGGGTTCCGATATTTCACCGTAGACTGCAGCCCGCAACGGGGGAGACGCGGCGCTGTTATGCCGAGTCCTCACTTGCTTGTAGTCTCGGATTTCTCGCCTTTCATTAACCCCTGAAACAAACTCCGGGGGCCCCAGCGAAAAGGCCGTTTTCCCCGGGACTACAATCTAAACCGCCGTTGTTACTGCTCTCTAACGACTCAAAATGTAACTACAAATCGCACTCTGATGTTGCCCACAAAACTCTTTTCCAACCCAACTTCTCTCTCCTTATTACTAGACTTTTCTTTTCTTCTTTTTCTTTCTCGTCCCCGAAATAAAAATGAATTTTTTCACAGTCCCAAAAGCCGCGGTCCCTCCTTTTGATGTGGGAAGTTTTCTCGGGCAAATTATAATGAGGATTGGAGCAAACGTGTTATTGCCAAAGTTTAGCCATTTCAGTCGGGTCCTCGTTATAAAAATTCAGAAAGTATTAAAATACCTACATCATTAGAATTGTTTTTCTTCCCTCGAAAGTTTTACTCACGGACCAAAGTTCACAATTTCACACACATCTACACGGGTTTCTCCGGATTTGAAAGTTTCAAGCATTGAGAATCACCCTGTAGTTTGAGTATTAACAATGGAAGTTGTCTGGAAAACTTCATGGGTTGATGTTACAAGTCCCTCCTAAGGCTGGGTCACATGAGCTGCGAAGTAGTCGGGACGCTGAGATTGTTTTCTATCCCATCTCTGTGATACCCATCTGAGTACTGTGCACATGAAAGATAGGGCGCGGTGGGTGGGGATTCTTTCTTCTTCATTGTTGTGTGTGTTTTTTCACAAGATGGATCGTGCGCAAGTTGAAATTTATAAAAAGAAAATTTTATTTTCATACCATAACAGAAGAAATTGGGTTCATCCATTTAACGATGTGAGATATTTAAAAAGCGCTTTCAACACCATTTTCATTGAATTGAGGGAAGATGAACCAAAATTTTTAAATTATTTTCGAATGTATATTCGTTCATTTGATGAATTGGCTGCAAGAATCAGCGATGCATTAAGATAATTACTCCCGAAGAAAAACGACGGAATCGGGTCAACCGGTGAGAGTTGTGAAAAAATACATAGATGGGAGACACTTCGGCTGCCACACAGTCCCCGACTGAAGATCCAAGCCTTGATTCTCCGTTGTCATAACCAGCTGAAAACATAGAATCGCCGCCTGATGATGCTGTGGTTTCCAGCGGCTCTGCCACTCCTGGCCCATCCCATGGATCAGGCAGGAAACCAGGCGGTCGAAGGGGGAAAGGCAGCGATGCGTTGTCACGAATCACCGAGGGTTATCAAAAACTTACCGAAAAAGCATCAGATAGAACGGATGCAGCAACGTCATGTGCACTGTCTCCCTGTCAGTATGTCTCGTGTGTATTAGTGATACGCGAGGGATAGGATATGACGCAGATATGGGGAGAGACCAGCGGCAGCCAGATACCTATCGACATAGGTCGAGGGTATCGGATAGCTATCGGCGTCCCTTATGCATTCGTCCATCACTCCCAACGTCTTTCTGACTATCGGATTGAAAACAATCTCAGCGTCCCGATTACTTTGCAGCTCGTGTGCACCCAGCCTTACATCACCCTCCTAAGCCGTTGTTGATCTCCAGAATATAGAACCACATGAAGCCTTGATAATCGTTTTGCGATGTACTGTCTCGGAAAATTTCCTCCAATAGCAGGGGAGTACAGGGCACAATGGGCCCAAATTGCCGTTTTCGGGACGGAACCCTATGCTGTTCAAATGTGACTCTGTGAAGCATGGATTTTTTTTTTTTTGGTTGGCGGCCATTCCTCAATTCTCTTCCCCCCTGAAGACTGAAAGTTAACATAGTAATCATTTTGGAATTCTAAACCATTTGAGGTACTTGTCATACAATAGAGCATTTTTCTGTGGAAATAAAGAGAGTGAAGAGGTCTCGAACCTGAGTATTAAACTAATGAATTTTACAAATATAACATAAGTTATTTCTTTCGAGTCTATTCATAAGAAAGCGGGAGCTTTGTCTTTGTTAATTTCAGGAGATATGCATAGAGCACGTAAATCTGTTCTCAACCAAAATACCTATTTGGATTGATCAGTTGATCATATTCGTGTGCCTCCTGAAATTCAATAATCGCTCTATCACCTGTGAAACACGCACACTCCAAAGCTTAGTATAAATTCAAATCATGAACGCAAGCCAATTGAATAATAAACCCCAGTGGAAGAATTTGAAGCGTTTTTTATGGTTATCAGAATACGTCAACCCGTGTATCAGCTATAAACCCTTTTAGGAGTTCACTCCATTATCCACATTAATACATCACTACGTCACTAGGTTACTGATATCAACACAAAAACAATAATAAACCAAAATAACGCAAATGGTGGCACCATACATCGGTAATGGTTTGACCTACGGACCTGTGGAGGGGCTCATTCGATTCCTCGTGGAGTGTTCTTCAAAAAGAGTAAAAATTTAGGCCGCCTTGACTTTTTTTGAGGTTTTTAGGGATTTTACAAAACTTTGACAACCCTCAAAGGGCACTTTAAATTAAGTGAGAGAGCTGGCTTATGAATTGAATTTGAATGAATTATTGAATAATAAACCTAAATCAGTCCTCTCATGCGCACAAGTAAAATCCATCAAGTAGGTATAAATCTCTCAGGTTTGTTCCTAGCTGAAATTCGGAGGGTAATCCAAAAATAGCGATTTAATCATCTTTCATCCATTCAACACGAGTATTATCAATACCTAGAGCGCTTGCACGAATGTGAAATCTTCGACCAAACCTAAATTCTGCTGTTTTGTTCCGGTTTTGATGAGATTTTGGGGGATTGTGAGGGTTAGGCTATGAATGATTTGAATTCATAATTCAAATATCTATACTTCACTCTGCTCGTGCTCCGATCTCGCTCGATATTTTAGGGTTGTTGGGGATAGCTAATTTAAGAAACCTATACAGATTTAAACTCAACCGTATCAATAATTATTCTTTCCGCTATCGAAATACAGCGGCCGACCGTCAAAATATGTCGGATCGAGTTTCGATTGGGTTGATGTACAGGGGAACATGTCCTGTGATACGAATGACGTGAACCCGCATAACTAGCGTATAATCAAGCTTTCAAGTTTATTTAAAACATTTTAATGTTCCTACATTCTTGTTACTTGTACAGGAAGCTATGTGCCTACCACACCCACCTCGACAAACGAGTTTCAGTTCTAACACCAATTACCCAAATATTAGCAACTAACGGTACTAGTGGAGCCATCTTGTCCTAGGACATACATATCAATGCCAGAGAACCACCACCTATATACAAAATAATATTATTGACCTTCCGAAAAATAACTTTTGTTAAGGATCCAATAACATACAACTTTCTCTCATTTCAATATATTGTTACGAAGACGTTGACGAGAATTGAAGCAAAGGGACCTGAAGGTCTCCGAGGGAATACGCGTTGAATCAATGAACAAGAGGAGTTCCAGAACTGAAGGGTATTTAACTAGACGGGATCACTAGTAAAATGTAATTTCACCGACAGTGTCGACTTTGTCTGAAGTGACATAAATTGGTCGAGACCAACATTAGAGAATTGCCTGCAATTCACTACAAGTAGTAAATTGGTCGCGATTGTGGATCGTTATCCCATCTTCTTGCCTCTGTTGCAAAAAGGGTTGAACGAACGACGTCTGAACTGAATTTATGGTTGTTTTTCATCATTTGTATTTGAAGTTCACTCTCATTACCTTCAGCGGTTTCATGAATGACTTTCCTAGTCAAGATTGGCAATACGACTCCTTACGTCTCCTAATATAATCATTATTTGCTCAGTTCAGCAATGCAATATATGACCGAATTTTCATTATACTCATTCGAATTTTCTTCGAAATATATTATTGTCAAGTTAGTTCAGCTATTTGAATGAATCGATGACCGAATCAGCTGATTTAATTCAGAATCAAGATATTTCCACGGAGACAAGTTATTTAAATGTTTTATCGTATAACTAAGTAGTATAGAGAACTATAGATAGACATTCAGATATCTCATTGATATTTAGATGGTGAGGACTTATGTCTAGTCGGCGTATTTATACTACGATATATCTTATCTTATTACGAGCAGAGGTACGGAGGGAAAGGCCCCAGTTATTGAGCGCTTCAGGTAAAAGTTGACAATTAAAGTTCCTGAAATACAGGGCGTTACATTTCGTGTCAATCACAGGCCAGGAGAAGATTCTACGGAAAATTTCTGATCGAAAATGTCTCGTAGCAATTTTTGTTTACAAGCTTATAAATAAACCGAAAACGCGCGTCCACTGGAGCCGGTTTTTGTCAGTCCAGTTCGTCAGTTGCTAGTGAAATGTTACATGTGCTTTTGTGTCTCGTGACAAAGTAAGCAACATTATAATGGATTTTGATGATGTTATATTGTTTGAAAATAGCACAAAGCTATAGACGTTAATCCAGAAGATGCTGACACAATCATTAAATGCATATGTTTGTTGCATAACATTGTTATTGATAAAGAAGGATCTCAGATTTTACCCTCAGATGTTCCTGCGTCAACACAAACATGTGATCGTTTTGCTACCGTTGGTGAAAATAGATGTGTAAATGCAGCCTATTTCGTACGAGAAAAATTTAAGACATTTTTCATCAATAACACAAGTATTTAGTTTTGGTTTTGAGCTTAAAATAAACCTCCTTCATAACTACCAAAAGTATAATAATTATACTAATTATAATTATAATAATTATTACTACCTATTAGCGTATAACTGTTAAGATAAGTCTACTCCGCGTGTTTACAATTTTAAAAATTCAATAGGTACTGGCCTTGATTTAAAATGAGCCGAATAAAAAATATTAAATTTTGAATAATATAAACGACATGGTGACTCGACTAGGATTAATAATAATAAGCGATCTTTGTCCACAACTTCATTTGAATGTCTCGTCGATGATATCGTTTGTCCCGCATATCCCACAGTGCCACATTATCTTCTACTAAACTAATTGGTCTTTCACAACCCATTTTTAACTTAGGTTCATTATTGAATAATAAACGAAATAAGATATCCGAATAAATAAAAAAGAAAAGGTACTGTGTATACCCAAATGGTAAAAACTATCAAACCAATGTCTTATTTTGTGCAGAAGCAATATCGGTAACCAATTAAGCCTTTTTTTAGCTGTGATATCAGTCCGATATCAAATTCCTGAGGACGTGAAGATATGACCGTTATAGGGGCCAACACATTAAGTAAAACCGTTATTTTAAATCTATTTTTCGAGGGAATTATTACCTATAACAAAAGTAGTGCCTATATTTTTCATGAGTAGGACATGGTACTCTGTTTTCAAGATTAATTCAAAGTGTGTTTTGTGAAGTTGCGTCAAAAAGTTCGTGTTCCCGAAGTTTTCGAGCGTCTAAAACTTCGAAAACACGAACTTTCCGGGCACCGCGGCGACCGCCTATCCCTCCGCCGGCCTGCTCGCATCGGAGAGCGGCCGGCTTCGACCAGTCCTTTCCTGTCCGTCTTCGGGCGGGGCGGCCTCGACCAGTCCTTTCCTGTTCGTCTTCGGGCGTCGAGGCCTCGGCCAGTTCTCTCCGGTCGTTCGGGCGTGGCGGTCTCCGGCAGTCTACTTCGTTCCGTGTTCGCGCGAATACCGTTCTATCTTCATTTTCCATTTATTGGGAACATGAATCTTCATGGATTGATACAATGGAATGCCGGAACATGCAAATACACAGGTAAGTACCAAGTATTTTCCTACTAAATCTCTAATAAAAGACCATATAGGCCGAGATTAGGTAGGTGCCGCATGTTTAGGAAGTCCCACGCAGTGATTGATCAATAGATGGATAATGTATTATCATTGGTCTTGGTGTAAGACCAGCTAAGCCCAAGAGCTGTTGGAAGTGACGGAGAGAACCGCGCGATTTGCTACATCGGGCTAGCTCAACCGAATACGTCCGAAAAATCCCAATTTATTCGGATCTAGAAATCCATCGGCCGTGCACGGCCGATGACGGCCGAAAGCTCGGTGCAGTGGACGGCGTCCTGGTTCGCTTGTTGTCTCCTCCGGTTTGTTGGGCGAGTAGGACGGTCTGTGAAACCGTCGAAAATCGGATTTGGGTGGGACGAGATTGTGTCGAACTACCGTTGGAAGGTTGAAGGAATCACGTCTTTCACCAAGGGTATGTCCAGATCTCGGTGTATTACCGAATTCCTCACGTACCAATCTGCGTTCGTAATTAAACGTAGGGCACGATTTTGCTGGATTTGAACCTTGTTGATGTGGGTTTCGCTGGCCGCTCCCCATAAGGAACAACCATACTGCCATATCGGTCGGATCGTGGTTAGATAGATTGGTCTCTTGTTGCACAAAGAGATGGGGGAATTCGGTCCGATCAAAGGTTTGAGCAGGTTAGTACGACTTCGCAGTCTTTTGATTAACTCCCCTATGTGATCACCATATGTTAGTTTAAGATCCAGCCTAATTCCCAGATATTTCACACTTTCACTTACAGGTACGATCATTTGGTTCAGGGTGATGGGGTCAGTTTGAATATTCCTCTTGTAGGTGAATGTGACTACGTTTGATTTCTGAGCGTTCATTGTGGTGCGCCATTTCTTATTCCATTCTTCAATGTCAGAAACGTGTTGTTGAAGATTTCTTGATGGGTCTATACCACAGTTAGACCTCGATAGTATGGTCTGGACGTCCGCGAACATTGCCAGGGTGGTATTAGGAGAAGTTGGGAAGATTCACTCCTAAGTAGTGACTCTGCTATATCGACCTGCTGGCAGCCCAAAAACTTTTTGCAAATACTTGGCGTTCAGCTTCAGTGTGACCAGGAATATAGTTTCTCTCTTTGTTTCATTGTAGACTATATAGTTTGGAGAGTTCATTGTCAGTGTTAAGGTGACTTTCCCCACTTCCTCGTACCTATAGCACCCCAAAAATTGCGCTCCATAGCATATAGTGGGCATCATTACAGCTTCTAACATTCGAAGCTTTACGTCAGTGGGTGCATCAGCCGTGGAGAATAGTTTGGGCAAGATCGAGTTCACACCTGCACTTACCTTGGCTTTTTCAATGGAATTTTTCTTAGGTCAAGGTTACATAATAGAGTTATTCCTAGATACCGGTACGAGTTCACAACATCGATCTTTAGTCCATTAAGCCACTATTGCTCTCTCCTCGCCGCACGGCCCCCGTTTGCTCGAAATATAACAATTCGCTACTTCAACAGGTTTGTCTCCAAGCTCCATAAGTCAACGTAGTATTTTATACGGTTAATAATTCTTTGTAGATCAATAGGCGTGTCTGCTATTAGACCTATGTCATCAGCAAACAACAAGGCATTTATCCGCACTTCCAGTATTTCAATGCCACCTCCCACAGCTGCACTCAGATCATTCACGTATAAGGCAAACAAGGTGGGACTAAGTGGACAGCCCTGCTTGATTGGGTCTCGAAGTATTCGGACACGTGACCACCCGACCAGACCCTCAGTGCACTATACAACTGACTCACTGCAGCCACCCACCTAGAGGATACACCCAAAGCAAGGAGCTTGTAGATCAGTGCATATCTAACAATACTGTCAAAAGGGGTTCTAAACGATTGATACGAAATAATTACGAATAGTAATCGATGGCAAGGAGGCCGTGTACTTCGTGAGAATCACGCGTTTCTCAATGGTATTCCTATAAATTTATAAATTTACCCTTAGATTTTATTCAAAGAACAAGAGGGCTGGAAGGAGTAACACTGATGTTTTTACTCCACTTCGGGAACTATGGAAAAAGTTTACAGAAAACTGCAGAGCAAGACCCCCTCTGAATACGTACTTAACCATTAAAGAGACGCTTTTGAGGTGGACATACTAAATAAGCCCGGCTTGAAAATAGTGTCTATGTGTAATTCCCAGGCATTCTGTTTATGTGACGGTATTCCTTACATTAGTAAAAGCGCTATCACTGAAAACATCCCTTTTTTGGTACAATTGTGGCAATTATACCAATTTATTGTGCTCAAAAATTGTTGTCCAATGAACGCACCGTTGCGTTTAGTGTCGCAGAGATTTTTTAGTCGCAAGAACGTAGTTTTTATATCACATATAAAATATAACACACACATAAAAAAGTCAGTTCACAATGTTTCATAACGGATTTTGATTGAGGAATTTTTCGAAAATTTCAATTCCAAGATTTTTATACCGATTGCATCGGCTTTAATTTTTATGGAAATTCGACAAAAACAGGGTAGAGACTTCAAGTCAAAGATTTATTTGTATCAAGATCAAGATGTATCAAGACACTTCGTATTCCAATTGCGACCGTAGTGCTCTTTTTTCCCTACCTTCACGATTTCAGAGAACATTTAGTGGAGCGTTGAATGTTGAAAACGGGTCGAAAACACACCGAAACCGGAACGATGTGACTGGAAAAGAGGGCTTTAGGCTAAACTGATCGTACGTGAGTCCCTATATTCATTGAATGCGATCCCGCGAGGTGCTCCCCCCCCCCCCCTCTTTCTTCCTTATAAAGCTAAAAACCTCATTCCCTCTCCCCGAAAACGAATCCCCGAATCTCGAGCGCACTTTTCCCCTCGTGCAGTGAACGTATACACCGCCAGTTAGAGATACCGGCTAAAAACGTCGTGTAAAAAGAGTAAGTCCCCGTATTCCCCCCTTCATTCCGTATTATGCCTGTGTAGACGTAATCAAACGTGCTTTCTGCCCTCCTTCACAACAAAAGGCCCGGGCGTTTCCTCCGCGCAGTATCTGCAAAGCGGTTTGAAGAAAAGGAGCTCTCGTTTTATCTCTTGTCCCGATGGAAGGAGGGTGAGCTTCCCTTGTTTATTTTTCAGCTCCTTCCAAAGGAACATTTGATGATAATTATCCGGATTTTCGCCATTGTCTTGTGTGAATGTTCATTTGCAGGCTCAGTGCCCTCCATCTTTTCTTTCAAGGGTCTTTCCCTTTGCAAGTGGCCTGTTATCCTTATGCTACAAACACGGCTTTGGTGAGGAGCTTGGGAGAATATTTCTTATCAAGCTCAGTTGACGGAAATATGGATTCTTCTAGTTGGAATATATTGAGCGAAAGCGGCTTTAATCTCAGTTCGCAATTCAAGCAAATGAAAAAATTGAGGGGTGCACGGAGATCACCAGGAACTATCGCGAATAGGACAGAACTATTCTTAGCCAAATAAAAATGTCAATTTGTCAATGCCTCTATGTTTTGCTTAAAGCTGCATGAAAACAAAAAATATAAATAAATAAACACGCTACATTGAATTCACATTCAATAAGTATTGAATTCAATAAGCATTGTATATCGGACTGGCTATAAGTTAGGATCAACTAGACCCCATGTGTAGTCCATGAGCGAAAAAACGGAGTTTTGCATCAATTATTAGGCCTTTTTATTGCCCTTACGTTGTACGGTGGTTGGACATTGTAGATTCTGAATCTGCGCCTCTAATACTAAACTGGCATAGTTTGAGGGTAGAGAGGGCTATGAAAACTGATTGCTATACGATTAGAAAGCTTATTATTGGAAATAATAAATATTAATTGAGGAAATTTGCTGATACTGCATTCGACGCATTTCCTGATGTAAGAGCTGAATTTGTAAAAACTGCATTTCGTGTCTTTGTAAAGCTCTGAACCCAGGCTTTTAGTCATTGGCACAAAATTTGGAAACGGAATTCAATGCAATTCATCTACGTGTAAACTCTGAGGCAGCATCAACACTGGTGTGTAACATTTGTTGGTAGTTCTCTGACAGATGCTAGTTCTATGGAAGAACTTTCAACTTCAGAGTTCAAAATAATCTATCTCACCACCCGACAGCAATGTACAGGGATTCTTCGGTCGTAAAAACCTTGTTTCACTTTCATAATACATTCCGTTACCTGCTCAAACTCGGTCCAATTACAATATCATGACTTTCAAACTATATGCAATAAAAAATTGTTTCCAGTTACGTGAAAACACAGACAAACGTAGCGGGAGTCTTAATTCAATGTAGATATTATTCGACATGGAAGCGGGACCTTTCGACCTGCGACTACCCAGGGAGGTGCCCTAGATGATTTATGGCTGCCCCCGGAATCAATAGATCTCTTTTCTCCGCATAGCCCATTTGACTTACTGATTGATTTTTTCCTGTTACCATTCCCTCCAGCGAAAAATCCCCTCAGCGCCCCCTCGCGCCTCGGCTTTATGAATCAAAACCCGCGCCGCTCGCAGTTCTGTTTCATATGGGTTCGCCATATCGGGGAACCTGGTGCCCGGCTGTCGGTAAATCTTTCATTTTGTTTCTCCTTCAATCATGCCACTTTCTCTTCCAATTTTTTTCCCCTCCCGCAGCTCGAGCTTTCCATTAGATATAGCGATTTTAGTCTAAATGAATAGGTCACTGAATGGATGTGTTTGACATTCAACGCATAGTCGGCCTTTGCCAGAAAAAAGCCCAATTATACGTGTATCGGCTACCAGAAATGGACTGTACATCTAATGATGATACTCAATGATGTGCTCAATGAAACACGTAGAAATCGAACGGAAATTTAACAAGATGAAATAAACGTAGCTTTTGGTACATTATAATGTACCAAAATCAATTCATGGCAGCGTCGAGTTTTGATAATTATAACCGTCAAATTATCAGCTTCATCGACGCTGCCATGAATTGCTATTAATCAATGTTGACTTCTAAAATGACTTCGCCTTAACCTCCGCATTAGCTTTCTTTTTAAATACTCGTTGGCGGAGGGCGGTAGATTGCCGCCGTATGATTTTTTGTAGCATCAAAATCTCATCCAGTTGTTCAAACAACGAAGAAATATTGGTTGAAGCTCTAACAAACGGTGTTTTAACAGGGTTGTTTAAAAACAGCGAAACGAAATCATTGTCAGAGGAGCGGCTCAAGATAATCATATGATAACCTTCACAAATAAACCGATAGTATTTCACAGGAACCGAAATAAAAAGTTTGACTTGTAGAAACTACAAAGTCCTTTTCATTCTTTTATTTTATAGCTTTTTCTTTTATATTTTATCCACAAACCTCAGAACTTAAACCCTCAACATTTGAAGGAGTTACCATTTTTACCCTTGGTCGAGCATAATTGTTCAATAATGACAACAATGGATCAAAATGTAAATTCTATAACGAAGTCGAGTAGTATCCACACTTATTCTTATAATGATCACTTGACATGTTCATGAGGGGATAGGTGGTATTGGTTAATTGATTGACTCAGCACAGAGGTGATCAGTTGCTCTGGTTTTCATTTTATCAGTAATCTGTTGTATTGGGGGTCGTAGATAGAGAATACGAAGACGTTCAGTTACGATTAGTCTGACAGCTGTTAGCTATCATTTGTTATCAAACTGAACGCTGTCAAGCAGTTAATTATTTTCAAACTAACGATTATTATTCAACTTGCTTTCCAAACGTGCAGCTCTTTAATTTCAGTTGGTTAACTGTTCGAATCGAGTATAAATTTGGTTTTCACAAACTTTATTCTTGAGGATTCTATTAAAGGAAGGGTAGGCAAAAATCAATTGAGGAGGAAGATTATCAATATTCACATATGAAACAATGATTACAGCGCGAAATTTTGGTCTCTAGGACGAATTGAAAATAAAACTGCTGAAAGGAGTAACAAAACATTTCTAGATATTCAAATCTTGTTGAATACGGACCGCCCTAAGAATTCATTGCAAATATAATTTCATGTTTGAGGGTTCCATAAACCTTTCCATAACACGTAATTATCCAATTGTTTTTTGGAACCCTATAGGAAAAATTAATTCCATACTTTTTTTTCCACTGAAATCCTTGAGTATTTCCTATTTCATTAGTCACTTGAGTTGGATACTCCAGATATTTCACCCGGCTAATGTTACGGTTTAGTGTAGTGGCAAAATAAACATTCTGGAAATGTCTTCAAGCTGCTGGTGGTTCCTCAGGTTTGGACATCAAATCACTTTAATCCTTCTTCACCTTTCCGTAATTCCCTCGGGCACGAATTGTCTCATAATCCCCCAGTAACTGTAGAGGTAAATAATGGAACGTCTTACTTTTTGAGTTGTTTAGTGATTCTTGTTACTCCATCATTTACGTTGTACATAATCTTTTTGAGGTATTTAATTTGTAATCCACTTGTGTATAGTACCTATATACTCCTCTAAGGGGAATTTCGGGGCAGTTTCAATTTGAATAGAGCTTACAAAAAATAAATAAAACAGACTTTTGATTTGGGCCCCCAGGCGTAGTTCGATCTTATTATTTCATTATCAGTGCGTTCTATCCTCTCAGTCCATCACTGTTCAGTTTTCACAATTATTTAAACGAGCATAATTAGCGAACACTTTTTTCAAGCAGTGTAAGATTCTCACTGCGCTGTTAACTGACACCCTTGCTGAACAAAATTTGTGAACTATGTTCACAAACGATCTCGAATGTCCAATCGCGTTTCGCCACTTGATGGTAAACCAAGTGGATTTGTTACTCTATGCGGTACATTTGCGAGCCTTTAAAGGGATTCGTTTTCATCGTACATCAATTGAACACGGCTTATCAGCAAGAGAACGAATGTATGGTGGCATTTACTTCATCATTCAGAAATTTTTAATGTAGGTGCATTGTAGTAAGTACTTATTTGCCTAACTAAACTGAAATGAAAAAACGCTGCAAATTCTTTCACTGGGGTTTATTATTAAATTGGCATGCGTTCATGATTTGAATTTCTGCTGAGCTTTGGAGTATGCGTGTTTCACAGGTGATAGAGCGATTGTTGAATTTCAGGAGGCACACCAAATATGATCAACTGATCAATCCAAATAGGTATTTTGGTTGAGAACAGATTTAAGTGCTCTATGCATATCTTCTGAAATTCTGCTCTATCACCAGTGCTTAGTACACGCCACACTCCAAAGCTTAGTAGAAATTCAAATCATGAATCATTGAATAATAAACCCTAGTGAAAGAATTTGCAGCGTTTTTTTCAAGAGCGATTGCAATGGACAAATATTCTATTTGAAAATTTTCGTAAGATGGAGTAGGTATGCATATCATGCAAAAAAAAAAAAAACTCCTGTGTTTGTTTTGATCGCAGTGACCCTAGTGTTGTAGTGAATGTGGATGCAAATGATGGCACCATAAATCGGGCTATGAATCGGGAATGGTTTGACCTACGGACCTGGGAAAGGGCTCATTCGATTCCTCGTGGAGTGTTCTTCAAAAAAGTACAAATTTAGGCCGCCTTGACTTTTTTTGAGGTTTTTATGGATTTTACAAAACTTTGACAACCATTAAAGGGCACTTTAAATTAAGTGAGAGAGTTGGCTAAAGAATTGGGGCGTTGTCGGATCAATATTGATTTTTCCTGAAAATTTCAGATTTTTGCTCTAGCCGTTTGAGAGAAATCGTGCGTACAGTGTACGGCGAACGGGCGGAAAATTTTTATTGCAGATTCGGATTCTTCACCTCTTTGACACGTACCTAAACCATGAAATTTTGAGGGCGGGTTACAATTTTTTTTTCAAGATCAATTACAATGGTTTATTATTGAATAATAAACCAAAATTAACTTATCGGAATAAGTTGTTCCTCGGAATAGGTACCCAGGAACTCGTTAATCAACACAAGCCTAAATCTCGCGACAAGCTTCCATGATTTTATGAATTTATGAAAATTTATTTCCTTCTTTTTAGGGCATTTAAATAAAAGCTTTCTTAAAATGGTTTTTTTATGTTTCAATTTATTTCAATTCTTTTTAATCAGTTTTTGCTTTAATTTTAGATTTTGTAAGACGTAGTTTACTTTTTGTTTATGATTGTTATATTCAGTGAATGTTTTTAATTAGTATTTATAAGGCGACTCCACCCTTGAGCACAAGGGAGGGGTGAGTACATTTGTCATTCCTACCATTTGCTTTTTATCCTTCCCTTCGTTAAAAAATGTTCTCTAAAATTAATAATCAATTATCGATCAGTGGTCTGAATAGAAAGGCTATCTAAACCGAAATAATACACAATTGTGTAGTCATTTGTATCGTGTCCATAGTTATCAACCAGATTCACTGATAAAGTTGTGTCGTAGCCCTGCTTTACTCGTGTAACCCAGACGACAAAAATTGCATTTACGAAGATACGTGAGAGCTGCCTCCTCTACATATTCTCTACTGAATTGAAAGCGATCACATCAGCTCGGTTAACATATATACGAATGAAACTCACATCCCGAGTTTTCCTTCCTTAATATTTCGCCGCGCTGCCAAAACAATGCCGCGATAAATCTTGCCTTCTGCGCCTCTTCATATTTCATGTCTCCGAAACACACAATGTTGTCTCTCGGTAGGCGGAATAAGACACTGCGTATTCTCCCAAGAGTTCAAAAGAGCACCTGTTTTGTGTGTACTGCATTGTAGCTGAGACCTTTTCATCGCTGCACGATTCCCGTTGACCTTCCCGATAAGAGAAACCTTTGTCATGTTAGGGCGTTATCTATTTCCCTTTTAAACAGAGCGAAACATTGACGTCATGTTTTATGGGAGATTTCTACCAGTTCCCAGTTCAAGATTTCAATGGTACAGTTTTTTATTGCTCATTTTTTATTCAACAGTAACCAGCTAAAACCTTTGTTTGGCAAAGTATGTGAATGGTACAGAATACGTTCGCTCTTATCCTCAATGGATGCATCGTTGGAATATATTTGAAGTTCAAATGAAGATGATTTATTTCAGTTGAATCCAAACCGAATTCCTAATTTGTTAATGACATCACACATTCCTTATTATTAACCTTCCGATAGTCGCGTGTATGTGACTTATACACACTTCTCTTGAATCAATTCAATTCAATTCAAAATTTATTTGCATTATATGATACATTGCAACGAGTTGCGAAAAATAACACATCATCTTCTATCAGTATAACAAAATAAAGAGTTCCGTGATGGAGTATAAACATACATAGTAAATAAGGATATCTTTGAACATTAGGAGTCCAGCTAAATAATTTTGTCTGGTCTTATGTTTGGTTGATGGTTGATGATGATGGTAGGGTTAAATGAAAATTACCCATTCCATCTCGCACTAGACACGATAACATCTTCCCTAGATTTAAATTTATTATATTTTCATACATTTGCCGCGCTAAACGATAAAATATATTTTGCTGTAATTAATACAAGATAGGGTAAGGTGCTGTACCTTGAGCCACTTTTTGCATTTTGATTTTTCCTGGAGGTAATTATGGTCTGATCAATTCGGTTTTGGTCTAAATCAGTCCAAAAACAAGTTGGCTTCAGAAACTAATTTTCATAATATTTAAATCAGCATTCATCTGTACTTAAGTAAGTACTACCCAATTTCCCCAACACCCTTCCATCTGGCTCATGGTACAAACATGGTTGTACCTGGAGCCAACTGTGGATTTACCTTGAGACACATATACGATTAGTAGTAATTCGAGCAGTTTCTCAGGTTCAGCAGGAAAGTTAAACGTGACTTACTAAAAACCTTCTTTTTTTTTATTGTCACAGATGCAAATAGGAACTATTAAATGGCATTCATTTCAGGTGAGATCTCACTAAAACTTAGGAAACATTTTAATATAATAATTAGGACTGAACTATTTTTAAAAGCTCAGTGTTGAAATATTGACTTAAGTTTATCGATTGACTTAGATAGGATGTCAATCATTTGATGTGAGATTTTACTAAAACTTAGGAAAAATATTAATATAATCATTATGGACTGAACTAGGTATGATATTTTGAAAAGTTCAGTCTTGAAAATCTTAGGTCTATCAATTGACTTAGGTAGAATGAACATTTCAATGAAATCAGGATGCTCAGAGATCGAAAAAAAAGGAGGAAGTGCCTTAAAATGTCAGGCTGAGTTCATTGGAAGGAACCTTAATTTTCTTAAATCACTTGTTGAGATCGAGTTCGGCCCTACATCACATGCATTCCGTTGAATGAAAGTCCAAAAGTAATTTCTCCCCACCTAATAATGCCTTTTGATGTTCAGTTTACTCCGAGGCATCTGCAATATACAGATTCAAACTATAAAACTCCTATCACCATCAACTCACCTCCAAACAAAGCTATGTTATATGGCTCATGGTACAAACACAAAAGTGGCTCTAGGTACAAACGAGTATACCATACATGAAAAACAGCCTGGATGACAAAATGTCAATGTTTTGATGGAGATTGACTTGATTAAATTTTAAATAACATACTACACTACAGAGATCAGGATTAATCACCTTAAATTTGTTCTTACTTTGGTGGTAATCACTTCCTCAGCTGCCTCAGAAAATTACATCACAACACCGCGAAAACGTTATAACCTAACAGTTGGATAATAGTCTTGCCATCAGCTGTGAAATAGTATTCCTACTTTTTGGTGATGTGTGGGCTCGTGGATTATGGGAAAATAATATTTTCCTCCTTACTCCAAACTCAGAAAGTTACGGGTGGCTCCAAGTACAAGCATCTGCAAGGTACAGCACCTTACCCTATGTAGTGAATTCAAGATATCAAGAGAAGGTAGAGAAAATACATTAATTCATTTCCAATTATCCTGAACTATAATGATTCACAGGTAATTCTGTTGCTCTATTCGTTTAGCGAGAATGCTCTTAGCTTGAATGATCCATGTCGACTGGAGGCGCGACTATCGGAAGGTTAAAATGGGGAACAAGCACGGAATATGATTTAGCTTTTAATTAACTCCTCGAACAAATTTATGCGAGGATCATGCACTGATTTAAATTCACTTTCAACCTACCTACGGAACCTATCCTTCGCAATTCGTTATCGAATAAAAATGGTTCACCTTTCGTTATAAAGCCTCCAAATCATGTATAGATTATTTACTGAAGAAACTGCGGTAAGTGTGTGAGAAACTGAAATATACCCCTGGGTAAAAAAAACGCTGTAAACTAACAGAATTTGATTATTACTGTATTACAATAATCCTTCTACCTAAACGACTGATAATTGTATGTTAGACGAGTCTGTGGTATATAACCTAAAATGGGCGCCACCCACCTCCATATCTTGTCTTTTCTACTCTAGATACCACAAAAAGAGCCCCAGTTATATGTCTGAACGCCAGATCGATTAGGGAATAATTTACCAAACTAGAGCATTCAGCTAATCACGGATCCTCATACATTGTAATTCCTCTCTAAATGTCTTATGACAGTTGAATTATATCATCATAAATTAAACTCCTTGAACAACAGGCTATACTAGTCCGATTGAACGAATCGTACTGCGTTCACCTATTCTGAAATAGGCTTTTTGAATGATCGAAGTTTCAGACTGGCAAGTAATATTTTCCTCGTTGTGTTCCCCACATTTGTTTTATATGAATGAGCCTGCACTTGATACTTGAAGATTCGGCCCACCATCGCTATAACTTTTCTGACATCATACAGCCCCGAAGGCTATTCAACAGACTCTCGAATCGGCCATCCAAATTTGTCAAATTTGTGATTACATATGGACAAGAGGCAGGGCCAAATGTTCGTAACCCTCCGTTAAATCAGCCCATCAATGTTGGTGAATCTGCAGCTGTGGCCATCACTTTCGAGGGTAAACACAACCGGACAATACACCAAGAAAACTCACGAAACAGTTTGAGTTGTAATAGTCACAAACGAGTTTAGATCTTCCAGTGTTCTGAACACATCTGTCGCATAATATGGGCGCCGGAGGTAATAATGTTCCTACTATTATTCAGGCTAAAAACATTGGATTTACTAGTATTTATTGTAAAATCAGGAAACTTAAGTAACATTTACACAAACTAAAGTATATTTTAAAGAAATCCGCAAAATAGTATGCATTTTTTTGAAATTCATAAACTCACCGATTAGGTATTTATTCGCATTCATATTAATACCCGTATTCGTATTCTTATCAATATTTTCTTATGTCATTTCATTCGTAATCTGGTTTATCTATAAGCCTCACAAAAATGGAATTTTTCCTAACAAAAACCAAGTTTTCATTTAAGTAAATGTTGTTTTCACGAACTATAACTATTTTGACATTTTATGTCTTTACTTTGCTACATAAACTCGAAAATGTAACGCGTACAGCGTCACGAAAATATTTCTGATGGTTTTTGCTTATAACCGATTCGTTGCTACGGATCATTATCTTCGACATTTGTGATCGTACAAAACTCGTTCACCACTCATTTGAAAGCTGTTGATTTACTTAATCTTGTTACGTTAACCCCTGGACATTCGGAACCTCAGTGACCACCCGATGGAACCAGAATCATATGGCGCAAAGACATAAAATGTCCCTCGTGGTTGCGTACTTGTACGAATGCTTTTTTTTTTTTTTCAGAAAAATATGGACATTTTTCAGTCAGAGAAATATGGACATTTTTCAGTCAGAGTTTTTTTGGAGCTTGAGTAACAAGGTTTATTGTTACCAGCTGTTCAACTAACGATGATCGAAATTTCTACTGTGATTATGAAGTCAGGGATACTGGTTGACGTTGGGTCCAACATGAACTGTACGACTCACCATGGAAATAGGAGCTCGTCAGATAACGAGATGTAATCCGGAGGAATTTCAGTGTAGTTTATTATGCTGGCTCGGTGTGGACTGTAGCACCCCCTCCCAATCCCAATATCGATGTACTCCCACAAAGCCAGTGTAGGTAGATCCATCTTGTTACTAGTTGACTGGTCTAGGCGTCGATTGCTACTAGTGTCGCGACCACCTGAACACACATCCTATTCGATCTGCACGCGTCCCCGCCGAGCGTGACATCCCAACAAGGCTCAGAACAGCACGCGTCGCCCCACAGCTCCTGCTAAACTCGTAATGGATTAATCATCCCAGTCACCTTCAATGCTCCCATCGATTTTAAAAGTCGTCTGTTACAGCCCGGTGCTCAGCTCCGAGCGATGTTTTAATGCAGTTGTCGATACTGCGCGGTAACAAATGAGGACGCGGCCATCCCGGGTCGGGATGAATCATGACGGGGCTTTCGGCGGTTCATTGTGCCTCCGCGCTCCCCTTTTGTTCCCCGGTAAATTGTTGGAGCTGACAGTGAGATTCGTTTTCGCCTCGAATCTGTGGATGCCCCAAATTGTCCAATCCTCTGCCAACAATGGATTTTTCACTCAAAAACATTCTGTGTTCAAAACTAACAAACCAACCCCAAGTATTCTGAGGTTGACCCACAAAAGCGTTCGATAAACAATTGGTAGAAGTGACCAAGCAAGTATATCCTTTCCAGGACTTCATGAAGCTCAGCTCCAAATACCATATTTTTCAGATTCGTCGTTTTCTTATTGTACCTACAGATTAAAAACAAGCATAGGTACAAATTTTAACGTGTAAATCATAATTACCCCAACGTTTTTAAGTGTAAACCGATGCACAGAAGACAAATTTGGGGGGAACTATAAGTTTTACGATGTAAGTTGCACATAGGTAATTAGGTTTGGTGTTAGTAGCATACTTTATCATTGGCAAGGGTGGCATAGCACGAAGTAGCCTGTGGATAGCAAACCGTTCCGGTACTGATTTCTGGTAGCTCTAAAAATCCAGATATAACCTTGTACCTACATGGAAGCTCTCCAGTTTCAAAAGATAGGGGATTAGAAATACATACATCTATCACAAACCTCACGCTGGGATTATTTTACGATTCTGAGTAAAAATAATAGTTGAATGAGTGAACTCGAAAAATTACCTGGGTTGCAAACTGAATCCCAACTGCCCCGATAAAAAAAAATGTGTACATGGGCAATTCCACGAAATGTTACCCTTTTCTTGTCCCAAGCTATTTCGAGGTGTTATAATCATAGACACAAATTTATTTTTAGTTGTCGCAAACATATTTAATTTTTGTTAATTGAACCCCATTTAGCTCAGCAAAATATCCCTAAGCCATCTTGATAAGAATTTAAATTTAGAAGTCAATTTGTCATTCATCTGGCTGTCCCCAGGAGGCATTAGTCAGGTTTTCAAACGTCCCTTGAAAGTGTGATCACAGTTGGAATTGATTTGCTACTTTTTTTCGTAACCGCCCATCTATGGTAAACAAAAACTAGTGCCCCGAATGTAAATCAAGTTAGGTTAGCTGAGGCACCATTGAGAAGGGCTGTCCCCTCGGTTTTGACTCATTCATCCGGCGCCTTGTGTTTCGTTGTGTAACTTCCCTGCTGCAAGAGTCGTGGGAATGTTTTGTGCGGAAATTGGAACCTCTGTTTTCCCTCTTCCATGTGTGAGATCCATTTTTCTTCAGCTGCCATTCTGGAGGCCTACAACCTCGAAGACTTGTGCATAAAAGGGTGAGTGTTTTTATTCAGCATCATTCACCCCGTCCCACTCATTAATACATTTGCTATTTTTCATTTTCAATCCATTTTGATTAAGATGCAGTTTTGCACCTAGTTGTCATTGGTAGCTTAAAAATAATGATAACAGGTCTATCTTCTCTGGAAATGCCATTTTAGTGTCAAATGTCATTCATCTGGACTCCCACTACAAACTGGAGCCAGATGAATGGCAACAGCCTAGATGAATGAATCAAGAGGTAAACACTTTCATATTATGTGAGATATTAAATTTTTTGAAGTTGGGACATTTTGAGATAGTATCCTGTGAATGTCTACTGCTTTGTTGTTTAGGTGTACCATTTAGATAACCTAGAACACCACGCCATCGCTTCGGCACCGGAGTCTTTCCTGAATGGTCAACTAGGAATGGATGACTACGTTCTCATAAATTTTCTGGCAAAGAAAAGATATATTTATCACATTGGTAAAATGATCACAAAACATTTTCCGGGACATCTACCTACGTGTTTCTTTTCTGAGAAACAGGGAAGACCACTTCGTTTTCCCTCAAATAAACGATGTCTCGAGAATTGTTCTCTCTGACGTTACTTCGATTTTATCAAAGCCTAAAATACTCAGCAGAGAACGATTCGTGTTTCACAAAGATTCAAGTCCTTTCAAAATTCGTTAAGCCAGTCCGAGTCTTAAATACTGGCTGATCAATTTGTTCCATTACTTTCACTACTTATGTAGTTGAAAATATTTTTTCATACGTTAGCTTCATTCTAGTTAACCTATCGAGTTTTTTTTTTTTTTTTTTTTTTTTTTTTTTTTTATGTGACCAAATCTTTAGTCATTAAGGTAACGGCACCGGTAGTGGCCACTGCTCCAGTAGTGGCCATTTTAAAGTTTATATCTGAGAAATAAGGATTCCCGGTCTCCTAGTGGCTTCAAACTTGCAGGAGGTACAGCTCATGTCATCTTGTAGTCAGAGGTTGAACTAGGAGTGCGCAGAGCATCATTGGAAATTGTGGTAAAACTTCTCAATATGACCGTCCCTAGTTTCCTCGTTTGTTGGGTTGTATCCTAGATCTTCTACTGGATAGAATCAATTTTGTTCATCTGGTATTGAATTTAATGATATTAAACATGTAAGGAGGGCAAAATGTCAAGTGGCCACTACTGAGACATGCACGTGGCCACTACTGGAAATTTCGTAATTTTATGTGGCCACTACTAGATCAAAATAAAGGTGTGAGAAAAAATTATTAAAAAATAGAAAAAATTGTTCTTTTGATAGTTTTAGGCAATGGATATGTTAGGGAAGAGTCGGGCTATATTCTAAATGAGTCCTGAAGAAAGTCAGTACTACTGTTGGCCCACAATTATCAAAACTAAAGAAAAAAATTCTTAACTGTGGCCACTACCGGTACCGTTACCTTAGTCATGTTACCAAGATGACAAAATTATTTTTTGAAATATTTTTCTAAGGTGTTTAAGGCTGATTTTTATCAGTACGTTACGAAAGGCACACGTTTACCTGAATTTCAGTTCCCGTATTAACAGTTCCTTTTTTCATTGATATAGTTAATACTTACGCTTAGCTAGAGTTATTTCTTCCTTACCTACTTAGTGAAATAAAATTAAGCGGCAAATTTGAATTTATTTATGTTTTTATCAGAGAATTTCACTAAGATTTGTTTTTATTTGTGTTATAAAATATTTCAAAAACGTTCAAGCTGCTTTTCTTCCCTCCAACAGTGAAATCCATATTCTAAGTCATTCATCTGGCTGGATGGTCATTCATCTGGGTGCTGTAAAACTTTGATTGGCCATTGCCCTACAACCAGTGGATGTCCTGTGTGCCCCATTTGCTAGGCACCTTACCCTCAAGAGAAAATCACAACAAAAATTGAAATAGGAGAGATTTTCTCTCTCTTTATTTCTGTTCGCAAAAAGGCTAACATTTCGTGGAATCGCCCATATAAGAGGAACCGAAAACGAGGAGGCTGGATTCACAACTTCCCAGTCAACATCAATAACTGTAGAAGAGTGCAACAGCTCCTTTTTAACACCAATACTGCATTTGATACTGTTATGAGGGGATGTTTTCCTCGAATTATTGCTTCAGATGATTGGGAAAAATCGTTCGACTCTACGTTGGAATGCTCTCAATCCCATCATCGTCGTACTTATTTGAATAATAAGTAACGATGAATTTGAGCAGATAGTACCGTAAAGTCCGATTCACGAACCACTAGCGTAATTAGTTTTCTTCTTAATGGTTCTAGAAGTGCCTACTCGTGAAGCGTTGACAATGGAAGACGGAGCTTGTTCTCGAAAATCTGGAAAATGCTTGAAAGTTGGTTAGCATACTGACTATACGTTAATCTATGATAATAGCTAATATAAACCCGATGAAACTGATTATCTATCGCCTCAAGAACAAATTCACGATTTTTAGATAACTTAAATTACAATAAGTTGGTCTTTTAAGTAATTTAACCAACTATTGAAACGTAGTATGTTTCAATATTATCACGTCAAATCCACGATGTAAATTTTAAAGTAATACTAGTATGTCTCAGTGGTTCCATTAGGTGCAAGGAATGACCCATGGTTAGAAGACAGTCAAGATGGAAATCAAAGAAATGAAAACCGATCATAAAATTATGTCCCACAAGAGGACAATTGGGTATACAAGTGTGGCAGAAAATGCAAGCTATTCCATTGAAATATCCCTCAGAAGCAAGAAATACTAATTTTTATCCATTTTAATCTGATTTCAATCTTCCACAGAAAGCATAAATATTTGGCACCGGAAAAGAAACTACAATTAATAGTACGAGGGATTGCCACCATGTGTCCTAACTATTTTCGTCGCCCAAATTGCTGAATTGTTCATTTTTCCTACCCATCAGCTTCAGATAACAAGAGTCCTATTTGAGCGCATTTGAATGTTTTGACAATTGACAGCCATTCCAACAGCCGAGACAACAAAGCATCAACTTTCGACGATCGCAATTTCCTAACCTAAACAACAAATTCTGGTTTTGTATCAGAAATTTGGGTAATTACTAACGGCATCCTAAGATTCGAGATTTGTTGGAACGTTATGACGGGCAGTTATGACTGTTTTCGGAAAGTCGAAAACAAGAAAAAAAAATTTTAACCGTGATTGACCCGGAAATCAAGCCTGTGAAAAATATTTCTAGGTAGCTCTTTTTGTCATAAATTAGTTGTAGAATCCATCCCTCGCCGGATGTCAACCATTAAGTAGGACACCCTGTACATGGGGATTCGTATCCCCACTTCCTCAAAATAAGTTGGAATGATTCATCTCCCACTCTATTATCGGTTTCAAATGTAGCAAACTATAGATGAGGGGGGAGTCCATTCATGAGGAAAACCCTACGCGTTTGCCGCTGGGCCGATCGAGGCACGAGGGAAGGACACCAGCTGGGAACCGGAAGCCGGCAAAGAGCATCGAAAACACGAGCGAGAAGCCGCGAGGAACTTCAAGCGATGGGAGCGCTGAAACTGGAGCAGAAATGCCAAAACAAAAGCGATGTGACAAGAACAGTTTGAGCTTGGTCAGTGCAGTTGTCATTTGTGAAAGGCTTTCAAACAACCGCACCACGTAAAGCGGCCGGTGACGGGTGGCGGTGCGGCCAGAATCACGAGAGCAGTCCCTTGGAAACGGCCATCTGCCTCTAATTACACGGACTGCCGGGTTTTATCGAGTGGAAAACTATTTCGGGTAGGCTCCGGACCTCCGGAGGTTTCAGCCATTCTCGTTTCCATCCGTCTCGGTTTTAGAGGCAATTTCCCCCCGTTATTTTCGGCAGTAAACGCGTGAGAGCAGGAGGTATCTGGGGAAACCAGAGGGCCGTAATGAGTAACTGAGGCATGATCATTTTATATTCCACTGCCAATCTTGTTGTTTTCAATCATTCAACGTTTCAAGTTTTACAAGCAATGATCAATTTCAATTAAAACTACAATTACAATTCCGCATTCCTCACTTGACAAATTGGACACGAAACATTGTGTACAATTAATTCCATCCTCCTCCTCGAAAATTATATGTGGCACGCTCCCCTGACAATAAATCGATAACGGTGATGTTTTGCTTGCGATGGGGTACATCAACTTTGGCATAGACTTTTTACCGACTTCAAAAATGTTCAGGAATGTTTAGCGCTCACAGAGCTGACCTAAATTCAATTCAATAGAAACATTTATTTTGTTGAGAGAAGTTTAGTTTCTTAAAAATCCTAAAGTCTTCTACTCATTTGTTGTGTTCGTTTATTGATTAACTATTATTGATCTAACGATGCAATGATTGGTAGGTCGATGTAAGGATTGATACATACATGAATGTATTCACGGTTAAAATTGATACATTCCAATAGTAGTGTGTTCAGCATGCATTCTAGGGTGTATTCAATGTATTGCTCAGATCTGAGAAAATAAAGCTTCTAGTTTTGAATCCAGATTTCACACACAGCTTGGTTGTAGGCATGAAAACCACTACCCGCGGTTCGAAAACCCATTTAAACTCCCACGTTACAGGCGCTGACTCCCCCTCCGAAATTTATTTCGGAAGACAAAACCTCCCAGGAGAGCGGAGATACGATAAACGCGGTAAATAAACGAGTGGATAGAGCTAATATTTAACCAGGACGGCGACCGGGTGATTGTGAATAGATGAGGCGGTTATAAGGCCTGATTGGGTACCCCTTCTAACTCGCTTCCTGCCTCATTGATTGGTCGACTATAATTATCAAGTTTTATTTGGGATTTTCCTCTCAAATGATGTCCTTTTTTAGAGCGAAAAATCCGCCAATAGCATTTTTTCCTCCTCCCACGCCCCATCCAATTTAGCAAGGGCTTATTCCCTCGATCCGCGAGCGTTTCCGGAGTTTCGTTACGTTATTTTCCAAAGGGGCGGGGGATAGATTTGAGAATTAATTATTAAGGATTACAAATAAGCTGGCACGTGGTTGTAGCGGCAGGCGTTCTCATAAATACATTACAGCGTGAGCCTGCAATTTCGGATACTGAAACTCATTAATTTTATTGGCGCAAGACGTTTTATTTACAACGTTATTGGAACCTTTTACTGTAACGCTTTGAACATATACATGATTTCATTTACCATATGTATTTATAATATCAGCCTTTACCTAAAGATTTTTCGGCTGTCAATTGTGTTCTCTAACGTCTCTAATGCAACATTAATAATTAATGTTGCATTAGAGACGTTGCAGAACATATTTGACATCCGAGAAATCTTTAGGTAATTATTACGGTAGAGGAGTTTGACTGCTATCGAGGACAACCATCGGATTAGCCTCCGATCAGCGAAAGAGATGAGAACTGATTGTGCAACAGTGCGATAGGTCTCCGTGTGAAATAGGGTTGCAGTAAACGGTTAGTTTTCGATAACTAGGAATCCGCTTATCGGGAACCAACACTACCGGTTATAAGATGGCCATGCTGGTTGTCGACCTTAAAATTGTCGTGCACGAAAGGTCCGCATTTTTGACAGATTGGTGTTCATTAATTAAGTTTTATTGCAGCTTTAGAAATCATCGCGGGTGTTAATAGTGGTTCACCATTAATTAAGCCTTATCTCTTCACGGAAATTTGAAAAATTACTACCAGTTTGTAGGTAATAATTTCAAATAAAACTCTTGAACTCCTTCCCCGTTTATACAGAAACGAAAAAAAAAAAAAACGTGATTGGTTTTTTCGACGCTGACTGAACTTCTTGGAAAAAGAGGTTTTTTCGGATTGTTGAGGGCATCATAAGGTTCGAAGGACGAGGAGAGAAATTCGAAAAGAGATTCTAGAGCGCGGCCTCGAGGGCAGACATGTGGCGGTGGCGGGAGGCGGATGAAGAAAGGATTACACCGGGTCGTGAGCACATTGTGTTTGTTGAATACAAGTTCTCCTTCCTCGATGGCGCCCACAGCTTCACGTGCTATGACGTCGCAATCTCAGCTTGCCTCTTCTCCAAGGTGGAGAAAATTGGTAGTCATTGCATTGGGGAAAATTATCTGAGTTAGTTTTTCAAATGTCCCTTATGGTTTCTCAAAGTTAGCAAAGTACAAAATTTTAGCCTCACAAAGATGGCTGCAATTGAACAAAAAGAGCCGCAATGATTTGTATATCTAATATAAAGAACCCTCACACCCAAATCATTGATCTTAATTTATTGGATGTAGTCTCTGGTACTTTATCAAAATATTTGCTTATCTACCTTGTAGTTGAATTCTAGACCAATTACATGGAGCTACTTTAAATGTCACCTCCGTGATTAGGGAAGGAACCAGCGACAAGGATCAGCTGATCCGTTGGTCCTCGCACCTTGCAGTTCAAGAAGTGGCGCCTCAAGCTCAATGAGCGGAAATCGGCTCACATCAATTTCGCGAACAAGCATTTAACTAAAATACCAGTTATACTAAACGGAAGAGAAATTCCTTTTGCCAATATAGCAAAGTATCTTGGGATGACTCTTAATGCAAAACTGAGATGGAAGGAGCATGTCATTAAAAAAAGAAGAATTAAACATCAAGTTCCGAAAAATGTAATGGTTGCTTGGAAGATACTCCAAACTATCCCTACATAACAAATTGCCTCTCCACAAGCAAATTCTACGACCAGTTTTTACATATGGAATTCAACTCTGGGGCTGTACAAAAAAGACCAACATCAAAGTAATCCAAACATTTCAAAACAAGGTACTAAGGAGTATTGTCAACGCTCCTTGGTACGTACGTAATGATGACCTCCATCGGGACCTCAAGATAGAACCAGTCAGTGAGGTGATCAAACTATTTGCCGCTAAACACGAGCAGAGGCTTCATCAACATATGAACCCGGAAGCTCTGCGATTATTACACAACAGCAACTTCATCCGACGTCTGGATAGAACAAAACCTCTCGACCTTGTGGCGTGACAATGTGACAAGTGTTTGAAGTGAACATATAGTAGTTGCCATTGGGCTATTACCTCTACAAACTGTAGTTACTGCATAAATGTAAATTTACTTGATGGGCTATGCTCAGTTGTTATGTTATGTTTCTAATAAAGAAATTTTTCGAAAAAAAAAAAAACTTGCAATTAACATATAGGTTTCTAAATGACGGTCTTACATATAACTCCTTAAATACTTACACTTTACTAGTGCCAAAATACGATACCTAAGTACGTAAGATAGTGCAACATACTTTGATGAATGATTGGAAAAAGTAGCAGAAATACGGAAAATTATAAACACATCTGGTTATATATATACGTACTGGATTAGAAACACAGTGCTGTTACACTATATATTAATCCAGGTTAAAGAAATGTGACAAAAATAAAGCGGAAAAGATTTTTTTTGGCATTTTGATTAGTCTTTGTCAAAATTAGAAGAAAGAGTGTTTTTGGAAATTTTCTGGAATCGAACTCGTACCCAACGTTTCTTGGTGGCTGCGTTGGATTTAATTAATCTTTGAGGTTGAGCCCAGGAGGCCGATTTGATCCCAGTACCCACCTGTGGGCACGTTCGGACTGTTGAAGTAGCCGGTCATAGGTTTTTTCTGGCATCTTCTTCAACACCTTGACACCGAAGCATTCATTGAAGGTGACTGCATGACCATGCAATCTTGCGTGGAGCTTCGCTGGTCGTTGCTGTGACTGACTCAAGGGAGCTCTTTGGTTATGTGTGGTTGGTGTGACATCTTCCTCGCACTTCTTACAAATCAGCTGATACACGCAGATCTCTGATTGGTATTCTGCGGATCCTTGGAATTTGTATGAGTGGGTGTTGTTGAGGGAGAAGAAATTCGGGTCCTCAATCACCAACTCGCAGAGCTTACAACTCGGTCTTTGGCACTTTCATCTCAAGACATTGATCAAATGATGCATCGTGTGATCTCCCATGCACATTGATGGGAATGGCCAATAGTGGGTGACTGAGGCATGATAGTTTTTGACATGAAGATTCAATTGTGATGCTTTGATTTCATCCTGGCCCAACCAGAACATGAAAAGCGGACGGCCATTACCGATCTGGAATCTAATCACCTTCAAGGAATTTTCGCTAAAATTATTACATGTTCTTATTGTTGAAAATAATGAACCACAACGGTTACGAAGAAAAGATAAACGCTGTATAACCCACTACATAGTAGATGACGAAATCGGTGGTGCCTCGGAGTTATTTTTTTATACCCAACTCATTCGGGGACCGACAGAATGCGGGTAGTAAAATACGACACTGGAGAAGTTGGGCGCACACACGAGCTCCGTTACTGGCGCTCATACTTCCTCCCGCTCTGCTGATTTCCATAGCGGTCGTCGGTAGCCCCTTAATTTATTGGTGTCGAATTTCCAACGCACAACCTGTTCCCCAGCGACGGGATCAAATTTCATCCCCGCCATCAACTGGGTGGCAGCCTCCCAGGGCGAAGATGCTGGAAAGTTAATTGGTTTCTGAAACGCTAAAAACTCTGCAAATTATTACTCAGGCGTTTATTATTTCTGCAGTAGAATAAGCATTCTACGTAATTCACTGATGTGTACATTGAACGTGGTCGATGGTACTGGAAGGTGGGCGGAAGCCGGTCAATTAACTTTGGAGTACCTACCATATATTTGGCCTCAACGGTCCTGAGATAGTGCTCCCAAAACGGTTCGCTTCTAAAATGATCTAATTTCATAATCAACTTCAGCTTTTTTCATAATACACCTAATATAAAAAGTATTGGTTCTAAACTAGAAAAACCACTTTGACTGGCGATTCCCTACCAATGGGGGGATACCGGTCAGGCTTGTGGGTAATGCCAATCAGGTAAATTCCCAGTCAATTTAGTTCTTTTTTTCCTTTGAAAGGAAATAACGAAATGAAACTCATCATGCAATGAAAAGTGTTTTTTTTTTTTTTTTTTTTTTTTTTTACAATTGCTAGGTAGATAAACTTGTCTAATTATGGTAACATCGTATGGAATGTAGGTACGAATCAAATAGTAACTTTTTGTTTCTCACATTTAAAAGGTAAAAGCATCACTAGGTAATCTAATAGGAACAGTTGTAGAAATAGAGTGGCGACATGTGTTTCACCGGTGACCATTCGTTAAGAGGTTCAAATAAGGTATGTACAACATTTTCACTAAAGAACTTGCTTAAACACAACCAGTAAAAATAACAAAATTTGTTACTTTTAATGTCAAATGGGAAATATTTCAAGAATTCGAATGGGACGGCTTTAAAACGAGACGAGAAACTTTTATTCTGAAAAAGAAAGGGATATAGAAAGCGATTTGCTGTATAGGAAAAGTTAAAATTTTTTTGGAATTTGGAGCAAACATCACACAGGTTGTTCTCAGGGCAACACATTGAGCACATGATGTGAGCAAAGTGCTGGCATCCATTACATTGCCACATTTCGGAGCGTCAGATCTATTTGGCACAAAGTTGGTCCCAAGGGCCTATCAAAGCTAATCACTAATCACCATAAATTATAAAAGGGTCATCCCATACCCTTTTACGCGTTACGTTGGAAAGCCTTGATTCACTTCAAGTCCATGTAACCGTTCAAATTTTAGCTTTCTATTTTAGGGACTTCTATTAAATAGCTAATTCCACTGATCATAATTAACCCTTAGGGGTACTTATTTTTCTGATCGGTTCAAGGAGCTGGAATACAATTAGTTACACTTTTAAAACATCTTATATGCAGTAATAACTGTATGTAATGTGCTAGACTATGTTTAAGATGGATGACACATCATCTTTCAATAGTTGATAATTACAGTAGTAATGAACGTTTGTGTAATAAATTTCAAAACGTACCTATTAATCCGTTCGGGAATTTTTAAATATAATTTGAGGACCATTGCAAATAGAGTTTCTTCCAGTGATTCGCTCAATATTAAACTATCTGAACGATTCGCGGTAACTTTTTAATGTTTTACCTTTTTGTATGCCATAGGTTCCTTGGGCCACCAATATATAAATTCGGAGTACATTCATCATTCCCGTTGCCAAATATCTCGATTCCCCGGATGTGTCGGCAAACACGATCACCGTTGTAAAAAATAAATATATATTGATAACTCGTGCTCCTCGATATACTTCATACACGTTATTCCGGAGAGCAGACAGGAATACCAAAATTAATAATGGAAGTGGAGCTTTGAGCTAGCTTGAGCGAAATGATGTAATGCCGTTTCAATTAATGGTATTATTTTTAAATCCAACATCGCTTATCTGAACGAACAGTCACCTTCATTCCCCTCCAATACTAATTTGATGCAGAAAACACGTCAAACTAATTTCCTATCCCTCCCCTCTCTTCTGAAGCCTCCTGTAATAGGTATTCACTGACAGCGTTTGTTTTGTTATAATTTTCATCCGAACAAAACTCCACCCTCGTATAAAAGAGAGGAAAAAAAAAACATTTTCTCGTAAAAACATGGCGCAGTTTTCGGAGATGAATATTTTCTTTCCTCCTTTCACTCATCAATAACAATCAGTGTCGTGGAAAATGCTTTGAGGTCTCGAGATAGAGTAGAATTTAGATGTTTCCCCAGTGAAATGTTTTCATCAGGGGCCATTGGGGAGAAATTGAAATTGTTTCCAATCAATGCGAAGGCTGTTCAGATGTATCTGAAATGGTTTTGGATTTTGGTTTATTATTCTATAATAAACCATTGTAATCGCTCTTGAAAAAAAAAAATTCTAACCCCCCCTGAAAATTGCATGGTTTACGTTTCAAAGGGAGTAGAATCCGAATCTGCAATAAAATTTTTTCCGTCCGTCCGCCGTGCGCCGTACGCAGGATTTCTCCCAAACGGCTGGAGCAAAAAATCTGAAATTTTTAGGAAAAATCCATCTTGGTCCGACGTCGCCCCAATTCTTGAGCCAGCTCTCTCACTCAATTTAAGGTGCCCTTTAAGGGCTGTCAAAGTTTTGTAAAATCCCTAGAAACCTCAAAACAAGTCCAAGCGGCATGAGTGTAAACTTATTTTAAGAACATACCGTCAGGAATCGAATGAGCCCTCCCCAGGTCCGTAGGTCAAACCATTCCCGATGTATGGAACGATTTATGGTGCCAACATTTGCGTTTTTTGGTTTATTATTGTTTGTTTGTAACCTAGTGATGTCCGGCCGATAGCGTCGAGTTGTAGTGAATGTGGATACTGGAGTGATAGCCGATGTGAATACTTGTAGTGTAGTTTATAGCCGATACACGGGTTGAAGCATTCTGACATGCATGAAAAGCTGATAACATATAGGTAAAATTTACTTATTTATATTTAATATTTGATATTAAATTTATTAATTTTTTATTAAACTTAATTATATTTAATATTATTCAATATTATTACTGGGGTTTATTATTCAATATTATTACTGGGGTAAATAAGTATTCTTTCACTCGGGTTTATTATTCAATTGGCTTGCGTTCATGATTTGAATCTTACTAAGCTTCGGAGTGTGCGTGTTTTACAGGTGATAGAGCGATTATTGAATTTCAGGAGATATGCATAGACCACGTAAATCGGTTCTCATCCAAAACACCTATTTGGATTGATCAGTTGATGATATTTGTGTGCCTCCTCTACTACATCTATCTACCTTTGGCTACATCGTTTAAATTTGGAATCGGGGAAGTTTTAACGCAATACGAGTGCTAAAGGACTTGATAAATTCGTTTTTTTTTTTTTTGGGGGGGGGGGGGGGGGGGGTATTGTGGAGGAAAAACGCTGCAAATTCTTTCACTGGGGCTTATTATTCAATTGGCTTGCGTTCATGATTTGAATTTCTACTAAGCTTTGGAGTGTGCGTGTTGATTATTGAATTTCAGGAGGCACACAAATATGATCAACTGATCAATTCAAATAGGTATTTTTTTCGAGAACAGATTTACGTGCTCCATGCATATCTCCTGAAATTCAGTAGTGGCCCTATCCTGTGAAACACGCACACTCCAAAGCTTAGTAGAAATTCAAATCATGAACGCAAGCCAATTGAATAATAAACCCCAGTGAAAGGATTTGCAGCGTTTTTAAAGAGTCTTTCGGTGTTTGTGTCATTACCTCTTGAAATCCACACTTGACTCGTATTCAAGGCCCACAGGTAACGGGACCATACTAGCCACTATTGGTACCTCATTGTCCGTTAATCCCGTTCATATGTGAAAATATTGAAATCCTTTAATGGACTCCAAATTCCCCCAGCTGCTTTCTCTCGTTAGTTTTTCCCAAGCCACCCTTTTTCTAGCAAACGGTCAGTCAATCGTAGTCTCCCCCCTAGCACCCTGGGCTTTCCGGGGTAGTTGTAACCCCGTCTCTGATTGGTTTCTACTATCCCCCTCTCTGCTCCCCACAATTCCAGACTCTAAATTTTCTTCAATTCAACTAGAACAAAATTTTCCCGTTTTTGGTTAACAGAGTATGGAGTCAGTTCTCTCCTTCGTTTAAGCCGGTTCTTACACCCTTGTTAACTTGACTGAATTTATATCATAGTTATCAAAGTGACTTCAATTTCCTAACTAAGTAGTGACAGAACAGCATATTTTGTGATATTGTTGGCTACCCGCGAAACCTCAACTTTGGCAGAAGCGCCCCAAGGTTTTATTCAACAAAATCCTGCATTTATTTGATTGGTTCACTGTATCGACGAATACTAATTGAATTATGTATTTCCATACTAGTTGATTGAGCATGTACGCATTCATTTGAAATACAGCCTCCATCAGTTAACTGCACAACCGTTTATATCTTCCTTGGGTTCACCTTAACAAAGGCTTTTTATATCGGCGATGAAGAAACAGCATGCTGTCCCCCTTTTGTCTACTGGTTTTTTGGTTAGCACTCCGGAATGGTACACAACATACGCAGCCAACCACGTTTTTAAAATGACTACATAAGACTTTCACGAAACTTTCAAAATGTCTCCTAAACGTTTCAAGATACATTCACTGAACTGAGTGAAACTAGAGTGAAGTTAAAGTTTTACTGAATCAATAACGTGCAAATGTCCGCTCTTGACAAGTTCCTTGATGATTTATATTTTGAAAATACCTTTTTGAAACGTTTCACTTAATTCCGAATTAGTTTCCGCTCATTATCCAGGTATTTATAGCTGGATCAACAGTTCAAAGTTTCAGATAGTTGGATGGAGGAAAATGAGGAAAAAGTCCTGAAATGTACTAATTTGTTGAGCGATGAGACCCCAGAGGGTCACCATTCGATTCAACGGAAAAATATTGATGAAATCTGAACCGAAACTGATTTTTTCGATGCAGAATTGAAAACCCCCGATTTTTCGCATTCAAACGTCCATTTCGACCGTGCAAACAACGATTTTTTGGTTTATTATTCAATAATAAACCATTGTAATCTCTCTGAAAAAAAAATTGTAACCCCCACTGAAAATTTCATGGTTTACGTTTCAAAGGGTGCAGAATCCAAATCTGCAATAAAAATTTTTCCGTCCGTCCACCGCCGTACGCACGATTTTTCCCAAACGGCTGGAGCAAAAAAAAATCTGAAATTTTCAGGAAAAATCAATATTGGTCCGTCAACGCCCCAATTCTTTAGCCTGCACTCTCACTTAATTTAAAGTGCCCTGTAAGGGTTGTTCAAGTTTTGTAGAATCCTTAAAAACCTCACAAAAAGTCAAGGTGCCCAAATTTGGACTTTTTTAAAGAACATTCCATGAGGAATCGAATGAGCCCTTCCCCAGGTCCGCAGCTCAAAACCATGTATGGCCCGATTTATGGTGCCAACATTTGCATCCACATTCACTGCATCACTAGGTTACTGCGATCAAAACAAACAGAAGAATTTTTTTTTTTTTTAATCGCAGTAACCTAGTGATGTAGTGAATGTGGATACTGGAGTGAACTCCTAAAAGGGTTTATAGCTGATACACGGGTTGAAGCATTCTGATGTGCATGCTCCGTCTTACGAAATTTTAAATTTTGAAATAGAATATTTTTCCATTGTAATCACTCTTAAAAAAATGCTGCAAATTCTTTCACTGGGGTTTATTATTCAATGATTCATGATTTGAATTTCTACTAAGCTTTGGAGTGTGCGTGTTTCACAGGTGATAGAGCGAGTATTGAATTTCAGGAGGCACACAAAATATGATCAAATGATCAATCCAAATAGGTATTTTGGTTGAGAACCGATTCAAGTGCTCTATGCATATCTCCTGAAATTCAATTATCGCTCTATTACGTGCGAAACACGCACACTCCAAAGCTTAGTAGAAATTCAAATTATGAATCATTGAATAATAAACCCCTGTGAAAGAATTTGCAGCGTTTTCCATACGAGTCACTCTAAAAGCAAACTTCTCAACCGTCCGTATAATTTAATGAAAATCAGGTTCTCAATGAGAACGAAATTATTTCCTGTTAGTGTTTTCAGGAACCATTTTGATCTGATGCTATTTCCTCTTTGTTTCAGGTAAGGCCAATTCAAACACTTGAAATTCGATTAAGGCCACACCGGAGAGCGGAATTACATCAACCGGCAGGAGACTAACCCCCGCGGGAGCACAGGTAGGTGCGAGGGGGGTTCTCTTGTTTGGCCTAGTTATCGTCAATGGTGGGCGGGGGAATGACAGAGACGGGGAATATCAAGCGGGAGGGGCAATGATAGGAAGGGAGAGGGAGCGCCGGTAGTTAACCGAGAGCCCGCCGAACTGGGGAGGTGACACATTGACAAAAGCCCCATTCCCTCCGCCCTTCAGTCCCCAAAATCATCTTCCTCGCCCTCAAAATCGTCCCGCCGCGTCCCCGAAATCGCCTCCACCCTTCCCTGCCATCCTCTCTCAGGGGAGCCGTCGATCCCCTCGCGCCCTTATCGAAAACAATAGGTAACAAATGGAACGAAGAGGGTCAGTGGAGTCGCGGGGCAGGTTTGATTTATCTGCGTTAGTTTCATTGTAGATTGGGCCATTCTGGCCCCGGCCCTATCAGAGTCCGGTTGGGCGTCCGTTTCCAGCCTCTTCCTATTTCCTCTATAACTCGCGCCGCCAAAATCTCACATAATCGAAGGGCGATTGTGTTATTCCTTCCTCCCTACATCCTGATGGATTTATGACGCGAGGATCACGAAATTTTCTTCCCTTCCGCCCCTGTCATTCTTGGCAAATCCGTCCACCACAGCAAAAACTCTCCCCCTATTCTGATCAAAATCGATTTTGTTATTGGTTTATTATTCAATATTTTGAAAATATCATGGTTTACGTTTCAAAGGGTGCAGAATCCGAATCTGCAATAAAAATTTTTCCTTCCGTCCACCGTACGCCACGCACGATTTCTCCCAAACGGCTGGAGCAAAAGATCTGAAATTTTCAGGAAAAACGAAAATTTCAGGAGATATGCATGGAGCACGTAAATCTGTTCTCGACCAAAATACCTATTTGGATTGATCAGTTGATCATATTCGTGTGCCTCCTGAAATTCAATAATCGCCCTATCCTGTGAAACACGCACACTCCAAAGCTTAGTAGAAATTCAAATCATGAACGCAAGCCAATTGAATAATAAACCCCAGTGAAATAATTTGCAGCGTTTTTTTATTGAACCTCAATACCCCCCCACAATAAAAACATCTACAATTTATCAAGTCCTTTAGCACTCGTATTGCGTTAAAATTTCCCCAAATCCAAATTTAAACGATGTAGCCAAGGGTAGACAGATGTAGAGGAGGCACACAAATATCATCAACTGATCATTCCAAATAGGTGTTTTGGATGAGAACCGATTTACGTGGTCTATGCATATCTCCTGAAATTCAATAATCGCTCTATCACCTGTAAAACACGCACACTCCGAAGCTTAGTAAGATTCAAATCATGAACGCAAGCCAATTGAATAATAAACCCAGTAATAATATTGAACAATAAATCCCAGTAATAATATTGAATAATATTTACCTATATATTATCAGCGTTTCATGCATATCAGAATGCTTCAACCCGTGTATCGGCTACTAACTACACTACAAGTACTCACATCGGCTATCACTCCATGTATCCACATTCACTACAACTCGACGCTATCGGCCGGACATCACTAGGGTACAAACAAACAATAATACACGAAAAAACGCAAATGTTGGCACCATAAATCGGGCCATACATCCGGAATGGTTTGACCTACGGACCTGGGGAGGGGCTCGTTCGATTCCTGACGTTATGTTCTTAAAATAAGTTTACATTCATGCCGCTTGGACTTGTTTTGAGGTTTCTAGGGATTTTACAAAACTTTGACAGTCCTTAAAGGGCACTTTAAATTGAGTGAGAGAGCTGGCTCAAGAATTGGGGCGTCGTCGGACCAAGATGGATTTTTCCTGAAAATTTCAGATTTTTTGCTCCAGCCGTTTGGGAGAAATCGTGCGTACGGAGTACGGCGGACGGACCCAAAAATTTTTATTGCACATTCGGATTCTACACCCTTTGAAACGCAAACCATGAAATGTTCAGGAGGGGGTTACAATTTTTTTTCCAGAGCGATTACAATGGTTTATTATTGAATAGTAAACCAAAATCCATCTTGGTCCGACGAAGCCCCAATTCTTGAGCCAGCTCTCTCACTCAATTTAAAGTGCCTCTTAAGGGTTGTCAAAGTTTTGTAAAATCCCTAAAAACCTCAAAAAAATCAAGGCGGCCTAAATTTGTACTCTTCTTGAAGAACACTCCACGAGGAATCGAATGAGCCCTCCTCCAGGTCCGTAGGTCAAACCATTCCCGATGTATGGCCCGATTTATGGTGCCAACATTTGCGTTATTTTGGTTTATTATTGTTTTTGTTTTGATGTATTGAATTAAAGTATTGATGTTATCAAACTGGAATGATTGGTTGCTGACATGCAAGGGGTTACGAAAAGTCAGGCATGCAGTTTTCAACATGAAAATTGACTTCAAATCTCGAGTTTGACAAAAAATAAAAAAACTGAATAAAAAGATTAAAACTCTGCAAATTGCTATAGAAAGCGTTTTACCACATGAATCAGTAAAGAGCTTCTGTAGGAATCGCAATAGAAAACACAGCTTTAGAGGGATCTCCATAACTTTTATTTGAGTTGAAACGAGGGCACTTCAACTTTGGGGGAGCAGAAGTTTTAGCGCGGGAGAGTAACAGATCATATTCGAATCATAATGATTTCATTTGGTGTTTGCACAGTCGGCAGGGCCGAAATAGCGCTAGTAGCCATATTTTCATCGCTTATTAGATATTCTTTAATGGATATAATTTTATTATTATTTCATCTGTGATATTTGGACTAGTTCAAATCATTGAAATTAACGGGATCAATTGTTAAACATTGCCAATTTAGGGCTGGCCAAGATAATGCGAAAAAAATTAAACCAAAAAACCTTTTTAAGAAAGCTTTATTTAAATGCCCTAAAAAGAAGGAAATAAATTGTTAATAACAAATTTTAACTGTTTACTTTTAGCCTATATACACAATTCATAAAATCATAAAAGCTTGTCGCGAGATTTAGGCTTGTGTAAATTAACTTCCGATAAGTCTATTTTTTTATTTCAGTTTAATTAGGTAAATACTTACAGATACCTATCTAGTAGCTACTTACGCGAACGTCGCGACAAGCTTTTATTATTTTATGTATTGTGTGTATAGGCTATAATTGGATTGTTAAAATTTGTAAGTAAAAATGTATTTCCTTCTTTCTAGGGCATTTGAATGAAAGCTTTCTTAAAAAGGTCTCTTTGTTTAATTTACTTATTACTTTTTGGTCATCGCTAGCTAGGTTACAAATTTCAACTGTCTGGGTACTTATCGTATCTATAACTTTATTTATGGTCTCTACATGAGGGACAGGTTGTCCGAGCGAGCTGGGGCGTCAGTCCTCCAGTTGTTTACTTTTAGTGGGAGTACTGATTGTCCCGGTTCGAATCCGGCTGGCACCAATGATTAGGACCAAAATCCTATCAAGTGTTGTACACCTGTTGTGCTGTATCACGTGAATCCAGAGCGCTCCCAACCCAGGGGCGTGAGGCAATGGGAGCGAAATCGAGCGAGGCCACGAGCGAAATTGTCAGACCTAGTTCCGATTCTCTCTGGAGGACGGCTGGCGACGTCTTCAACACCTCAAGGTAGTCGGACGAAAATCCAAGGTGAAATTCCTTGTTTACTTTACTTGACTTTTTTTTTTAATTTTTTATGGTCTCTACACCAAATTTCAGGGGATTCCGAAAAGAGCTTGTTCTTTTTTATCATGCATTTTTTCTCAAATTTAACTTCCTCTCAACAGGCCATTTCATTTGAAACCAATACTCAACAAGATTTTTCATTTGATACCCTCATTGTAAAAATGCATTAAAATCACTATTCTGCCATCTTTGATGTTTCGCCATATTAGATTTCATGGAAACATTTTGTGAATAAAAAACTCAGATTTCACGGGGGTTTTGGAAAAAAGAGTACTTTTCAAAAGTCGAAGCAAGTTATTAAGTCCCTTAGCCTGCGCCATTAATTCTCGTACACTCTGTATAACGGGCGCTGGCGGGACATTTGAATTAAAACTAGTTTCAAAAAGGTTGATAAACATAATTAAATAAATAAAATTTTAATGCTTTTTGGTTGAAAAATTTTGTGAATACTACTGTCTCTTGAGAACGAAGTCTCACAGAAACTCTAAATTTTGAATTTTGCGTCTAATTTCGAAATACGTATTAAGCACATGACAGTCGTTTTAATTACCTCTGGTTGATGGGCTGAATCAGCAAAACGGGTGTGTACGGCAGGAAGGTCGGAGCGCTTTTAAAGCCGCTACATAATCTAGCATTTGTCTCCTGCTCCCTTCCAATTACAAACTTCCCCGTGACATTTAAGCTCGGAGAAGACAGCTGCGGCTGAACACCGTTGAAAGGCAGTTCCGAGACCAGTGAGACCGCCGTGGCGTTTCGAGCTCTTTTTGACCGCATCAGTTTATCTTCCTAACATCTTTGATTGTGACAAGAGACATACAAAACTGTAGATGAACCCACGAAAATTATGTATTTATCAAATATTTAAAAAAATCGTTGTTTTATTTGAAAATTTGATGTTCATTCAATATGGAAAAACAAAACGTAGCTTCTCAGGGTAGTCATAGATATACTCAGTAGGTAGCGGTACCAATATTACGGAAAAAATCGTAAGTAAAGTATTATATGTACTCACAGTTTCCTTCGGCAGTGGAAAATATTTTATAAGGAGGTAGGAGTAATAAGGCAAGTACTTAACCTCACATGATTCATAATAGCATAGGGATGGAAACATTGGTAGCTAGGGGATTATTGTTAAAAGGAAGGAGAATGGCGTAAAAGGTACGGTCCCTAAATTTTCCTTGCTTGCTGACGACGTTGAAATCCAAGCTCCCAAACTGAAGGCTCGTCATTCCAATAGAAGGAAGAATAGCCGCTGAGGATTGATATATATCGAGGGTGAACCTACCGGTACGATATATCCAGGAGAACGCGGATTTCTTGAAAATGAAGCACGTGCATTCAAATTTAGAAGACTCCGATGACCTGATTCCGAGGACGAAAATCCTCAAGCCGACGAAGATGGAGATCTGACAACAAAATCAGTGACGGAAAAAAATGATTGTATTCCTCAGAAGTTTGGTAAAACCGATAATAATTCCAACAGCTGTTGGCTTACCCAAGACGGTGAAGATCGGAGAAATAATTGCTCTATGACATCCGAAGGATGCAAAATCAAGCACAATTTGACAGATGAACGTAGAAGAATCTATCCAGAGGTTTTTTTTTTTAATGAAATCTATGTGAAAAGTCATCAATAGAAGCGACTGGATGAACAAAACACCGGAGATGGCGAAGAGTAGTTCTAAACGGAACGATATGGCGAAGACAAAAGGGGCCGTCGACGAAAATACCAATATGGCTCTTCCGACATCAGTGCTGCCTCGATCAATGATGAGTAGACAAAATTGAAGAAGTAGAAAATTGCAGCACCGATGCCGCGCAATTATGGAAGTGGATGGAAGTTAAGATTTCACGTTACACGATTACTCAGTATTTATACTACAAGACGATTTGGAAATTGTAGATTAGAAACTGATGAGATAATTAATAAACTGCAACTCACTTGATGGGAATTATCACTTATGGGAAGTGGCTATTTTGGAACACAAATGAACCATTTTTTCAACACTTTTACTTTTTTAAATTTGTTATACCGAAAAATCTATGTGCCTACGATTTTAGAATTTAAAACGTAAGCAAATAGATTTTTCGGTATATCAGATTAAAAAACAAAGCAAAATATTTAAAAAATGGTTTATTTGTGTTCCAAATAGCCAAATTTTTTGATTATGGGGAACTAAAACAACAAAAACATTTCTTAAAGAAGGACAAACCTAAAGAAACAGTAAGGAGAGACCGGGGCAAGTTGGCACAGTTTTTGGTTTTTAAATTTTCCAATTTTTTCAAAGCTGATTTCAATGATCGAGCAGTCTGGTGCTGTTAGTTTCACTCCTTGGCTACAAAATCTGGTAGGTGATTGGGGTGAGTTGGCATAGACTTTCAAGGAAGAGGCTAGATAGACAAGTAATAGTTTTTTGAATGAAAAAATCGAATTTACTGGACAAAATGAAAAACTTAACAGGAACTTCCAAAATTAAAAAAAAACATGTCGCTCTCTTGCTTAGCTTTTTTTTTGTCTTCTTCTCGTCTTTTTTGGGCATCTTCCTATCAGTTCTTTCTTCTGCGAGAGCATTCCTGTTCGGAGTGCCAGTCAGGACACAAGCATGTCTTCTTTTCCTGTCTCGACTGGATTGGTGGGATTGGTCGGTAGGATTTTGGTGTGCTGACAATGAGAATGCCAACTTGCCCTACAGAAATTTTTCAACAAAAATGGCTTCCCCTGAGCTCCTTGAGTAGGAAACCTTGAGCTTTTACTCACCATTCCGTTTACAGGACTCTACTCTACAACAAATGACTATTGGAATTGGCTCACTTTGGTTTTATAGCTATGCAAAAAGAGAATTACTTTTGAAAAATAAATGTATTCATAAGTCGGAAAACCGCTTGTTGCGGCACCTTCCCTGTACCCTGATTTGAAGCACACTGAAACTTTTGTGGAAGGTTCACCACATCGAACTGCAACTACGATCGCGGTAGTAGCGATCCCAAGGGTCAGTCGTCAAAATTAGAAACAGACTGCCAACCCCGTATGCCAACTTGCCCGGGTCTCCCCTACTGTGGACTGAGAGGAGAAAAACGACTTCCCAGGTGAGCGGAGTTTTAAACCGCATTTACACGATGCAGCCCATTTTACTGGCCTCATGAATAGGTTTCAGTTCAGAGTTAGTGATACCGAACGTTGTTTTACAGCTGAAATCTTCGGTCTATTGAAAATACGTCGATTAATAACTTTCGTGAAACCAGCAATCTATGTGGGGCCTTACTTGCCGATAAAACCACAACAATTATGAATTAGACTGCTCCATTTTTATTTGAAATAGGTTTCCACAACTTCGTCGCGAGTGACTGGCCTCATGAATAGGTTTCAGTTTCCGCTCTGCAAAAAATGTTCTGCTTTGGAAATAATTTCAGATGGCTTATCTCCACAAAGGTCGTTTGGTGAAAATTTGGCGGCTACTGCAACGGCTTAGTTTTCTTTAAAATTTGCTAAACATCTTTTCAAGAAATAATTTACTGCACTTTATTTGGTGTAGAGACTTATCAAATTTAACTTTATACATTAGATCAGAAGACTTGCCGAGCTTCCCGGGCGATGAGTTGGGATTAATCACCCACTGCCCGAAGAAAACCATCTTTTCGCGTGAACTCCGCGAGTTTACACTGTCCTGGGTTACAGCTGTCATTACTCAAGCCAAGCTCATTAAATATCTAACAGTGTTTGCTCGGTGTTGGGCTCAAGACGGAAGTTCAGCGATGAAATTTCATCTTCTCCCGGTTACAGTAAACTAAAGCGGAACAAGTTGCCCGCATGCAGCCTTTATAGGCCCTCAAAGTTGTATGGAAGTCAGCGGGAGTCTGGGAGAAGGAAGTTCGCTATCGGGCGCGCCACCAAAGTTTTAATATAGTCTGTGAGGTTTGGAGTTGTATCCGCGTTTGAGGTATTCGCGGAATCATCCGATCACTGCGGCATTGAGTTTGACGCGACGGAACGCATTTATCCGCATACAGGAGGGTTGTATGAATATGAGATTCAGGCTCGTGAACATATTGATTCATCTTCTCTAGAAATATGAAAGATATTGATTCATAGAAGAGACATCTCTCTGGATTGTGTAGTGTAAAAGGGAGTGAAACTCCGATTAATGGGAAGAAGATAGAAGAGTTGCTTCTCCTAGCCAAAATACAACTTGTCTATCTCTCGTTGCCCCACTTCACTGCTTGAAAATAAAAACGCAATAAACCCAAAATAGTAGACGCCAACAAGTACCTATCTCGGGTACTTCTGGATACTGTAGCGTCTATCACTCGTTCTAGCGTGATCATTCGTTCTCGACAAAATTACGTTCACATTGAATGCACGGCGATCATGAATCCCGTTGATGATTATTCAGCTTACTTCAAACGCGAATTCAAATTCAAAATTTATTTATTGACACAATTAACAGATACTTGAAGACAATATATCAAACACAAAAAAATAAAAAAGGTATGTTCCTTTGTGTCCATGTAGGCCTAAGTTCTAAGAACTTGTATCCCCCCATGGAGTTGCAAAAAGTCCCTTATTCAAAAATGTTGTTTTCAATCACTAGACTTAAGTACCTCAGCAAGGACAAATTTAAATGAATAAATCAATAGGCAAAAAAAGTGACTAATAAAAAAATATTCTTAAAGTTCAAATCTTCTGTAAATTATCTTTAAAATGCCTTTTAAAAGGTCAAACATTTTTAAAATTTCGGAAATCTATATTACGTTCATAAAGAAAACCCAACGCCACAACACAATGATTTCTCTAGTATAATTCTAGGTTAATTTTTGGAAGCCTAATATTTGACGAATTAGCAGTTCGCGTTGAATCCAATTGTGCCGGATCGATTCCCGTTTGAAATACATGCATACACGACGTCTGTGTTAAGACATATTTTATATTTAAACAGCCCAACTCACTATAAAGTAATCCAGCACTACTCCTAGAAGGCCTATTCGGGATGATGCGCAGAATCGTATTTTGAGCTACCTGTAATGGGTGCAAGGCTGATTTAGTCGCCCCTCCCCAAACTAAAATTATATATCTAAGCAATGAGTTGCCCAAACCAAAATAAACCATGTGTGTTAGCAAATCCTCTCAAAATTTTAAAAACATAAAACACTTTTCTTAATTTCTTAGTAAGCAAGTCTATTTGCTAATTGAACTTCAAATTTTCATCAATTATAGTTCCTAAATATTTACAATCTTTTGAAAAAGGCATCTGGGTACAAAGGCAATCATTAAATGAAGTACAATAATACTCATGTCGTTTCATGGTATGGTCGGGGACAAATAGTCTTTCAGAGGCAGCAAATCTCATTATCGATGTCTTATTAAATTAAATTTTCATTCACATCAAACCATGTTTTTACTATTTGCAGTCCCAAACTAGGGCTAGCTATCAAATCACCGTAAGACTCATTCCAAAAAATGATCGCCGTATCATCTGCAAAACCGAAGAGTTGACCCTCAAGTCCATAAGTACTTCACATAGTAGCAGATCTACAAGATCTACGAGGGGCAAAACGCACTTGGATATTCGAGAACGTTTATGAGCAGGGTTTGATGATGATTATTTGAAAACAGTTTCCTAGTGTACCTATTGTTTGATCTTGGAGCAGGTAATCACGTAGGTCTAGTGCTACCAGGTAGGTCTAGTGCTCCCTCTGGACTGCCTTAAAGAGTCTATGGAAGGAAGAGTCCAAACTGAAAATGACAGTGTGGGGGAGCGCATAGTTTTGCATGCTCTGACACTGGGAGATGTAGTCAAAAACTCGGCTACCAAACTTCTCCGTTTGAAGTGTAGCTGGACACAAACTCTTACCTGCATACAGGAAGTTGGGAGATAGCATGTCCTGGCTGGGTTACGGTAACTCCTCAGAGAATAGTCGTACATGGAAAACGGCTGAGATTAACCTAGGGGTTGACTAGAAAGAGGCATCTATATACTGTACATTCTGACCGACTGGGGTGAGGAGCCGGATATCGTTGCTGTCAAGCGAATGGTTCTATTTATTTATTTATCACACGGCAATCACCAATTACAAAAAGAAAAAGAAGAATTACTACTACATAGTAATGCAGATCGAAATCAATATAGTTCTAGAGATAGATATTGAAGAAAAACCAATTCTAAGTGTGAAAAAAGATAATTACTAAAGAAGGTTTATTTTGTCACTTTTGCTGCTGTAGGAATGATGCGAGACACCTTTTACATAATAAAATGCGGAAGGCAATTAAAAAAAAAAAAAAAAAAATCGACGTCCGTAGATTGGATAAGCGCATTAGCTTGACGTGGCATTCGAATCATAGGCCGATGAAACAGGTAATTGAAAGGAGCAAATGGCACAACAAACAATGAGTTAGATCGGGTGGCGTAGTTAGAAACCTGGAAGTCCACTCTTGACAGCAGGGATGGGCAGTGAATTGCACCATTGACCAATTTATGGTAAAATGTTTCATCCGGCATAAAATGACGGTCACTCAAGTTGGGCAGGTTGTGTTTTACTGCAAGACCTGCCAACTGATCTTGGCTAGCCGGGACTCTCGTCTTGAAGCAGGGATACCGCAAAAACCTACGCTGAACACTCCAAACGATCCCTATACTCCCCGTAGAATGGCGACCATATGGGGCTCCCATACTCCATGATAGGTTCTGCTGTAATCCTGGGGTCGTCAGTGAATGTAACAGACCTGAAAGGCTGACATAAGTGTGATGTGAATGATCTGCGGCAAGTGATTTCTGAGCTAGGTGTTACAAATAACAGTATCAAGATCATGGAGGTTTGGTGAGGAAATGTGCCACGGAGTTACACCAGTTGGGCATCTTGGCAGAAGGAACTTGAGTAGTATGGACTAATTATCCTGATTCGTACTGCTGATATGGATTTTCAAAAAAATGTTTGGTGTCTTCTAATCGTTCGTGAAACCTCCGTAAAAATCCGTGATATTTTTTTGCCGTTCCATTTTGTAAATCTATTACAAATGTTTTGTAGTATAATTGAACCGAAAATAAACTGTTTTGAAGGATCAGTGGATAGATTCTGTTGAATAAAGGGAGGTTTGTCATTTCTGATAGAAGAAGAAGAAATACCGCAAACAAAAAAGGTTAATTGGAAATATCACAGTCAAAAGGTTGATTGGAAATTGTTCGGGCTATCATCACACACACTATATAAAAACGAGCTTATCAGAGTATATCGACTTTTCAGGGGGTGGTAACGCTGGGCGGGACCTGCTCCTCTCCTCGGAGATTTGGGATATACGATTTTTTGACTTTGCTTATTGTTATTATACTCCCTCATTGTGTTATTCACCTATTTCTTTTTAACCTGCGTAGCAGGGCCATTAAACTAGTAGAAGTATAGTTATCATAAGAGAGTAACCACTTAGCTGTTAATGTTTTTTGATCATCAAAATCCCTTGGTACACGATTTTCCGCTGTTCATTTGAAAATAAGAATTGGAGAACATAGATAATGAGCACCAAGCTTCGAATTATCTGGTCGGCCTTTGTCACTTGCCTCTTTCATCATTTATCGGCTACGATAGCACCGCCGTGTCAGGCGTCACAATGAAGAGGTGTTACCCATAGCAAGACAAGACTTGGTAAGTACGAAGGCTTGGAATGAAGACCTGTTTTTACAAGTCGTTAAACGTCTGCTTTTACGGTTCGTCAAGTTTATGGGTTTATTACTCGTGAATGATGCGGTTTTCATGTGGCATCGGTTAATATTCTGGTCGGACTGGAGCGACACCGTAAAACATTTCATAGGAGGAATCTGTGGTTAGGGTCGCATTATGGATCCATCATGGCGTAGATACGGTGATCTGCGGATATTACGAATGATATTCTTACCGCTTTATAACGCCATCACATAATCAATGAACACAAGTACTCCACAACATATTCCATGTACACAGGAACTCCACCACAAACCTACTCTACTTAAATGCATAGGTACACCATTACATACTCTATGTACATTAGTGATAAACACATATTCCACGTGGGTGATTCTCATTCTACGGGACAATCGAGGTTTTGATTCTGACTAAACCAATTTTTTTCTCCTAAATTTATGATATTTTTTATTATAAAATCTAGGTGTTACTCCAATGGTATAGTGATGTACAAGCACGAATGATTTTCGTTTATTTCCTCTAAATTCACGTTTTAAAATTTTATAGGACACGACAATGATATGTATCCATGAAAATGAGCTTTGTCAACCCAATAACGATAGGATTACATATGTAAACGATGTGTAGGTAAGGTTGTATGAGACAGATATTTAAACAAAAAACATCTTAATTCCTAGTTGAAGCAAGATGATTAATTCATCTAGTTACTACCACAAATATTGAAGGTATCAAAATAATCACGGTTCACTAAAGTGTAGGTGATTTCAGTTTTTCCTGACTTTGTGTCAGAACAAGTATCACATTCTATTATTGGTATATATTTAGTATCAAATACCAAACTTGAAAAAAAAATTGTTTCAAGCAGCCATGACAGCTTATCTGGTAGCCACAACAATGAAGTTTAAAATCGCCACGATGATTAGAAATCAACATTAACCTCCTGCAATTAGGAGTACCTATAATGAACACTTATGGAAATTGAAACTTGCATTAAATAGAGTTTTTACATCTCTAATCAATAGTTTTTCTAATCAAAGAGTTTTTTCATCCCAAAATGAATGGTAAACAAATAAATAGATTGATTAAGAGTGATTCTCGAACCCAAAACAATGAGAAGTATGAAACGTACATACCTGTTTTAGAAACGGCTAACTTCATTTTTGAGCCCCAACTTCATAGAAATGGCGGAAGCACGGTGTTTCCTCAAAGGGCAGGGTTACCAACGCTGAAAAAACTTTGAATTGCCAAAAAATGCCCTCGTTTGAGACAGCTACGATGATTTCCTTCAAACCCATGACAATGAGACAGAAGGTTTGGGACAAACTTTGAGCACTTGATTCGTACAGACTATCTAAAAGTTTGTGCCTCGTAAGCGCACTAACATCCAGTAACTAATTCTAAAAAAATACTAGTTAAAATATTTCCGGTACAAAGTACCTGAAGCGGATAAAATTTCGGATTAAGTAAGTCCAAATTCTGGCTCACGGACAGACCATGACAATGAGATTAGAGATATATTTTGATCAATTACTGGCATGTAAAATGAAGAGTAGCCGAACTTTATGACAGCCATAAGTAGGCCTAGTTACCACATAAAATCTACAAAAATAATTTTTGGAAAAAGTTGAAAAGAAAATTATTTATCAATTAAGGACAGCAATTGTCCCGTAAAATAGGGATCACCCGCGTACTCCACTAAAAACTGCATTACATTTTAAAGAATGGAGAAATTGGTCCCCCGTCCAGATAAATAGGAGCTAAAATTAATTAAATCGGAATTTACCTGTTTTGACTTTATCACTCAGTTGTTTAATCGCATGACCCCATCGAAACTCGTGATGGAATTATCCAATAAAAATTAAAATTCTATCACATCACCATCAGGTGACACGAGAACATTCATGTGGCGAGCGAGACAATTCGAACCGTCCCCAACGGGTGTTTGACAAAAGAACACGAGTCAACAAGAGCCGCAAACGGAATTCCCTGCGGGCAGAAATCATCACAACTCATTACATTTCCATTTAACTCGCTCGATAGAGAATTGACGTCCGTGTGCTGCCCTGCTTTTGAAAAGAAATAATTAGTTTTTAATCGTTGCGACCGCAAACCATTGGGAGCAATCAAGAGTATAAACATCTGCGTGACAATGTTCAAGGTTCACATGTCTTGTTTTAATGCAAATATAATAATATTCCCCGTGAAGAACATTGCAAGTTTCGGAAAAACTTCCACACTTCGAGCAATGGATGCTCGTTATTTCGGTGCTAACCAGAGAGCGCTTCTCGCCATTAAACCAAAGAAATGGAAGAAATTATTTCAGAATCACTAAGAGTTCGAACCAACTTGAGGAAATAGACTCTCCCGAGGTTCTATCCAATCAGAAGCAACGGGGTGCAGATTTGATCTGTGCTCCGAGGTAACCGCTGATGAGGGGGAATTTCCCTTGGAATTGAGGAGAGTCCGCGAAATTGTACAATCAGAGAGCTCGAAAACCTTCGGTTGGGCACCGCTTTTCCAGTGCTAAACACCAGGAGGGCTTCTTTTCATTTTGGTTATCAGTGTCTCATCAGCCAAACACTCAGCTCGCCGCTATTTCTGTTGTTTGCTTTACTTGATTTTCTCCGTTCTGCTTTCTGTTTCAATCTTTTTAAAGTTGCTTATGAATTTTTAGACCCGTATAGAGCAAACAGGTTTTATTTGGAGCTAAACCGTTCAACTCTCTAACAACAGATTGGTTGACTGTAATCGATCACCTGACTGAATAGATCATATGGCTCCGTTGCTGAGAGACATAATATTGTTCTATATTATAGAACAAACATAATAAAGCTGTCTACAAATTGCAGTGTTTTGTCTACGGAAAGTAGGGCAGGTGTCTTGTCTTCCGTATGTCCGAAACATTTCATTTAATTTCAAGTGGAGTGGGAATATTTCCGACATGAATTTAGAAACCCTAACGAATTCATCAGTGGGACAGCTAAAACTGGAACGTGCTTATTCTGTTTATTTCACCTTTTTGACGATAACTAGGACACCTTTAGTTGAGAAATTCTGAATGTTGGTTCCCCTGGAATTAATTTTTTTGTTGGCAATCCGCGCGAATTCTTTCCGCTAGTTGTTATTACATCGCCGGCGTGCCCTACGTGCTTTAAGACAGGAACAACTTCCCAACTCGTGCAGATTTAATTTTCCGAAAGACCTGCAAGAAAGTGGGTGGCGAGAATTTCCTTTAATCATTCAACAGATGAATAATGTAAGCTCCTGGGAAATTCTGCAGTTTTTCCACCGACTTGAAGGGGGGGTGAGAGAAAAGAGTGGGGAAAACTTCATCTGCAGCGCGTACGGGTATTGCATTTTCAATCCTCGGCTCCTCTCGCCAGCTTTTTCGCTTCCTAGGAGAGAGACTAGGAAAATTGTTAAGAAACGGAGAAGGGAGAGCTTAAAAAAAAGCGTATCTGAGAGAGACAATGTTAGCTCAGTGAAATTCAATTTTAATTTAGATTCCTCCAGAGATGGCTGGTGATAAGTGGGAGGGGGAGCTTCCCGTTCAAGGGGGTGAAACTTAATATAAAACGGAGACGGGCAGAGAGCGCTTACGATTCTTCTTGGGCCTCGAATAAAGCTGGAGTCACTCTCTTCCTTTCGCTCATTGCTTATTTGAAAGAATGAAGGGGGATGGAACGTGCAAACACGGAGAATGGACGAATAAATTAGAAAGGGCTCGATAAATTCTCTATGGATTATTCGAATGATTTGGATCAGAGAAATGGACAGAATCGTTCTTTTTTGTGTTACGGAACAGCATCAAAATCAGTGTATATTAATAGGTTATTTATTACCATTTACTAAATACTTCAACAGGAAACCCCAGCAATAAAACAATCTTAATCGTAATTTTTGTGAATTTTTAGATAATCTTTGGATTTGTGACATAACGTCTTAAAACATGCCATGATGTTCGGTTGAGAGACGAACTTCAGCTAACAATCGCTCCCAGTTTTACTTTCTCAAAGAGGGTATTAGACTGTGAGTATCGCACTCGATTCTTATCAATTACATCAGAGTCACAGGAACGGAATAGGTGATTTTCTTCTAAGAAAAGTGAATAGGGTTAAAACCTGATTTCAGAGCACCCGAAACCTCCAAAAACAAATTATTTTCGATTTTGTTTAAATTTTTTTATTTCACTTATAACTATATTTGGCACATTAAAAAATGAGAATAAAATGGAAAAATCGTTAACAAAGGCTCCAATAGCACTTCCAAAGAACACAACAAAGAACCACGAGAATACGCAAAATATACCGACCGTATATAGTAGACAATAATAATCTGACTGATAAGCTACAACAACCTTCACTTCGTCTTCCTCTACTTCATCTTCACAATTGATAAACTTAAATAATCGATAGTTAGTGTTCGGGCGTCCAAAATTGACTCGAATCCGTGTGTAATCGTGATCAATTTTGTTTTTCACGTTTTTGAAAAATCGTGGTTTTTTATGTTCTCGACGACTTTTCTCGGTAACCACTGATGTGAATTACTTTTTGTTTATTTTTTTTTTTTTTTTTTTTTTTTTTTCAAAGGAGACCTAGAAGATGTGGTATGACGGGTAGGTTTGTATCGGCCACAAGTTCAGTATGACAGTTCTGATGTGACGGAAAAGTCAGTTTTCAGAAAATCTCGCTCACCAATTTTTTTATTGAAGATAAAGATGAAAGGACCCGACAAATGAAAGATGACTATATACTGATCAATATTTTCAAAAAAATCATGGCAATCCGTTCAGTAGTTCCTGAGAAAAATCGCCGAGAAAACACCTCTACTATGGGCGGGATGGGGGTGGTTTCAGGTGTCCTTAAATTTCAATCACTTGCAAATTAATGGATTTTGGGGAATTGCCCATTTTCAATACAAATGTAGTACAAAAGACATGAATCGGACGAATATAAATGTGCTTTAATTTAACACTCACAAAATAACAGGTTGAATGGAAGATGGAATGAAAACAACGAATTATTAGAAACCACCTCCACAACGACTGACCCTGCTCGTTCTTTCACTTCTCGCGCACATATTTTACTGTAGTAACCAACTTACTCTTCAAATATAATTGGAGGGTTTTTGAAACGTCATTATTTTAATTTTCATTATTGTTATCATTTATTTATTTTGGTTTTCATTTCAATAATGGATCTTCGAAACCGACCAAAAAAATTTACCGCCTTAAAATTCATTCGTTTACCTTTCGAGCTAAGTACGTGAATTTCATTTTGTACCAAGCTTACAAAACTTGGTGCTGAAATCCAAAGTTTTTGTTTAACGCGAGGATGAGCTATAGCGGATACTAGAGTGGCTGGCGACAGCCACAGAGCATAGTGGATCCTGCTCTGTCTTACTCCAATTTTCTGCGGTCCGTGTTCTGCGTTGGATGGGCATATAGAGATACAGAACTTTTGGTTAATAGTTAGCAGGTTTTTTTGGGCTTTGGACACTCATGCGCCCATGCTTCTGACAGTAGCCGCTCCTGCACACAAGAGACAACGAAATGTTCAGACCTTTCACCCAAGTATTGAACTTTTTGTGTTTCAAAGTCACTGCGTTCTGAGACTCCGTTGCTCCCGTATGTGAACTGCAAGAGGCGGCAATGAAGAAGAAAAAGAAAAAATGTTTATTATTACAAAAAATACAAATGTGTACATGTGTATTACTCAACATTATGGGACTGGGCTGTATCTGGCAACTGTCCGGGTAGCGCTCGGATTTTCAGTTTTATAATAATTTAATAAGGAATTAGGTATCAATGAGTAACTGTATTCAATCTACACTAGTAGTCGATGATGCTTACATCTAATTAATGCAGACAAACACAAAAGATTCTATTCAAAACAGGAATTTTATTTTTATTCTAAAAAAATATATAATTACAACTATACTAATTTATTATAAGTAAAAATTATCACCAACTATTATTAACCCCCCACAACCCCCTCGACTCCTCCGGTGAAGAGGAGAAGGCCCCAGCGGGGCGGAGCGTCTCCCAGGGCAACTCTCCGGGACTTGGAATATACGATTTACTTTACGTATTGTTTTTATACTCTCTCATTGTGTTACTCACCTATTTCTTTTTAACCTGCGTAGAATTAGTTTAAACATAATTATAATCATCTACAAGAAACTTCCTAAAGTTGAGTGCTTCCCTTGCAAAGTTATATAACCGTATCCAGTTAGGCCCATTAAGAATGTTCAACATCTCTTGAGGCTTGCTAAAATGTTTCACCCTAAATTCAAAAATTATAGGACAGGTGCAAAGGAAGTGGTACCTAACTCGTTTCCTCCTGATTCATAAAGAGACGGCAATGTGTTGAATATAAGAAATTCATTAGTTTGAAGAATTCGAATTTGAAACATTCATCAAGATCAGATAAAATTAAATTCCAGAGAGGCCTGGAAGATCATTCCTCAGTGACGTACTAGGTACCAAACATTAAACGTATGCATACCTTGTGATTAAGTTACAGAAAATGAATCAAATCGACCAAATAATTTCTTATTTGGAGAAAAGGGACCCCATTTACTGTAGGAATTTGCAAGTATCTTAACGGAACTACGTCATAGAAGTCTTGACTAGTAAATTATAATGAAGTGCGTTCTTTGATGATTTGTATTCAACTCGAAATTCGTGTTCCAGTTTGTCTTCAAAAGTGGAACTTAACATCTCCCATTGGACTTGACGTTTGATGGATACAAAGATAAATAGCCGGCATAATTAATTCAGCCGCTCGTCTTTCGTTAAGGAAGAGAGATGCGGTTTTTACTTCCCGAGCCAACCCAATCTCCGGCATCCCTCAGCATCCCTGGCACAGATCCCATCCGAAGGCCGTTCGAAGGGGTGGGAAAAGGTTCCGCGAGCGGGTGGAGCGGACGAGGTTTTGTCGACACACATTTGTCATCATCAACCTGGCCCTGACAGCGAAGGCCCCCCCTCGGCTCCCGCAAATGGGTAGGGACTGGAGGGCTTGCCGAAATCCCCGTTTCTCCTACCGCCAGGAATTTCCCTACCGTAGGGATTGGGTGCGTCTGCGTCACCCCTTCCAAACGCTTTTTCTCTTGAGGAAACCAGTTTGCACATCGCACAAGCGAAAGGCGTGGCAGCGTGGGCAATATCGGTGTCCAACGAGATCGTCGAAATACGATAGAAATCAAGCGTTATCCGTTCGTTTATCAGATTTGCCCTTACACATTGTTTTTGGTTCACAATTAATGGGAAAAGTGAAATAGTTAAGACGAAGTGCCGAATATTTACTTCATTTCAAAATCTACGTACTACCTACGGGCCTGTCATAATAGCATGCTCTGTCATTTACGGCCACGAATATAATAATAATGTAATGTAAAATCTAAAACGAATAAAATAAAAGACAAATAAATCTGTCTTTCTGACTTTGTAACCTCAAAAAGTGGGTTCCCATCTCCGTCCGACATAACCAACAACCCATACGTCCGCCGAAGAACATTGAATCCATCCATTACAGAGTTAGTTCAATGTTGAATATTGTTTTCGAATGGTTCAAAACAGCTGACAATGCCTCCAGTTTCAAAAAAAGATGAAAATTATCCTCTTTAGTATTGCGTGGGAGATTGGGTGGATTGCATTCCGACCCTATGCGTTATTCTAATTTCCTAATGATTGATGGACGGTACAGCCCGTACCTACATAATGACAAGTTAATATTTGACAAGCGGAATAATTGAGATAACCCAGAGGCCTTCACAACCGAAGAGGTTTGGGCTAGTGTTTGATCGATTCCGTCATTGTAAATTCCGTCTTCTAAACACCCAACAGTCAACAAACAAACTCAGGAGCTCGGTGTGGACCGCCCAAGTACATAATATCAGGCCCGTTTAGTTCGCCGTTGACGGGAAACGTCGTTTATAGAACGGACCGGAAGTAATATTCGATGTTATTCATGTGTTTATCGATAACAAAATAGACTGGAGGCGCATCCTGAATTTCCTGAACTCCTAATAAAGCCGTGCAAACACCCTTGGGGCCCATAGTCATCTAAAGAGAGCAAGTTATTGTTTGCCGGAACTGGAGCTACGACAAATATTGACTCATTTCGTCAAAGTTTGAGCCCCTTTCCTACTGATCGTTTGGAGATTAAGGCAATTGCGGAAAAAAATTTTGGATTCCTCTTTTATCAAAGTGAATTGATCGATAACCGTGGGCAGAGTTCGTTTCTTGAAGAGTGGCAACATCCTATCGCAGGGCACCGCAAGGTGAGGAACATGACTTAAAAACCGGTTAATACCATAAAACTCCCTTGATTAACGTTCATTGGTGTGGTTCTGGCGGTTTGCCTTTCTTTCAATTTAATATTGGGTTCCATTCAGGTAGAGACTTCTCATGACATGAGTACATTGCACTTCTCGTATGTTGTTTTTTTTTACTGTGAAACCTCCCTACATCAGTCATCTATACTGATTGAACTCCGCCCTGGGATGGATGAGGGCAGGTGGTTGTTACAGAGGAACATTCCCTGTAACGGCAGTGCAACCAATTCAGCCTCTGGTGTCTTAAGGTGGACAGCTTACTGGTAGATTTCGGACGGAAAATCGGTACGACAAACAGCTTGGCAAAGCTTCACTCGTCTGGTACCAAAAGCAGTTGGCTTCGTAGAGGGACTTGTTGATCACCCATGATGAAAGGGCAAGGCTGAAAGCTGAGGACGATCCTCTTCTGGTAGACTTGCCTTCCACGGTAGTGCCGCTTGTGAGTTAGGTAGCGTGTCAATGATTCGGCCATCAATCAGCTTAGTTGGAGCTCCGTCAGCTACATCCTGTATTATCAACTAAACAGGTAGTAGCACCTTTTTGTACAGGGCCATTGAATTTGGGTGTAACGATTTCCAATGGTATCTACGTAGGATTTTAATCCCTACTTGCTAAGAGGGGAGATATGAAGTAAGCACAGAATTTATTAATTACTTTTTAGTCATTGCTAGTTAGGTTACAAATTTTCAGTGTCTACTTATAGCCTATATTTATGGTCTCTACACCAAATTTCAGGGGGATCCCAAAAAGAGATTGTTCTTTTTAATGCATTTTTTTTTCAACTTCAACTTCCTCTCAACAAGCCTTTTCATTTGACACCTATATTGTAGAAATGCACTAAAACCACTATTCCGCCATCTTAGATCGTCCACCATATTGAATTTAGCATGACGTCACACAACTAATCGTGTATTGTCATCCAATCTAAACGCGCATACAAAATTTCAGCTACTTCAAAGTCGGGTCGCAAGATTCCACCCGAACATACATTCCAAGATAAATATTATTTATTAAAAGAGCTTGGCACGTAATTTGTTTTTCTGAATCAAATGGTAACTAATTCGGCCTCCTCACTCGAAACTGTGAGGTGAAGGAATGATATAGTTGCCCCTTCCATTCAGCTGAATGTGGTTTAATGCTCTGTCACAGAATGCCCTAGACGCTTGAAGGCCTCTGATTCATCGCCCAAGGCGACCAATTCAAAAATCGGGGAAGGCCAGCTCACCATACCCATCACAATACATAAGTGATTCTTGAGCGTTACCCTTGTTCGGTAAGGCTGAATCACAGGCCACTCTAGTTCCGAGCGAATAGTATCTTATCGTTTGAAATGTTCAGCTGTAGATTGATTCCTCACTTGTTGAGTGGAGGCTGAATCGAGTCACCATTCAACCACGGAAAAGTGGTTTTAAACGCTATAGACAAGTATATTATGGGAAGAACATAAACACTCGACATTTAATCTTTCATTCTAATAAGCTAAGAACGGGAACACCAAAGAAATCTTGAAAGTGAAATAACTCGAAAACAAATCTTCTAAAAAAGGTAATAAGCATTTTTCGAAGGGGAATGAGCCCTGATGTCGATCGTTGAAGTTGGATGAACTTGTTGTATGACACCTATTTTATCGTTTCGAGAAAATCACCAAGGTAAATAGTTAACGCATCATCTGGTTTTCTGTGGGTCCTGGGGACGAAGAGGTGGCCAGCTAATATTCCGGAGTTAGTTGGAAGGACGTTCCCCCAGCACGACATCAATCTCTGGACAACAACGGATTTCCTTTCCATTGTCCCGACTCCTGATTCACGGTCAGACGACAGGCCCCTTTCTTTAAGAAACGCTTCGTTAATTCGTCGGGGCTGAAAGCGGTAAATTGAATCAATTACGCGAATCAAGTAGCAATTTTTCCTACTAAGCTTCGTTGATTCAAGTAAATCGTCAGATCGGCGTTTACAACCACTGCGGGTTAAAGGAAAACTCTTCATTCATACTCTGATTCATATGAAAAAAGATTCTTCTTACCCGTGTCATTAATCGCACACAATTAAACTAATTCCAGGGAGGTATTATTTACATTCTTGGGTTTGGGGTAGGTCGTGATTGTGGAATGTTAATTTATAATGTAACCCATACGCAGGGGTGGCCACAGGGGGGGGGGGGGATATGACGTAGACTGCGTCATTGAAATTCTTTGGGGGGGGGGGGGGGTCCAAAAAATTGGGGGGGGGGGGGGTTAAGTTGATTGAAACAGTGTTTAACATGACAACATTCAAAAATATATTACATCACTAGATAGAACGTGAATAATAATGAACCCGGCAATCAATTAAAAATGGTTTGTTTTTCCATCTGAAATGTATAAATGACAATGTCAGTGCTCGAATATTGTCCGTTTTGTCTATTGCCTGCTGCGATTGAATTTTTTCAATAGCTATATAAATCTTCTTTTAGTTTTAGATAAAATAAGGGGTGCTTAAGGGTATTTTTCACATTTTTGTTTTGGGGAGGGGGGAGGGGGGGGGGGGGGGAGGGGGGGGGGGGGGGGGGGGGGGGGGGGGGGGGGTGCGTCACGAAGCTAAGGGGGGGGGGGGGTTGGTCACCACTGACATACATAGGACGTTAGACAATTTTCGTTCACCTCCTTCATTATTTTAATTTTCATGCTCGATTTTCAAGTGCTTAGTTGTGATTTTTACTTAATTATCTTAATTATTACTTCATTCACATGTCATTTTTCCTTTTGACAATAACTAAACAACGTATGAACCACCAATAGCAGGAGGAAAGATGCTGTACAAGGTTCGGATGGTTGGGGGAATTGGAAATTAAGAATCAGCCGATTAGAAATATCAACATGATGGTTGATAGAATATATGTTACCAATGAAACTGTAGGTAACGTCTGATGTTATCTTTTATCATATGCGAAACCACCAGTGTGTTTGGAAAGTTGAAGTCTATTGGGGACCCCCTACCAGTTAGGAAACGAATAAAGGAGGTAGATGGGGGATAATGAAAGCGAACGGAACTGACAATTAAAATACCTTTTGTGGGCCTCATGGGTTAAGCGGCATCACGTAAGGGGGAAAACGGTACAAATTATCACACAATGGTTTATTATTTATGCATTAGAAAACCCTCCTGCGTAAACCAAGTCGTCTGTGGTTCATTACATAACAACACGGCACTTCCATACCTTGCAATCGTATTACAGGTGACTTAAAAAGGGCTATGCTTACTTACATTTCACTTCCGTGGATCGATTAGGATGACTTCGACCCTATGAACACTTTTATTTATTATTCTTGGATTCTATACATCTTGAAACGTTAACCAAAACATTTCGAAGAGGATGTTAAAACTGAGAAAGGCAGTAGCGTGAAATTTTTAAATCTTATTTTATGTAGGTTTCCAATTGAAGGCCATAATGGAAGTTCAGCCCAATTCAATTTGCAGAAACCTGAAAGGGCTCTATAAAAAATTCATGATTTGACGTTTTCCATTGTGAAATTGGAAGAAACTTGATTAACCTGGTTCCCTCTGAAAGCTGTTCAGAACATTTCGAACGAGCTCAAATTTCAAATTAAAGACATAATAATTATTATTGATAGAATGATCCCCATGATTAATTCCCTCGAAGGTGAAAAAGTAGGGGGAAAATCATCCAATATATCACCCGAGCGTCAGGATACGTTAAAATTACATCGTATGACACACAATAATAATTTTTTAATAGGTGAAACAGAAAAAAGTGGGAAAAATGAGCGGAAGCGAAGTCGGCAGGGATGCTTAATGGTGTGTCACGTTCTAGAAGAGAGCCGGGAAAGCTACGTGGAAATTAAAAGGCAGATTAGGAGTGGCACTGTATGGGAGGCTGGGAAGCCGGTGGTGAAGTGGGGTGGTACAGCAGGGGATGAGAGGGGTTACGGAAGGGATGGACGGGGTACGGTAGGGGATGAGGGGCGTGGCAAGGTTGAGCTACCCCCCAACCATCGCTGATGATATATGACCGTAGGAAAAGTCACAATTAATTATGGTTTCGCGATAAATTCAGCATAATAAAGGTGATGCGGGCGAGGACGTGATTCATTAAAATAAATCTTCAGTCGGCGAATTCCTTTCGGTTTTTAGGGGGCTCTTCAATGAAAAATCGCTTCAGGGCCAAACTGTCGGATGCCTCTTTTGAGCCAATGGCCAGTGTAATGGACTTCGACATTATAATAGAAATGTCTGCCATGTTTTTGGTGGTTTATAACTTAGTACTTGTAAGTTCCGTCGTCAAATCGTAGAATCACAATTTATCACCGTCTTGTGGGTAAATGAGGTATAGGAAAAATAATTGTGACGAAACCATAAGGTATTTTGTCCGTAATTAATATCCCAGGTTGAGAATATATTTACGAATAATTCAATTCAATGGCATTTTAATCGGGATTTAATGGTAAGATGAAGAACACGGAATGATGTCGAACAGAGTCGATGTCGAAAGAGCGAGCGACCGACCAACGCGATGTGTCAGCACGATACAACAATACAATTCCATAGGAGTGATAGATAGATAGATAGATAGAGTGTATATTTTTCTTTTGATCTTACAAAAATATAAATTATACACATTACGCCTTGGTATATAGCACCATCAGGCGGGGGGGGGGGGGGGCTTACAGACAAGGGTAATACATTGAATGGCCATGAAATCACAAAATAAATCAATTTGGATAGAACAATAATATAGAACAATAAATAGATATATATTCGTATTTTCCGGAAACTTCACTCAAAATTTTAGGTTAACTTTATAATAACATTCTCATTACATCTGTCATAACATTTCTAATCCATAAACGGAAGAATTATTATAAATTCTTATTTTTTCATTCACCTGGACTTATATTATCTGGAAACAATTTTGTAGACCAGTAGATATAATATGTTGTAAATGAACAATAACTTACAAGGAATAACGATAAAACATAGCAATAGTAGGGCATATAAATAATAGACAAAAAATAATGGAAAAATAACTTTCAAAAGATAACAATAGATCATTTAGATGTACAATAACTTTCACTCATCCACTACACAACTTTTAAATTCAACTCGCTTAATAGTTGAACTCCGACACCAATAGCTTTCTGTAGGACCATGCTGCCCTGTAAAACATCAGCAAACCAGAATACATGTTTCCGTCCAGCAGATCGATTACTTCCTGAGTGGTGAGTTGGTGTTTTCCCAGGAATCGCTTTCTCATATGCCGTAATATTGCGCATCTTCCCAGGAAGTGTTCCGTAGTTTCAGCCTCATTCATATTGCACAAGGAACAGAGCTGCACCGAATTCGGGTCCCATGGGCGATGATTTAGATTCAGCAGCTCTCCACGTAATCTCATAACTATTTTTTGCCATCAAAACTTAGATTGGAGCGAATGTAGTTGGGGTTCTTATCCAGAGCCCTATACAACAAATGATACTGAGCTTGGCTGGCTTTTGTTAGCATCATTTGGTGGTACTCGGATTTGACTTTCTCCAACACCGAGGTCGCAGTGGCGTTCCATGAGGGCACGCTTCCCGCATAAAACGGAACGTTATGTTGCAAGGCCAATTTTCGCCATTCTGCTGCCCAACCGATATTTTCAACGATACAGAGCTGTGCAAAAAAAACGCGTCCATCTGCTCACTGGTGCAGCTAAGACTGACGACATGTATCGAGCGTTCAGTGCCAACGTGTGGAGAAAGATATGCTCAACACCAGTCTCCAGAAAGAGCAAATAGTTTGGGGTATTTTTTGGTAAAGTAAAGAGCTTCTTCAAAAAATACCTCTGGGTCTTCTCTAGTTCATCATGAACTTCATAACCCCACTCCATAGGAGTGACTTATGTAATAATGCGGCATTGCATTAGTCGCGTTCGTCGCGGAAAACGCTCGTGTCGCGTGGTGTGATTTTCAAATTTGTTTGATTTTTGTCGCGCAATCGCGTTAACATTTGTTCACACTTTGTAGGTTTTCCTTCTTTTGTTGGTATTATAATGTAATACCATATTATCGGTCTACGTTGATATTGCCTTTTGGGTGAGTTATTGCATTTGTGTTTTATTTCCAACGATGATTTCAATGATTTTGAATTGAATGATGTTCAAAAACATACAGTACAAAATGAATTTCAAAATATTCTGGGAAGAGAGCTTCAACAAAACAAATAACAGAAAATGTTACTATTTTCTGAAAAATAAATAATTTTTTACTTTGATCTATATCTGTATGCTTCATGGTCTTTTCCGATACAGTAATCTACTTAGAGGTACAGGTACTTGATTTTTTGGCAGTAATAGGCATACGTTTCCTGTGAGGAGAGGAAAGCAGTATTGGCACATTTATTATCCTTGTTATATATATCATAAATTATTATTATTATTATACTCGTATAATATGAATCCATTTTGAAGAGTACAGCCGTATTGAACCTAGGTGATCTCTCACGCATCAGCCGTTCTTCAACAGGAATCGGGCGTTGAAAATTTGTTGATGTGTGCTGTGAGAATTTTTCTTCTACCTATTCTCTGAACGATGCAATCATAAGTTGATATTGTCATTCAAGAATACATCTGGAGACAGGGTACTTCTGAGGACCATCTGAAATACTTGAAGAAAGTAGCTCATCTCCCAGACACACGTCTCCCTAAAATAATTGCCATGGAAGTGATGAGAAGCAGGGTTTCATGGGCAGGACATGTAGGCCGCTTTGCCGCTGGATTGGGTGTGGATGGTTTGGATTCTCTGTCTTTTGAATCCATTCAGCTTCGAGCAGCTGATATCCTCGAAAAGTTTAAGGAGCAAAAGAAGCAGTGGCTCTGGCAGAGGGCCATGATCTTGGAGAGGTTCACGCTCTATAGGGAGCTTGACCTTCACTCCAAGGCCGCGAGCTTGGTTGGTTAGCAAGTACTAGACATTTTCTCGGCAAGGTAGATCTTCAAGCTGAAGGGGGAACTGCTACACCTCAATGCAAAGTCATATGCCACTGACCAGAATGAGGAGTGTGTACTGTGCAATTTTCATGAAAAGGAAGACCATTACCACTTTCTCCGTACTTGCCCAGTACTCGCGGAGTTTAGAGTTGGCATTTTTAGTAAGCCCGAGCTGTCTCGGAATGAGGCTAAGGCGTTGCTGGACCGTGATGGATGGCCTCAACTGGTCGCTTTCTGTAAGATAGCCTGGCGATATCGCTCTGAGTTGGTTCAAGAGTTTAATTTTTAATTTCTTTTCATTGTATTTTGTTTTTTAAAGTTTTTTCTTTTTTTGGTTTCACCTGTTGACACCCCCGACAGACGGTTCGAAAAACCAAGTCGGTATTGTTTATTTTGTAATCTATAGAGAATCTTCTACTTTCTTTTATTTTATCAATAAACTTTTTTCTTCTTCTTCATTCAAGAATACGAAAGAAATAACTCCTCATTTTGACTGAGTTTGGGATACAAATGGTGAAACTCGCCTAGTTTTCCTCGGAACCGAAAAATTGCATTAACTGCCTTTCGCTTTCTTTGTCTGCACGCCAAATAGTACACCAACGGCGTCGATGAAAGGAGCAACAATTTGGAAAAAGAAGACATTTTTCCGAATATAAATTAAAGCTGGAGGCAACGAGTAGAAAATAACTCTGGAGGATTGGATGGCCATGTGACGCATTCCGTTTCGGTGAAACGCGAAATGTGTCCTCACGTGAGACACACACTTCGTAATCGATTTGTCCCAATCGCGTCTCTCGCGTTTGTTTTCCACGAAAGAGTCGGCCTAATGGGAACCAGTCTACCTCCCCACATCAGGTGTGTTGTGTGTGTGTGTGTGTGTGTGTGTGTGTGTGTGTGTGTGTGTGTGTGTGTGTGTGTGTGTGTGATTTCATTCTTCTGGTAGCCAAATTGCTGCTCCGTCCTCCAGTCCAAGTCCTCGTACGTGTTTCCTCGGGCCCCTTAGCCTCATGGAAACTGCTCGATGAACTGAGAATTGAGTTTTCACTCGCGCCCACATCATCACCTGGGAGACCGGGTCTGTTGAACAAGTCGAAGTACATGTGGTGTACATTTAAAAAAAAACACGAGTTTATGTTGGAGAAGATCAAGGTCGCACCCATACAAATTTAATTGTTGATATACGAAGATATAATTAAAAATCAGATTATTTAGGGTAAAAATAGGTTCTTTTTGGTTTTCCTCCATGTTTCATGTTACTTTCTTCTCCATGTAAGCTCCATCATTAGTCTCCCATGATGTGCTGTAATCCCCCAGGTTGTGAGAGAATGTGTCCTAGGATATCAGTGTGTGGATGTAGCAGCAGATAATAACTGTAACCATTTGCCTGATCGTGCCACATTGTTTTTCAATTATTTCGAATTCTAATCAAATGGAATCGATATAGGAGATTTATTGATGGAATCAGTGTCAGTCGAAGTATTGAAATGGGTTTTTGCGTCCCCATTGTGGAAGGTTGTGTTCCGAAGTTTTATCGATGGAATTAGGGTGTGAGCCTAGTCTACAAGATTTTGTGAATGGAAACACAACTCTTCATTGCGGAAAAAACGGTCTGCAAGTATCTCATTTATCAGTGGAAAGATGTCAAAATATTTTTCCTCCGTCCGTTCTCGAAACAGAAAGCGAGTAAAGGGTGGGAGGAATAATTGTGTATTCCGCTGAGAAAAACGGATAGAAAGCCCTTCATTTATTATATAAAAATAAAGGGAACAAAAATCCAAGCAAAGAAGACGGGGGTTGGCAGACATTGATAATTCATGAGGGGAAGCGGAGGAGATATGATGATGAACAAGGCGTACAAGCAGACGGACGGCCGGAGTCGGCCGCAACACAATGGTCCCCCATCATTTGTCACGAAAAGGGAACGTGGGGAATTAGCGTTCAAGCTCCTCGGAGCGCGAGGTAGACAGATAAAATCCCTTGCAAAAAAATGAATAAATAAACGAGGAAAACCAGAATCTAATTAATTTTCATGAATGGAGAAAAAAGCAAACAAGAGGGTGATAATAATTTTTATCGAGTTGTGGCATATATAAATGTATGTTCAATGTTTGCTGCAGAATTGGATAATGATTTATTACTGGTGTTCCATTGTATTTAATCACTAAATGATCCTTGACTTCTTCGTTTGGTGGTAAACTTTTGGTTAATTATTTTCAATATACCTTTACGTTATCTATTACATTAGGTGTATTGAACTTCTTGTAGGTATTTTCAATGTTCAAGCACATACATATCCACTTTTGCGTTGACGTTATTTTTTTCTTCAAAGTGAACGTACAGCTGTCCGTATGGGTTAAAGTAATAAAGGACCTAGTATTTGGAAAGTTTTATTTCTAAAGTTTTTGAAATTCTGGTTTTGTAATATGTTAGCGATTTGATTTCATCTTTTAGGATTGGCTGAGAGACATGCCGAGAACTCAGCCCCAACTAGACACAAAATTAAGTTTTTGACGCAAGTTTCATCAGGCTTCAACCAGTTGTTTCGAAGAAAAGCTCTGGACGGGGTAATGCGGATGGATGGGTTGTTCATTTTATTCAATTTTCGTTCACAGGACTATTCACCGTTGGGCTAATGTATTCCTTATTCTAATTCGTGCTGGCTACTTTGACTCATAGCCGGCTAGTTAGTGGATTATTCGAAAAACAAAAAATATCAAATATAACAACGATAGAATTTCAGGCGTTGAATTTAGTATTGAAAGTTCCGAATCTCTTATTTGGAGCGTACGTATTTATTCATTCAAGTCAGAAACGTTTCGTCCGCAGCGGGGACTTCTTCAGTCTATACCTAACTATGTCATAACTACTGGCAGACTTCAGGCATTGACATAGTGGTGCCACCACACATCTCTTCAGTTTGTTTGTTACTGAAACTTTTAGTTTTGTAGTTGAAGTTAAACTGCTCACTCATCCCTGTCCATATACTCAAACTGGTCATACTTTTTATTACTTAGTTGATGGATCTCAACTGCGTTAAATAATTAAAACAAATTTGTTTTGTTATAAATAACAAAAAGGGAGAGAAGAACTGCAAGCATAAATTAAAAATCATTGAATGAGTATCTAATTTGATATCAAACTACTAGTACTATTACTCCTTTCTAAAGCTGCGTCAGGAAACAGCAAGGTCAGATGAAAGGTTATCGGTTATCCTGCAACTAAACTGATCAGGGATCTTAAAAGATTGAACCAGACGGATTTTGGACTTTTCTCCACCAAGGTTTGCGATTCGGACCATTGTGCGTGGTAGTGGAGGGGTGGTGTACCAAGATCCTTCCTCTGCCGTTTGTATTGTTTTGCTTCTCCCAAGTTAGCAGCACTCTGGGCGACACTCGGTCAAACAACGTGGATAAAGGAATTATAATTTTTTTTAAATGATTTATTGCACCGAGTTACAACTTATTAGAAACACATTTTTGACATTTAAATATGGATTGGTTATAGTAAAGCTTAGGTACATAACCAAGTCTCTAATGGTTTCGAACGTTAGAAGTGCCATCAGTTGCAATTGAGATTCACTGAATTTTTCATTGTGCGAATATTGTTATCGCGAGCACCTTAACTCACGCACACAGATCATGAGGCTTATTTCTCTTGAGACGTCTGAGTAGGTCGTCAACGTCGAGAAGCTGCACAGCTTCTTCATTGACGTGTAGTTGTAGCCGCTTGTGATGGGCTATAGCGTGCACTCTGATTTCTTCATTTACTGTTGGTATACGAAGTTCTTTGTGAAGTCGAAGACTGGTTAGAGGACTTGTTTGTACAATGTTAATTTGTTCTTGATTCACATCTTTGAGTGCCGACCCATTAACCAGTACATTTTTCTGAACTTGAGAACCAGTTCTGCTTTTTTATTCTTGACATGCGTCTTCCATCGCAATTTAGCATCCAGGGTCATGCTCAGAGGGTATAAGAAATGGCGTTAGTATTGGTGATGCGGTAGTATAAAAAATAACCCTACACTTTCAGGATTCCTAACCCTTGAATTTTTATCTCTACCACTGGAGAATAGGAGAACGTAGGAAGACCGTGACCCTATGCTGAAGGATTACACATCCTTCTCCAAGCCGTCTCCAGTATCAGACTCTATCTTGACCATATTTCACCAGTCTTGCAGTCTTACAGTTCAAGGCATGGTGCCCATTAATTGGGCCGGAGCAATCGTCGCCGAACGTTCGCGTTCCAGTAAGTTCCCAACCATATCGTGGAAAAAATTCATAATAAACTGGAATTTCATATATGTTTCAAAACGTATAAGTACATTGCATGTGAAATTGATTCTTTCGAGGAATTCCATTCAAACGGAAACATTGAGCTACAAAAATGAAAGGGAACTGGTATTCCCCCGATGTCCGTGACTTATTGCCTGGAAAGAAGGTCGCTTATGAGAGGGCAATATCTAATTTCGTCGTAGGAACAGATGGAGCGTGAAAGGGAGATTTGAGAGTATTGGTTACGGGCGTGCGATTTGCACTGCGCACGGCACAATAGAGCGGCTCGAATTGATGGATCGGGCGGCCGTAAGTCTTGGGCAAAGGGCACTTACGACCCTCTTTCCACGAGGGTTGCCACCGGCAAAAATATCCGAGTGGGTCGGGGTCCGTTCAAATGATCCATAGATTTCTGATGCAGTCAGTTCTAGAGCCGCTGCAAATCAACGTTCCGCGACGATTTATGGATCTCGAGAGTCGTTATGAACAGAATTTCCCAATAAATTGAAATTTATTTCTTAAAAAAAAAAAAAAAATCAGAGTAACGCAGCTAAACCCCTGGAGTTTAACTTTATGAGAGGTTTATAACGAACAACTGTCATGTTATACTTTAGCTTTTTTTATTTTTTTTATTTAATAAGGACAGTTCCCATACAACGTTGCTATAGTATATATGTGTATACATAATAATAATAACGTGATGCGACTTGTTTTTACATTTCATCTTCAAATAAAACTTTTTATCTGAAATAGGAAATATGAAAAAAAAAAAAAAATTAGAGTAATAGAGTTTAATTTTTGGTATAGTGGATTTTAATGTTTTATTACTTGAAACTGTAGACCACAGCAATAATAATAAGTTTATACGTCGAGAAAAGATTATTTGTTGTAATGTACTCGAGAGAAGATACAGTTACGACGTATCAAAAGTTGATTAAACCAAAGATAACGACCGACAAGTGATGCTCCATTCCCTGGGAATTGCGGACCTTTTACAGCTCCCAACTACTTCCCCGCCGATTACAACGGCCACTTTTGTTTCCTTCGGTGAATTTATCATTTTTTTCCATCTCCATCACTCCCCCTCTCTCTCATCCTCACTATCGCCCCCTCTCGCCTACTCTCTCTCTCTCGATATTATACGACCCTCTCCAAGATGTGTCCCTGAGCCGGACAGCTGCCCTTCCGGTCATTTCTTCGCGGTAACACGAGTTGTGCTTCGTCATGGACGGAATTATATTGTCCCGGAGCCCTTTTTCGGGGTTGACCCGCGGGTTATGACCGCTTGTTTCCCCTCACCCGCCCTCCGTCTCACCCGCGTCCCAGCTGTCACTTCCATTACGGGTAACGAGGTCGGGGTCTCTCCACAATTCTCCACCTTCGATCTCTCGATATATACATTTTTTTACCCCCAACGGAATGATAGACTGGTTGGAGCTTGTTTCGTTTGGAGATGTTACAATCAGTACCAGCTGAGGCAAGTTGTGCTCTTATTAAACGAGGGAGTCTCCAAATAACGGAGCAGGCTGAAACTAGATAGGATTATCGCGAGGGCACCGCTATACGTCTGTGGAGACGTTTATTCTTCAAGCTCCGACGTTTCTGTCGGGGAAAAAAAAGAACCCTTATCATGTGGTGCAGCAGTGTCCAAGACCACACGATGGACGCATTCTGCGCATGGTTTCAGTTGCCAAGTAGATAGCAGGTTCATCGAGAGAGAGAGAGGAGAGAGAGAGAGAGAGAGAGAGAGAGAGAGAGAGAGAGAGAGAGAGAGAGAGAGAGAGAGAGAGAGAGAGAGAGAGAGAGAGAGAGAGAGAGAGAGAGAGAGAGAGAGAGAGAGAGAGAGAGAGAGAGAGAGAGAGAGAGAGAGAGAGAGAGAGAGAGAGAGAGAGAGATTATTTAGGCTCACTTACTAACTGGAGTTTGGCCAATCTCGGCTGGAACTATTCTTGAATATTCAACTTTGAAAGACTGAAGAAGAAAATAACGAAGATAACCTGGTGGACAACAGCCACCTCTCAGCTGTTTGTCCGAAGGATAAAACGAAGAAATACGATTCCTAAGAATTGAGCACTTGTTATAGATTTTTTTATCTGTTTTTTATGTATTTTTAATCCTGCCTACCATTCTGCTGATAAAGAGTTGAGCAAGATGAGAATTGAAAAATAACGGAGTGTACCGACATTTGTATTTCAATACAGTACTTAAGGAATAATATATTGTTATTCATGTCATAATAGGATGACAAATAGAAAATTTATATTATGACATGAATAACCTATACTTACCTATATTTAATATTAGAGGTAATTTTGTTTCTAGGTAGTACCAGATGAAGTCAAGTTTTCTTTGATGGTGAGAGTTGAAAATAATTTACTTATTAGTGATTGGCTCAGAATCTGGACATTCCAAATTTACTCTGGGTACTCAAAAAAGTTCAAAAATCTTTTTTGACCGTCAATTTCGAACCTTAGAAATTAATAAATTTGGCAAACACAATGTACAAGAAACTAAAAAATAAGTCCAGCAATTACTCATAGTGTGGAGGAAAATGTACATTTAAAGACCCAGCAGCTAGAGCCGGGCAAATCCGAAAATGTTCCTAAAACCACTTGCATTTTACTTTTATCTACTCGTTCTTTCTAGTGGTGGTGCAACAAGCCGCCAGAACTACCTAAAACCACTTGCATTTTACTTTTATCTACTCGTTCTTTCTATTGTGGTGGTGCTGCAAGCCGCCGAACTACCTATTTATTCCGTATTTCAAGAGCCGAGCAACCTCCATATTTTCGTTTGGAGCGAGAACACTGAATTTTTGCTTTCAACCTTGGCGAATGAAATGGCTTGATGGAAAGGTGATTTTTCCAAATAGTAGACAATTATCTGTCGACTTACACTAGCGTCAACTGGAAATAATCGACAGTCATGAGAATCCGCCGACCAGAACCTCGGAGGGGAAAGCACTGAGCAATTGATGTTCTGTAGGACACAACTGTGATAAATAGAGTCGGCGTTCCCAGAAGATCGTTGGACTTCAGTTTGCGATCTAAAACGCTTCGCGAGCTCACGGAACGGATGGCGGAAACGGAGCGGAGAGACTGCCATCGACGGCAGAGCAATCTGGTGGCACGAACTCCAATAGATCTGGGATACCCGTGAGAAGCGTGCACGGCCCCAGGGCGAAAGACTTCTCTATGGAATTAAGTCGCCAAGTGGACCTTGGCCCCATCTCACAACGCCCTGAGGGGTCACGATAAACTCGTGGTTTTTTCGGTTGTTGGTCGCGATCGGAGAGGGTAAATAGAAGCCGGGAAGGAAACTGGCCATCCTTCGTGTCTATGGGCTAACTGATGAATAGTAAACGGAGAGGATCTCATACTGACCGAAGGAGCGAAAGCGGCCTGTGAATGCGGTTTGAAGGGTTGGCACTGTAATTTTGGGGTCCAGCCCACTCAACTCGTGATAGACCTCGGTAAGGAGACGATCAAGCGTGTGTCTTCAATAACTAAACTTGACTCCGAAATCCTTACAGGTAGCAACATTTGACCGTTCATCTCTCGCGCTTTTGGTAAGCTGAGGAAGAGAAAACGAACCCTACCTCAAAACCGGCTATGGAAAACTGAGCTAACTCTCGGTTGAGGACTGACAGAGAATGATACAAATGACACCAGCTGTCATGTTTTGTACATTTTTCTGTTCCTACATGTCGCCAAATGAACGTTCTTAGATGATAAAGTTCCGAATCAGATTCTGTCGTCAGTAGTTCTTGACTATTTTCCCGTGAACTAGGTACTTGATCCAGTACACCCATTCAACAATGAGGAGTTGAAAACCCTGCTCACTATAAAAACATTATCAAAATATACTTGGATGAATGTTAGAGACATAGAATGAATGAAATAAGCATAACTAAGTTTGGACAAAATTATGAACCAAAACAATATACAAAAGTCTCTCAAGTTGGGTGGGGCACATAGCCTAAATCTCGAAAGATGATGACGTAATACCGCAGACTCCTTCGTCTGGGTACCCGCGGACATATATTGCAGTTCAGTCTGTCTATCTCTGCAGTAGATTCAATAATTACTGATTCAATAATTATAATGATACGATCGAGCTGAAATGTATTTGAGATGATAAAACTTTCCCCAAAAACCCTTCACATTTGAGCGAACTACAACTAAACAAATGATGGTTGGTGGATTTTTAGCAAGTTTCCTACGTAAAATATCCGAAGCGATACATTGCAACATGACTTACTAAAAGTAAATTAATTGAGTTTGCATCATCTAGAATATTGATCGTATTGATCGCCCCAAAACTAGTTCGAAACGAAAAGAAAACAATTTTTTCCAGTTCTAGATTTGAACCCGCGAATCCACTGTTTTCCCATTCCACTTACTGTTACTTCCAGCATTAATTCTCCTCAGTTGATGTAGACAAATTGTTACACATTGCGCTGCTGAGAGTCGTTAAGAGTGCAATAACTCATGACTACATTGTTATTTAGCAATTCTGGAAAGAGTGTACAGTATGAAAACGTTTTTTCATTGGTTTTAAGGTTTTCACTTGTGAGACTTCTTTTGTGGACCCATGTTTATAGGATTTTTCCCACCTTGTTGAATTTTCTTTCAAAGTTTCATGGGTTATTATGTGAAATGGGAACACCCCGTATATTGGAAATCTAACAATTATCATGGTGCTATATTATGGAGCAATTTGTTTTCTTATTCGGTCAGTAGACCTTGTACAGGCCTGAATTCCGTGGTGCGGGCTATACAGGACGGGCATCCTCTTGCGTGCTGCTGAACAAAGAGAAAATGAAAGTTTGTGGCAACTAAATTAGAGCTGTACACTTGGGAGTAGTCGTTGAGAGACGAGCCTTTTCAGAATGAACTGGGCCATTCAGATTTATGAACGAAGGTGGCGAGTCGGGTTTATACAGATAGGTCGTTAGTTTTAAGACAACGTTAGCAGAGAGAGATGGGACGGAGGGGGAGGAGGCTAAGAGCGAGGGAGGGGCTTTATTGCTGGGAGGAACTGCAATTATTCTTCAGAGGCAATAAAAATGTTTTAATGGCAGTGTCAAGCACATAAACAGCGGGCATTTCACTTTACGGCGCTTGTTTAATATTAATATGGAAATGAATAGGGAGCTGAGAGGCTGGGGACAGAGAAGGACTAACCCCGGCTGTCAGCACTTGCCAGTTTGCCAAGTAGCTCTGGGCACGAGGAGAGGCCCAGTTTGCTAGGGTCGCATTACCTTAAGCTCGTAATGCTCCGGGCAGCTTCGCTCTGAATTAACCCCGCTCCGAGGATGAGTAGCACGTATCCTCTGTCATAGTTGGCGCCGGAGCCGTAAACCAAATTTACGATGATGACTCAAAATTCAAAAGCAGAGTACAAATTACAATTCGACGACCCTTCACCCTTCAACTTTAGTAATTTATGTAACGTATTTTGAACGCCAAATCTGCTTAGTCTTATTATTTCCAAATCCAATATTAGAAAACTACCCTTATTATGACACAGTAATCTGAAACAAAAACTAGATTGTTATGGTATTTCGACCTAGGAAATTTGTAGTTTCATCATTTGAGTTTGAGGTAATTGAAACATATTGGTAAGTATTAATGCATTACAGGGACGTCTTTATACCCGATTTCTATGTAATCACACTTATAAATACGATTATTAACAATAATTGGTATTTTAGAAAACCCGACCAAATTCATAGTCGAACAGGAAAAAATCAGGAAAGTCAGCAATACGAGCTGAAGTAAATTCGAAATTACCAAGGTTTATTGCACACCTGACAAGAAAAAGAATCGAACAAGAAAAATAGTTCATTATTCAAATTAAAGTAGTGAAGAAATAACAATTTATCTCTATTATCCCCTCCATTCACCCCTTTTCATAATGAAAATTGAAAGTGCTGAAAGATTTTCAAGTACTTAACAAAAAATAATGACATAAGTCGAGCGCGAATTCTCTACCTGCTATTTTTACCGGACGGAATTTTTACCGGTTATGCTTGTCTGAACAGAGCGGCTCGATTCAGCGGTAGGCAGTAGTAGAAATCTCGGATGAGCAACGGTTAAAAGGGTTGGTTGTTACCCTCTCTATCCCCTTCCTGCTAGTAAAAGCGAAATTCTCGAGTATAGGAGCACAACTAAAGTAAAAGAGGGAGTAAGAATAATTTTGAAAAGTCAAGAATTGCATGCTAGCAAGTGTCGAGAACATTTTTCAATCTCCCATCAAACGCGCATTGAGCTCATCATTATCGCTTGCCGCAGGTCTTTCATATCATATTTACTTGTCTTAGCCTTCCAGGCATGCACCATGTCCACTGGCAACTTGGAAATCCAGGATTTCTCTCTCTCTCTCTCTCTCTCTCTCTCTCTCTCTCTCTCTCTCTCTCTCTCTCTCTCTCTCTCTCTCTCTCTCTCTCTCTCTCTCTCTCTCTCTCTCTCTCTCTCTCTCTCTCTCTCTCTGCGGCCAACACTCCTGGACACTGCTGCAGTACATGACATGGGTTCTCATTTTTTTCCGAACGTCGGACGTTGAAGAATAAACAATTTCACGAACGTATAGAGTTGTCCTCGAGATAATCCCATCTACAGCTGCACTCCACAGCTCTGCACATACACTCCTCATCCACTACCATCTACCACCTCACGCTGGCGACCTGACGGAGTTAGGTGACTGACCCATAAACAACTGCGATTACCGACGAACCAAACCTGGCTAGCTACTCAGTAAAAGCGTTGAGGGTGATCTGCAGGCCTTCAAGGGTTTTTGCAAACAGGATGGCATCGTTGGCAAAAGCCAACACACACACCTATTGAGATATCTTGTTTTTTGGGTTTGGTTTTAGAATGGGATGAAACGGATTGATATGCAGTTTTTTTTTCGCCCCATGTTTGAGCTGTTGAGCTTTTCACTGATCATTTCTAATAGGCATCCCTCCACTGAGGAATCCTCGCTCCAGAGACGTCTAAAAATGAGAGCAAAATTGAGGTGTCGTACTTGCCATAAATAAAAACTCCGCGGCGGACAGCACGGACAAAGCAGATTTTCAAGCTACGCACATTGAAAAGTGAAGTGACAAAGTTTAAAGGCAAAGACTTATTATTGTAAATAATAAATGAAAATGATGTTTTTTGAGTTGTTCCCGTATTCTACGAACGAGTGAGACATTTATAATTGAATCATTGGAGGAGTTCGCGGTTTTCAGGTTTCTCAACCGTGATTTTTAACAAGAACTGAGAGAATCTCCCTTCTCCGGATGCAATGCTGTGAAAACATGAGAGGAAGGCGGAATACATTTGACGTATGAAGAGACCGTGGGTGGAAGTGGAGAATTGTATGGAATCAGCTGTATTCAGGTACGTCGTATTGGTGAATGTGACCTCGTAGCAACAACCTCCAGCGGGGTCAGTGTGCGTGCGCCTACTGCGGCCCGCCAGAGCGGAATTCGCCGCCTCCGCCGTCAACTGAGATTTCCACAATGAGAGCTCTCACACGGAGACTCGAAAACATTCACGGACGCTCTCACACCGAAGAGCTTAGCAGCGATCATCCGCCCCGCAGCTTCGAGGGCACCCTGGTTCAGCCTCCCGCAACATGTTGACATCGCCCGATGGAAATTCAAATTATTCCGCGAAGCATAACTCAAATAAAGCAACCTACTTAACATACAAACCTTAACTCCCCCTTTGGGCCTCGAACCTTCCCCTTCATAAGGTATTCCTCTCTCACATCATGAACCCCGCTTTCCTCGTATTAGCTTTGGAAAATCTTGTTTATTCCGAAACACAGCCTAAAATGATCATCCTTAATCAGGATTCGAACAACCCTTCGCATCTAGAAGGGGAACTTCCCCGCGTTGGGTCAATATCTCCAGGGTATACAGCATGTAACCATCGAACTAATTATTACGGATGAGGTTTACATCGAGACTGACTCAGAAAATCCTTCGCGAGTGCTACACACCTTCCTTACGCTGTCCCTCGAATTGATTGAGTGTGCTCGGCGCAACAGCAATTTATTAGTTACAATATTTATTTTTGGTTTATCATTTTCAGTAAAAAACCCTCCTGACGAATAGAATAATTTATTTGTAATGTGTTGGAATGTATTGGTGACGATTAAGTCAAATGTTGTTTCCTCCGTTTGAAGTTTTGAAAATACATAGTTTCAAATAGCAAGTTATTCTACAGGTCTACAAGACCTTAAACGACCGATTTTCATTGGCAAAAGATAAGGTTTTTCAAAAGGTGAGCGAGCGGATGATCCTACAGATACCCGCGTGGTCCCATTCGATTCAGGGAGCTAATTTCTGTCTTAATCCAAAAACAAACCACCCTCTTGCTTCGAAAGTTTTTGAGTTTTCGAAGTTTTGATATACAGAGTGTCCCAGGAGTTATGCACAACCCTACTTCTACGTGTTCTACAACTCATTTCCGACCAAAAATGCCTCCTAGCAATTCTTTGCCAGAGGCCTCGTTTCCGAGTTATTCGCGATTTCTTTTTTTCGTGTTTTCGATCTTATGCCATTCAAACTGTCCTAACTCCCTCAATTTTGGAGATAGCTCAAATTTTATGACACCGTTGGAAAGAGCGTTCAATTTTTTATCTTTGCGATGTCAGAAAACTTTATTTTATTGCAGTGAAGATGTGCGATTGCTGCGCGAAATGACAGTTTTGCCAAAATCTTGAAATCACCTGTTTTCGTCTCGCCTAGAAACAAAGCTGGTAGTAATAACCAAAACCTTAGTAACAAAATTAGTAACTAAAAAAAAAAGATAGTTTACTGTATTAAAAAAAAAGGATCAGTGACATAAACAATATTATCTACCAATATTTTTTCCTCATACTATCCGAAGTGTTTGCAAGGATGTGAGTTGTACACAAGAGGGTTGTGACTCCCTTGCTGCTTCAGAAGCATTACCATTGGCAAAATCGTACACAAAAATCATGTAAACATACTCACTTGTGGTGTAGCTACTCAACTGAAAGCAACTCATCGCAATCAATCGTAAATGAACACAAACAATAGCCGTCTCTTGGATCTTCGATTATCCTGACTTTGGCCGGAGCGCTTAGAAATGCCATAGACGGGTTTATCCATCCGACAAAACTAACTTAATCGTCACTTGAGAGGTCTGGCGCTGTCACCATTCGATTCAGGGAGAAAAGTTACGTATTTCCGGCCTACGACCTTTTTTTGTCGAGACTTTTGAAAAACCTCAATTTTAACAGAAAACACACGTTTTTCTGCAGTTAAGCACCATTTCCTTAACTAAAAATATTTTTTAAAACCAAAACGACTACACCGTTGGAAAGGTGACATCTTGGCGCACGTTTTACCAAGCCTGCACAGTTCTGCGTCAAGCATTTCTAGGCGAGATGAAAAACAGACGATCTAAAAATTTTGACACAACTTCCATTTCGCGCAGCAATCGCACATCTTCAGTGCAACAAAAAAAAGTTTTCTGACATCAAATGAATGAATGAATGAATGAATGAAATGAAAGTTTATTTCGATTTTGAATTACATAGTATTATATATAAGTACTATTTCGAAATATAGTTTCCCTAGTGGGTAAAACCCGAGACAGGAAAAACGAGTTGATACCTCGTCACAAAAAAAAAAAAAAGAAACTAAAACATCTGTAAAATTGAAAAACATGATACAAAAAACATTTCACCCGAGGTCTATGAACCACTTTTTTAAGACACATAAAACATCAGTAAAACTGAAAAACTTGATACTGAAAAAGAACAATAAAACATTTTACCCGTGGTCTATGAACCATTCCATGGATGGAATAGATACAATAGAATAGATAGAATATTCAACCCTCTTTCTAACGGTGTCATCAAATTTGAGCAAATCTCCAAAATAGAGGGAGTTATGACAGTTTTAATGACATAAGAACGTAAACACGAAAAAAATCTTCAATCGCGAGTAACTCGGAAACGAGGCCTCTGGCAAGAAATTGCTAGGACGGATTTTTTCGGAATTGAGTTGAATTAGGGTTGATAATACACGGCGCACAAAGCAACCCCTCCTTCAAGACCGCGGGGTCGTCCGGGCCATTGCATATCCTTGCCCCTGACCAAGACAATGCCTCCTCCGTAGCTTTCCCAATTTTCAAACGTTAGGTCTTTTTTAGGTATACAGAGTGTCCCAGGAGTTATGCACAATCGCCTGTTTTTCATCTCGCCTACAAACTCCATTAGTGCTTGTCGCAGAACTGTGCAGGCCTGGCAAAATGTGTGCCGAAATGTCAGCTTTCCAACGGTGTAGTTGTCTACGGCAAAACGTCTATCAATAACAAATATAGGAACGACGGTGTTATTTAAAAAAATTTACATGTTCGAATTTTTGAAAATTCAGCGTTCAGGATTAACTGAGATCGATGCCGAGAATTCAGTCCCCACTAGACCCAAAGCGTGGGTTTTGACCTATTGAGTTTGGTTGAGTAGTTTCGGAGGAAGCTCTAGACGTCGGACGGATCGATTTTTTAAAGTTCGATTTTCGGGTTAGACACATTTTGAAACGAAAAACAACAAATTTTGAAGAGTTTAACGTTTTTTGTTTTTTTTCTTGGTCGATTACAAATGATCATTATTGACAAAAACAAACCAAGACTAGTCGAAAAACATCGGACGTTTCCTGTTGTCAGGGGACGGTTCTTCGCATCTTCCTGAGCGGAGGACAGATTGAGTATAATAGGAGCAGGTAGACTTCTGTGGCCTCCCCTGGATTATCTTGATGTGGGATCTGCCCAATGACATGTGGGCGGAGCACAATGGACCCCCAGGGCCCCTCTACAAAAACCCCCTTCACTGCACCTGCTTCACCTACAAGTCCCCTTGCCGTCTCATTCTTCAAACGGTCTTCTCTTCCCCGTGTTTATTCCCTTTTCTCAAGTTTTTTTTTTCCTTCTTCTTCCTTCTGATTCTGCCTTCTCTTCCCTCTGGTCTATCTGTTCTTTTCGTGGAAGGAGACCGAAGCGTTTGTATTTATTTTCTTGTTAGCGCTCCCTCAGCCCCTGGACGTTGTCCCTTCTGTCCGCAAGGGTCCCAAGTGGCCCATTTCGTGGTAGAATGGTCGCGATAATCGTTTTGTGGGTGGCTGGCGTACTGAAGCCCAAAACCTTTCTTCCACTCGTGAGACATCCAGCAGGTTCTGACCCAATAGTTCATTCAAACTTTCTGCGTTCTAAGAGTGTTTTGAAGGAAAGGCCGATAGTCGATAGAACTATCGATAGGACTATCGATGTTTGGGAATACGAAATAACTCTGCCCGCTTCCCTTGAAATTTAAAGCTTCACTTCATTCTAAGAGTTGAATTGAATTGAATGGTATTTGCTACTACGTATGTCTCATTGCCTTTTTTTAAACCTCTCAAGTTTCCATTCAAATTATCCCATACCTATTCCATTTCCAACTAATTAAAATTTTAAAACTTTTAAATTTCTCCTTATTGAAAAAAAGGACATTTTTCCATATTTCACTTTTTCCTACTTGAAAACATTATGATTTACCTCACTCATATATACCGTAGGGACCTACTCAATATTATATTAAAGTAAATTATTATCTATTTGACTCTAGACAATAATTATTATTGAGCTGAGTTAATGTAGGTACAGGTATTTTATACAGGAGGGTAGACCCCATCCCCATTATGTCTCACTATCGACTATCGGCCTTCCCAAGTGTTTTGTATTCTCCTGGTCTAGGAATCTTGTTGATTAGAAGTAGAACAGAGGACTACTCATAATTCCTTACGATAATTCTCACGGATGGAAGAAAAAATTCTACGGTTGCAGGTTGTTAATTTTATGACGTCACCAATAAATTCGATTGAAAATTCAAATTACCTCATGAATATTCTGTTGTCACAGCTGGAGCAATTGCCATACTGCAAGCCTTGAAATACATTAATTCTCATGCCCGCTTGATGACGCAAATATGTCTGTTCACTCATTCACTAAGTTATTTGCTCCTTTTGAAAAGTGGCGGACCCGTAACGCGCTTATCGCAAAAAAACTTCGCACAACATTTATCCTCAAATTATCCTAATATCCATCGAATTTTTTTTTGTTAAGGGACATATAGGTAATTGCAAAAAAATTAACGGTAGATAGTTTGAACAAATGAGGGGAAATTGATGGCGTACCAGTGGATGTTTATTTGTTCAAAGAAGATTTTTATCCTACCATCAGTTACCATTAAAGGTTTCTTTGGATTAATGAGTGAAAAGATTCTGAACAAACCTTTTCAAAAATGACACATGTCACATCCAAATATCGAGCAATGCTTTCAGAAGAATACTTGAAAAATTTGCTTACGATTGGAACAACAAACCATAATCCTAAGTGGAAAGACCTTGTAAGCACAAAACAATTGCACACATCACGCTAGATTGGTTTTCCAAAAATATTTTTTTGAATGTAAATAATTTTAAATAAATTAATACAAAATATATTTCTTATATTCAAGTAAGTTTTGTTTCCCATATTGGGCCTTCTTTTTAATTCGTCAAATTTATCTAGGAGTGCTTAAAACCCCTAATTTCAAATGTCTGACTTGCAAAATTTTCCATTTCTGAAAATTCAATGATTAAAATTTTTATTGAACAACGGAAAAGAAATCATGGAATTAAAAAAATATATTTAATCACTAAAAAACAATTTGTTGTTCCTATATTAGGTCTAATTTGAATTTGTCAAACTCGTCTAGGAGTGCTTAAAAACACTGTTTTCAGGGGGCCTAGCCCTCCAGACCGCCTGTTGACCCGCCCCACCACCTCCACATTATGATATGGCTCTTGGGGCAAATAGTTTGGAGACCCCTGCACTAGAGCTTATGGTGATGCTCGGCCCCGTATATAAAGTTAGAAGAATAATTATGTACGATCAAACTATGGCGCTTCATATACCACCAGTGTATTACAAACAAATTCTAGAAGAAAAAATTCCATTTCTTCATGTCTAAGATTTTTATTGATCCAGGATTAAGAGCTTTAATTGTATTATAATAATAACAATAGTAATAGTAATAGAGAAAAAAACGTATTCATCATTATATTGGAAATAATCGAGGTGGTATAATGAGATCAAAAATATTAGAATTGATTCGTGCCAAAGGTTCAAATTAATTTGCCAAAAATTTGATAGTATGCCAAAAATTCAAATGATAATCTGATTTCACTTTGTAAAAAAAAAAAAATTGGGTGAAACTACATGGATATCATCTAAATCGATTTTTTCTCAACCCGTTGCTGAGATATGCTATTTTTAAGAGTTTTTTCAAAAAATCGCGTTTTTCGCCATTAAAACGCTTTTTTCTCGGCAATTTCCCAACATTTTTGCACATTTGACCACATTTTCGGAATCTGCGTTAAATTTCCTATAAGATGAAGTTACTTTGATTTCCAAAACCCATCTTCCAAACACCGAAATTTTCAATCAAAGATGAACATTTTTCGCAAAGTGAAATTTTTCAAAAACTTGGAACGCTTGGCGTGACCACAAAAATAATTTTTTTCGTTGTCAAATTTGATAAAAACTTCTCCCACGTCTAAGCTTTCCAACGGCGTCTCAACCATTTAATTCTGATTGGAATTGACGGAGAAATTAAAGTTCGAATGCCAGAAAACGTGTAGTTCGTTTTAACGTAAGTTGGTAGGTGACGTACGATATGGGCCACAGAAACTGATTTTTCTCGATTTCAATTAATGTTTTCCGGCATTCAACCACAGGTTCGAATTGGGCGTTAAATTTCCTGTAAGAAGAGGTTCATTTTGTTTCCAAATTTTTTTTACACATTTATCACACTTCTCAATTTTTAATTTTTTACTGTACCTGGAAAAAACATTTTGGAAACAAAATGAACCTCTTCTTACAGGAAATTTAACGCCCAATTCGAACCTGTGGTTGAATGCCGGAAAACATTAATTGAAATCGAGAAAAATCAGTTTCTGTGGCCCATATCGTACGTCACCTACCAACACGTTAAAACGAACTACACGTTTTCTGGCATTCGAACTTTAATTTCTCCGTCAATTCCAATCAGAATTAAATGGTTGAGACGCCGTTGGAAAGCTTAGAAGTGGGAGAAGTTTTTATCAAATTTGACAACGATCAAAAAAAATTATTTTTGTGGTCACGCCAAGCGTTCCAAGTTTTTGAAAAATTTCACTTTGCGAAAAATGTTCATCTTTGATTGAAAATTTTGGTGTTTGGAAGATGCGTTTTGGAAATCAAAGTAACTTCATCTTATAGGAAATTTAACGCAGATTCCAAAAATGTGGTCAAATGTGCAAAAATGTTGGGAAATTGCCGAGAAAAAAGCGTTTTAATGGCGAAAAACGCGATTTTTTGAAAAAACTCTTAGAAATAGCATATCTCAGCAACGGGTTGAAAAAAAATCGCGGTTCTTAACTCCATTGTAGTTTCACCGGTTTTTTTTTACAACTCGGACATCTGTATATGTATGTAGGCACTTGTGCGTGGGAAAAAAAAAAAAGTGTGTGTATGTGTGTGTGTGTGATTTTTAGTCTTCCGGTAGCCAAATTGCTGCTCCGTCCTCTAGTCCTAGTCCTCGTACGTGTTTCCTAGAGCCCCTTAGCCTCATGGAGACTTGTCGGTGAGGTTTTTCGTGCCCACATCTTTCACCTGAGATAGGATTTTGAAACGAGGTAAAACGTTCTTGAAAATTTAAATCGCATGAAACGACGAGCTGGGAAAAGAGGTTTTCATCGAATTACGTGTTTTTGCCGGGAGACGGTAGGCAATCCATGGAGGGTAAGAAACTGTATCGAAAAACGCGGTTCTCACGGTCCCACACGCCATGGACCTTAAAATTTTACCCCTAGCATTTTTTTTCAACTGTCTGTTTTGACCATAAATTGCATTTCTTCATGTCTGTAAGATTTTTATTGATCCAGGATTAAGACCTTAACAAATAATTGTATTACAATAATAAAAATAGTAATAATAATAATGTACAACAATTACAAGAATTTTTGGATACCTGCCAATGTTGATACCATACCTTAATCTCAAAAGCTCTGCTGATGTTTATTGCGAATCATCTAAATTAATGTAACATAACCAAAAAGCATACTGACAGCTTGACTGATGAACGGAATTAAAATTGGTAATCATACGTAACATTTTAGTGGATGTAACTTATTTTTTCACAAAACATAGTTCAACTTTTAAAACTAATACTTCCAAAATAGGAACGTAGGCTACCTATCTTGGTAGCCTTGGAAGTAAAACCTCTGAATATCATCGCAGATTGGTGTGATGGTTCACACATGGTCATCAAAAATTAGTTGTGATTACCTAAAGTGTTAGAGTTGAGTCTTTGAGGTGAGAAGTGAATTTAACGTGTTCCCTCTTTGATATTAGTAATATAAACCGATAGACGAAAACCCCTGAAATTTGTCGAGGTATTGGTTTTGTGTGGAGCCTCCGTTTCCATCCACTTTCTCTTTCTCGGCCTACCGCATTCAAGAGACCACAAAGACGGTTCCTAACAAACGGATCTTTTTCCCGCTATGAAAGGACACGGCACACGCTTGTTTGGAGATGTATGCATCAAAAAAACGTTTTACCCTTCCGCGTATAAGCACTTGAGCTAAATAATGTTAATGGTGTAACCCCTTTGGTGGGTGCCGTTCGTACTTCAAAAGCTGTCGTTTTTTTTCCAATCCTCCACCCCACTCCTCACCGCTCTCTTAACGTTTTCCCCCTTTTCGGAAAAAGCTCGGTTTCTGTGCCTTCTGAGGCACATCGTGATGCGATCTGACGATGAAAAGAAGTCGAGGAAGCGAGTTTCTCATCTCCTATCTCAAAAGTATCGAAAACCCTTTATTAGTGTTCTAATGAGACTGGCATTGCGGTAATTCCCACGGAGAATGAAAGTGGAAGTTACCGAGCGAGACATTCACAAAATCTGAGAATCTTCGTGATGGTTAAAAGGCAAATGAGCTTTGAATGACGATATTCAAAGTTGTTTAACTCATTTAAAATGGACGATTGTGGTTTTTAAACGAATGAAAATATTACAATATTAATTAAATTTTCAAAACAAAAAAATAGGTAGGAAGGAATTTTTATCACTTTTCAAAAAACTTATTTGACGTTTTTAAAAACTAAAAAAACTACGTAGGAAGGAATTTACATGACTTATTTTACATTCTTATAAAACTAGTATTGCAGACTAGACTAGTACCTTCTTCAGATTCATTGACACATAAAAAAATGTAGGCAAGAAAAAATATCCCTACCAGTCTTATTATACGAGGTTACTGTTACGTTACGAAAGTAATGTCATGTTCATTTGTTTTGCGCCCAACAACAAAATATAATTTCAATAGGTGTTACATTGAAATTTTATTGTTGGCATAAAACATGACACAAACAAAAATTTTATTAATCAAACACTCACATAGGAGATTTGATTATTTTTTTAATATTCTCAAAAACACAGATCTCTTCATTAGAAATAACAATGCTGAAAAAAAATCGAAAAGTACTTGAATTTTTTTGTCGGAGCTCATATTAACGTGGAGTTGTGAAGGTCGAGATTGACTAGTTGTCAGCTTTGGAGATTCAATATCCGTATATATCGATGCATTTTGAATATCGGTGGCGTATCGATATTTTTCCTGCAATATCGTTATTCTCAATATTTTGCTCTCCCAGTACGTACTCGACCGGAAATAAGTGCAATTAGAGAATTCAGCCGACTCCTGACTGTCTATCGCCCGTCAGCTATGTCTTACACGTTTTTTTATATGAAGGGCGGCATGGCGCCGCCCACGCGATCGGATGAAGGTTAATCAAACACTCCATAGGAGATTTGATTATTTTATTAATTCCAAAGATCTCACAGTAGAAATGAACATGGTTGAATGTCAAAATTGACTAGGACTGGGCTTCAATATCCGTATATATCGATACATTTTGAATATCGGTGGCGTATACCCAGCACGTATCTATCGAAATTCCTTTCATTTCATACACTTGAGAAAACCTAGCAAATTATTCTTCTATAGAAGGGGGAAATACACTGCCAAGGAGATGGCACAGCAGCTTTCTCGTTACATCCTTTATTATATGAGCTATAAATTGAATCAAAATTGTGTAAGTTACACCTGTATCAAAAATTTTACGTTAGCGCGTGCGCAGAGCGTGCCACTGATTATATTGAGATGAAATTCGTATGGGACCTCAAGAGGCGGTGTCCGCTTAGTCCCTCAAAATATGAGCTATGTTCATTCAAAATTGTGGAAGTTATGGTTGTAACAAGGAAATGCGGACAGACAGACAGACCGACAGACTCGGAACCAAATTTGTTCAATTATCTATGAAACGCAAAATGCGAGTGGAAATTTTGAATTAGGACAACAAAAATTTTTTGGCTCTCGAAAGTGAATACAAGGCTTCCGCTGCTTCACAGACTCGGAAACAAAAATACTGAGAACGTAGGAAGCTTGTTCCCCGGTTATGCTTCTCAAAACACGAAGCAAAGGAGCAGCCCAGATAAAGCTGAAATGCTCGTGTTTTTAAGCGAAAATTTGTGGCTTCTTGAGGAGAAAAAAAGTCGGTCTAGGTAAATTGATCAAGGTTGTAACCGCCCTAACCGTACCCATACCTCTATCCGTTTCTGTTGGAGAGAGGGACTTGAAATCCTATCTTCCGAGTTGGTTTTTGAAATTATTTTTTATATTGAATACCTACGTTTACCACAGTTTTGCGTTTGAACCTATTTTTCTGTTTATTTCTTCTTCTATCTACCATCCTTAACTCATCTAACCACTGAATTATACATGCCATTGGGTGGTTTTTTCGGTAGATTTCAGGTATGTTCAAGAGTTTGTCAAGTTGGTGGCCCTAAACCTCTTCCGCTCCTGTAAATGTATTGTTTCAATATGTGTAGAATCAGATCACTGAAGTATTAATTTCGATGCCCGAAGTTTTTCTCCGAAACTACTCGACCTAAGTTAATGAAATTTGGCTTACAAGTCACAAATAGAGTCCAATAGGGACTGAGCTGTAGTCATCAGTTTCTATGAATAATAAATGGTGAAATCAAAGAGCTGGAATATAAAAAAAAATCAGATTATCTAACACTTCAAATAACTCCTTTTTCTAAAATGTTCATTATCGGTAAATACCTTTCAATGAATTTAATGAACCCATTTCGACCGCTCCATCCGTTCGCTCTCCCTAAGTGCTAAAACTTTATAAGAAAAAATGTAGTCGACACCAGTGTGTACACGTCGCAGAACAGTAAAAATCCTAAGAGGTATATTCAAATCAAGACGACACAATTAGAAGAATAATCGCAATGTCACTAGCCCTCCAAAAGTTCCTTTTGAAATAAAGTTTATACATTTGGGACAGGAGCATAGTTAGATGCTTAATTTTAGCAAGTAACAAAGTTTAGAGAACCCACCGATCAACTGAAAGCATTTGAGACTAATTTCTTTCCTAGAGGGTCCACTAAACTGAAATATAAATGGAGTCCCCCTCATGACATTTAGAATACAATTTTAATTACTGTCTGGAGGCTCAAGGATCATAGTTTGGATAATCCACCATAGACTGCGTCGAATATTGATGAGTAGCTTACGCGAAATCCCTATCTAAAGCAGAATCAGTAAACCTTTTAGTAATAATCGGAATGATTCATTAGCCAATAATTCGATTTTGTCATGTGTGGATTCAAGATGAATAAAATTGGGTGATAACTCATCTTGATCCGTCCATCAGGTACATTAAAGTAAACTGACTTGGGAGATTAGGGGAATAACGTTGATCCTGAAGCAAGTTTTTGTGAAACCGTTGTTTGGCATTTACACAGACCTCCATCTTTTTCCTGGAGGCCGGGACCTAGTTATTCAGAATCAGACAAAATCAAATTTATGCGAGTTGTTTCCGATATTTGTCCACTTACTAAGTTTGGGTATGAAAAACAGTTCTTTTCAAGCAAATGACAACTTTCCTTCGACCCATAGGTTGCGGAGTAAGTGAAAAGCGGTTAGGTCGTTCGCAGTCAAGTTGGAAGTCTGTCACTCCACGAGGCTCGCTGGAGAAGTCAAAGTTTTGGGAATTCAATAATATAAATATACTTCCGGATGAATAGAGAAACCACGCACATACTTTCAAAAACATTCCAGCCGCCCGGGAGACTGAGGAACTGGAGAGGAATAAACGACTTTTAAAACTTGGTTGAAGCTTCACGAGGTGCCGTATGAATACATCGATCCACAAATAATCCTGGCTCCGTTCGTGAGCTCGAACCTGATTCATATTGAGAGCAAAGTTTCTGTCGCAGGCAGCTTTCCCTCTTACATGAGTTGCAAATCTGCCATATTTATGCGGCAGGATTCGAAAAGAACCCATTCCGATATTTTCCGTCGAGAGGGGCAAAAAAAGTTATTTTCTTCTTTTTCCGAATAAAATTGAATAAGTTATTGAAAAAGCGGTTGTTTGAAGAGGCGTTTTATCACTGGAGTTGATGGGATCAGGTCTGATGCCCTCGGCCAATAAATAGGCTTAAAAGGCAGTTGGGAAAGGCCAAACCGCTCCGGGCCCTTTCCGACCTCCCGGATATAAGTTCGGGATCCCTCCGCCTCCCCGCTCTCAGACCGGCAACTTTATCGCCGAACGTGAATGGAATTTTAAGGATTGAAGTTAGGCGGACGCGTGGGTCCCTGTGTGTATCGGCGGACCCAACTTTTTACTCAGGGTTGCTTATGTGATGGCCCGCTAGGGGTCGTGAGCAGAAATGTGCTCTCGTTCCCAGCCGCACACACTTTTCCTCTCTGCCACTTACTGTTCATCACCCTTCCGACTACAGTTTACACCATCCACTTTACAAACTTGTCCAATCACCTGGACTGATCTTCAATAAATTATGGACGCATTTTTTCGCACCCTTTCGGCAAACTCGGAAAAACTTTCGATCGTTTCCGTGGAACTAATGTACTTTAGGTTTACGAGTTTTCCTACAGATGAGCCTACAAATTGTGAATCTCAGGCTAAATCTGTTCCCAAGAACATCATTGATCGATGTTTTTTCCATTTATTTATTTTTACAACTGATTTAAATTAATACAAATCATCTAGGACCTTAATTTAGAATGAAGTAATGTCACTTTTTGTGGTTCAGTAATCAGCGCCTGGTCACAACTAGGTCTAGCGCTTTAGTCCTCTTGAGTCGCCGTACCTCTTCTCTATTGTCCAGGGTATACAGGATTTCGAGATTTTGGTGTCTTTCCACCCGAATTTCGTTATCCGCTGCAATTCTTCATATCGCGTCACTTTCCATTTCCACTTTGAGGTCGCGACGGAGCTCAGTTGACAATACTCATTAAGATTTTATTTTGGAGGGTCTGAATGGTTTTGACATTTCTATTGCTCGTGCAGCCCCGTAGTCCATAAGCCCCAGACGGGCTTAATCATTTGCTGATACAATAGCAACTTGTTATGGGTGGATAGTTGAGATTTCTTACCTAGAAACCAGTTCAGCTTCCTGATCTTAGCGTTGACCTCTTCTTTTTTCTGTTTGACGTGTTCTTTCCAGCGTAGCTTGGCGTCCAGCTTCATTGCATACGGAATTTTTTGTGAATTTATGGTGATTGGGATGTTTTGAACTTTTGCGTGAAGTTTATGTACTTAGTTTTTGTTTCAATAAGTTTGATTCGCCATTTGGAGGTCCATTCATAAACTCGGTTTACCGAATCTTGCAGTTTGTTAAACGATTCCTCGACTGTCCTGCCCGCCGTCAGATTTTCTGTATCATCAGATTTTTTGGGTTCTGGGAGGTCCATTGATCGAAATGACATTTTCCTTTCAAATTTATAGCCATCAATAGAAAATGAACTATAGACGTATATATATATTTTTTTTTTCTTACTACATGGTAAGTCCAAAAAACATGAAACGTTACCGATTCTTACACGTGGGTTTTAAATTTTTCAGAGATGCTCGATTTCTCGTGTTATCGTTATGTTTGAGGGTTCACTTTCAGGTTCAGGGATTGCAAATATTCACCATTTTTACTTTTTTACGTTTCTGAAACATGTTACTATCAATTTTGAGTTACTTGGAAAATGACACCTTACTAGCTGAGATCTGTAACTACCTCGAAAAACTAAGTTTGTTATGTTTTAGACCAGATTTTGGTCCATAACAGCATTCGTCTGCAGCGATTGGGATGGCCAGAGGTGTGGACCAACTAGAACCCTAGGAGACTCCAAATTATAAATGACGGATTTGTTACGTCAATTCTTACTTAGGTCGTTAAAGCAAAGTTGAGCAGTATTTACTTGTGCAATTAGATTTTTTTGATACTTCGGGCAATTTTGAGTATTTCTGGAAAAAGATCCAATTTATCGAATTCCTTGTTTTTGTAGTGCAGTTACACAAAAGGAATCGTGAAGGTGAAGTTACAGTTACTTTATAGCTTTATCTACCGTCGGACATGCTTGTATCTGTCTCCGTAGTTACTTTTTCGGATACAATCTCGCACGGTAGGGCAGGGGAGTTCACCAACAAGGACCTGCGGGATTCAAAACACACAACTTCCCTTCCCAGGCATCAAAATCAACAGCAGCTACCGTGAGGAATATGAAGCTATTTGGGCGCATAGAACAAAAAGTGTAAGTATAAATCCGAATCTGAAGGTGATGACATCCTCACAATGCACTGTTTTTCCTCATAGATGTTGGCGTGGGGCCAATGTACCTGTCTTTGAGCAGTAATCGTCACTGCAAGGAACCCAGAGTAGGCTAAAAACCAGCAACACCTACGAGTCATGAGGGTTCGTATTCAATGTCAGGTTGCGCCCAGAGTAAAGTTCTGACCCGAATGCCATATCAATATGAAAAACGAAGCTTCGACGAAGTAATATTTTGTTAAGAAGAATATCCGATGCTAATAAGCACCAGAATAAGGTTAATCCATCAATTCAATTGTAATAAATTCGCCTGCATTACATAAATATCGTGAATTACCTTCAACGATTGAATCGTACCCAGCTCCGGGGAAATTACTTTCCAATTGGTAGTTACCATTACAACGGCTGGAGTTCCGAACGTAAAACCTGAATTTTCTCAGTCTCCTGCCCCCGCGATTAGAAATCGCCCTTATCGCCGACCCTCCTCTCTTCCATTCACCTTCTATTGCGTTGGCTCCGGCGCATGGTTCTTTTGCCAAGACGAATTTTCTGATTCCAATCCTTTTCTTCTGCCACGTGGTGACCGTTTACATTGTCATCAAGTGCCTTCGACTACGAATTTGGGGGCTCCAGGGGCAACCTACTGGAGAAACAGGGTTCCCGTAACCATTATAGAAGTCCGATCGGCAAACAAGGTCAGAACTTTCCATACAGATCAATTCCTCTACACCTATATTCCCATAGAAAATCTTGAGGAGGTCAAGGTCTTTTCATGGTCTCTCAACATCGACGCATCCCAGCGAAACTACAAATATTCTGTTACGTAGATAAACTTCTGTTTTGGATAAATTTAAATGCAGTTTAAAGTAAATTCTCCATCATAAACTCACATATCAATTTTCTTGAATAACTCCTTCTATATTCTCGTTCTAAATTAGAACCGAAAATTTTCCATTGAGGAACTGAATTTAGATCAGCTCTGTGAGCACTACACTTTCCTCAACAGAATCGGCAAAAACGGGGAACACAACCATTTTAATGTTTTTCCCCTTAAAAATTAGTATCTCAAAGTCAGATGAGCTCGAAATGGTCTGGTACCCATCTTAATCGATTCGGCGTCCAAAATTACTTTTAAATGACACCCCACTTGTCAATATTACTAAAAACCTCGAGATAACACGGTTTTGCACTTTTTTACCTGTTTCAAGGTCAGCTACGGGATAGGAACAACTAGACCCCAAATGTTTGCGGAACGATTACAAGGGAGTATTATTGAAAATAGCTCACCTCGCCTCCCTAGAGTTGTTGCTGGGGATCTAGCTAGGAGCAGTGCTGGTTGGGCGGAGCAAATAAATATGGGGTAGAGAACAACTTGTCAATAACCATCGGATCCTGAAGTCAGATTGGAGAGGTTTTTACCTGTTTCAAGGCGTGTTGCAGAATCTGACTTACGGGAACTAGATCCAGCAGAACAACTAGATTCTGGAACCCCAAATGCCTTAAGATCCGGGCTGCGGAACGATGAGCGAGAAGACAATGCCCGGGTTCCTACGTGCCACCTTCAACACCAACACATTGAGACGTGACGATGCGATCAAGATTGAGATTTTTGCAGAACAGCTTGCGATATTTTAGTTGGCGAGTTCAATTTTTGAAAGACTTAAGCAACTAGGAAAAGTTTGTTTATTTTAGGATACCTGCTAAGATTTCTTTATTTTTGTTTTCGTGAGAGACCCCTACTTCCGGCAGACGGAATACCAAATGCCGTACGTTTATTTTGTTATTTCCAAATGTTGTATTGCACCATGTATATTATTAATAAACTTTTCTTCTTCTTCTTCTTCTTCTTCTTATTGAAAATAGTAAACCAAAAATATCCGTGGGCGAAGTAAGGATAATTTAATAATTAGGATGGGCGAATAATAATAATAATAAGGGCGAAAGGAGAGGAAGTAATTATATGGGTGAACCGACATCAAGGGATAAGGGGAAACGTAAAAGCCGGTTCTCTTTCAAAACGAGAAGCCCACTCTTGAACATTTCAACGTTCAAGAAGAATCTCCGTGTATAACCACGCTGCCCTTTGGATAGAAGAGATGGCATGACGAGAGCGAGACCGTTCCATTCTACAAAGCTCACCAACTGAAACTACGAATAAGAGCAAGGATGACAGGAACCGCTGGGAACAGATAAGTTTTGTAGTGTTGTATTCATCTTAAGGGCATGAGTCGCCGCATGTCCTTCATATTGATATCTAATCACCTCAAGAACATAGGAATCGCCAGAGTGCTGGTGACGTGTTCGTAATCCGTTTGACCTCTATTGAATACTTAATTATGAATAATTAATTACACATTTACCAATCAAATAATAATATTGTTAAATTCTATGTATTCACTCAAACACACCTTTTCATCAACGTTTTACAACAAGTCCTGTAATTTATAACGAATAATTGTATTTTATTTTTTCTTGCAATTTGAAGCTTCAGTTTAAAAGTTTTTCAAGTTTTTATTTAATGCTATGTTCACATAGAATTTGTTTTAAATGATGAAATCATGATTTTTAAGCTTAATTTGAGGCAGTATACTACTTTCTGGACTTGTATCCAAAATCCCACAGGTGTTTCTCGGGTAGAAACTGGTCAACCGCCAAATGTGTACCAAGTCTCCGTAGTCAAGTGAAGCTTGTTGATTTGTTTTTCAGGTATTCGATATCATTTATGAATAATTTCCCAATTTGTGGATTTTATTCACGTATTTGACATTATTTGGTTTTATCAATGCCTTTCAATTTCAAGAGCTAATTCTTCTCCATGCTAATAATATTTAAAACAAATAAAGAGACACATATTTCGATGAGAGATTGAAGAGTAAAACATTTGGAATGTTATGTCATGAATTTGAGTTCATCCGAATAATGGACCACACGTTAAAATCAGGGAAAGTAATTTAACGTTCACAGTCAAGCAAATCCTAAAGTTCATCTCCATCCCAAGGGTGAAGAACGCTCTACTCGTAAGATTACTATAGATGTGAAATTGTGCGAAGACAGAAACCAGGAGATCATATTTGTTTGGGTAAAAGCTCATGAAGCGCTACTTCCAAATGAGTTGGTTGACCGATTGGTAAAGGAGGGATCGGTATGGGGAACGACACTAGATCTTCCTGTAATGGTTGAATACCTAATACCAATGATTAAGAGGAATTACCATGAAAGATGGAAACAACAATTTGTTCACACAAGAAATGGAGAGGCGTAAATGCCTTTATATATAAACAAATTCAAACAGCCACCACGTCTTCCTTGGTTCAGAAACCAAAACTTACCCAAGCAAATCTGTCGATCAATATTTCGCCTTAGAACCAATCACGGTATCTGTGACGCATATTTATTCAAAATCGGACAACGGGATTCCCCACAATGTGGAAAATGTGGCCATCCAAATAGATCTCTACACCATTTGATAATGGACTGCCCAGAACATGAACGGCAGGGACGCGGTTTGTTGACTATCTTAGCCACAAAAGCAAACGTCAATTTGGACTAAGTTTCCATGTTATCATCAAAGAATGTGCTCATCTATAAAGAACTTTTTAAATTTATGTTGGAATGTAATATCAATATCTAAAGGAAAATTATTGAATTATAACTAAGAATAGATATTATAGATTATATATATTACATTTATAGCTGTATACCAAATAAAGAGAAAGAAAAAAAAAACGTTCAGTAAATTTAATGAGGTTTTTGAAATTTTTGGATACACGGAAATTCTTTCCTGTTGCAGTCTTGAATTATTCATCAAATTATTCGTGAATCTAAAACATAGCTGAGAACAGGTATCATTACCCATTCTCTGAATACAATAACCCGTTGGTATGATTTCTCACCTCAGAAGATTCAGAATGTAACTATCCAAATGTATGTTTCTTCTTACTTATGGACGATTTTAGGAACATTCAACATACGATACGATTTTCATTCCCAACAAGAGAAATAACAAACGTCATCGTTAGATTTTTATCCTCGCATCAACTCGAGTCTCTAACTGTATCCGTGAGTTCTTCTTTTCATTTTTGACGTGACGTCTAGAAAGCCAAAGTTTTTCGGCTGACTGAGATGAAACAGCTCTCTCACCTCGGTATCTCCCAGACGTTTCCGTCAAGATCCCATTAGGCGTGAAATCCTTTTCATGCACCTCCTTTAACGTCGACTCGTGAACTTGCTGCGGATTTAAGGTAGCAGTTAGCACTTCTTGAACCAGTTTCATCATTAAAACTCCCACTTATGTTCACACCATTCTGTTCTCAATAGGTATATGTACAGTCGAAATTTAAATGAGTATCGCATTTAATTGCATTTCTACTTACCGTGGGGGATAATTGTGGCTCTTCTTAGTCCTAGTTTTTGGCTCAGTTCGTTTCAGTGATCAATAGATTCAATAGAAAAGCATAGTGCGCAAGCATCAATGATATATTGTCATCATACTACGCATCCCAGCTTAACTACCTTTATTTTCGTTGGTTTGTATTGTTGAAGTCCAAGGGAGTACCACAGTCGATTGGGAGAGAGTATCTACTTATTATCCTTTTTCAAACTTATTTATAATGGGACAAGTCAATTTTCAGTAAGATACTGAATTGGTTTTACATCAGGACTTCACACCGTGGACTTCAAACCGTATAATCAAATTTGAAGATGCTTCTTCAATTAAAGGAATTTACGTGATTTTATTGAGTAAACTTCGATAACATGTGAAAAAAAATCTTAAAAGTGACATAACTCGATAACTAAGCGAAATTTTGAACAATTTTTACAGAATAACGTTGTCACGAAATGGGATCCGGATTCGGTATCTGGGCAGGTGTAAATCACAGATAAAAAACCCTGTAGGAGACCGTGAGAGAGTGGGAAACACTAAGCGTCGTTAAAGTTATAACATGACATATCTAAAAAAAAAGTTATATATACAGTAGTTGTATGTCCGCGCCCTACACGCTGCTTGTCGCAGTTATTCAATCCTACGCTTCACAGTGCGACAATCGAGGTTTTTATCAACATAGCATATCTCAAATCGGTAACGGTAACCATCATCATAAATCTCATTTGTTTCAACAGCGTTTGTGATGGACGATCAAGCAGAGGTGAGTTTTCTCAAGTTCCCCAAGTAGGATACCAGAATCGGAATGGTATTCTATCCAACGCTTTATTAATAATTTTTATGAAGCTTCAAGTTTTCATTACCCAAAAGTTTTTAGAAACAAACCACACATACATGGAGGTGGATAGTGTCCACAGCACTGTCGAACGATCGATGAAAGGCAGACCGTTTCTTGCCAACTAGTCTCGTTCAAGTAACCTTAGAAGCAAGAAAAAACCCATTCCCATATCGGGCCAAACTATTGTAGTACGATTTCTTTACTGATTACAGCAATAAAAATACAATGCGGTATGAATGACCATTTTTCTTTTCGAATAAGTTGTTGGAGCTCTTCAATTTTTAAAAACATCTTTACTTGTTTGAATGACCCATGCAACGTGAGCTTATGGATGTATTTTCTTAATTTTTTTATATAAGCAACAATCTCTCTGTTATTAACGTTCCTCTGATTCGTTTGTATCATCATCAACGTGATCATCTAATCTATTTATACGTGTTACTTCAGTCATCTTTCTTGCATATATTGGATTTTTTTCAGTTGCCATCCTCCTGTGATGCACAACTTAATGTTCAACTATTCCTAAAATTGTTTCTCTTGTTATAGTTTTGTAGGTTTGTTGTAAATTGACTTTATTGTATGTTAAAAAATACTGTCACATGATTTTTATTGGTGGCTGAACTCTATTTCTAAGTCCTATCATAAAGTTTTTCTTTACTGAGAATAGTTGAAAAGATTTGAGGTTGTTCTTACAATGCAAAAGTTAAGAAAAAAGGAGCTGAAGAACAAAAAATGCAAGAACAGTTGGGTTTCATTAAGTTTGTGAAAATTTGTTAATTAACGTTGAAATCAAACAAACAAAATGAACGAAAATATCATTTTAGTGGTCATGATTTTTATGAACACTGCCCTCATCTGAGATCTGCAGGGAGAAGTTATTGAGATCCAGGGAGAAGAAAAAAGGATTGAACAAAAGCAAAACAGTTGGGTTTCATTAAGTTTGTGAAAATTTGTTCCGTTAAAAATATCATTTTAATGAATCGATTTTTACTATACCCACTTTTTGGTGGCTGTTGCCAATCAACCCAACATTGTGATTTTTTTCAGTTGCTTTCTAATTGCATACTTATAGTTGTTCTATACAGAAAATTAATAAAACTTTCTGTAATAATTTGTCGCCTTTCAGTATTTTCAATGTTATGTTGATGTTTAATCTCTATTTATTGTGATTTAATATCACGATACCACTCAAAGTTTATAACACTTAATATTGGTGGCTGTTGTCTACAAGACTGACTGCAGAGTAAATTCTATTTCCGTCCCAATATTAGTATTAATAATCAATACATGTTAATGATAGTGAAAACACTGTGGTGCTCGAAAATAAGATTATATTTTAATAATTTAAGACCGAATTGTTGGAAATTGTCTCATTTAATATCCACTAAATCATTTGCACAATATAGCTTACCTAATATTTTTCCTTTAAAACTCTTTTTGTTATTGATCACTATAATTATAGTAATAAAACTCCAAACTGATACTGAATATGGAACAATTTTGTGGGAAGTAGCTTTAACTTACAGGGAAATCAGTTTTTTCTGTCTCTTGTAATGTAGGAAAAAATGAGATATGCTATGTTAGAACTTTGGGTGGATTTGTAAACAAGTCTTGTTTTGGGTGGATTGTAAAAGTGGCAGATTGTAAATCTACCGCAACCTAAATAAATTGTACGATCTGAATGGACCAAACAACCGTGTAAAATTACTGAAGTCTGTTTTACGTGTGTGTAAGTCATCTTCAGCAATTATTCAGTTAAGAGGACAATAGGATGGGAGGGGGAACAGAGGTTTTTATTCGAGTCACTCAACACGATGGCATTTCGAAAAGGTGAAAGGGGGCGTCGGATGGAGCCGTAATGCCTCTGAAAGGTCTAATTCCTCCTGTTACCACGGAGACATTGATGCTCATAAAACTTTGATAGCCTTTCTCCGGGAATGAGAAATGGTTCTCAGGCAGCCCCTCAGTCAAAAGCGACTTCTGCTTGATAGCTGTTTAATTATTATCGAGCCTTCCCCTTACCGTCCCTGTCGCCCCGGACGACAAAGTCCCTAGGTAATTAATAAATCTGCGGTCGGGGCCGGATGAGGGCTTCGTAGGACCGGGTTCGATTCCGGCGTTGCCTCCATAGCGATCTTCCCGAAGTTTGAGTTGTTTATTAGGAACCCGCCGACTCCCAGCTCCATCGTCAGACCCACCCACCTTTTCGTACACCCGCTCATAGGGGAAGCGATGATGGCAGTGGTGGTCCAGAAATGACAAATGGTTGACTGACGTGGAGTACAGCCGCTTGATGGATAGAGCTCCCCCGGTTTCTCTTCCTCTCTCTCCCCATCATCACTTCTCATTGTTCCCACTATATCAACCTCCCCACCCCTTTAGGTACCCCCTTCCCGCCACGAGTTTTCTCCTACATATATGTCCAGCCTGTTGGGAGGATAAATAACGTATAAATCACAATCCCGGGTGGTCTATTAACCTCTTTTTTTGGACGTTCCGGCGCGCTTTTTCGCTTTCGTTCAATGACCAGTGGATTTGATAAACCAGACACCCACGCACTTGGCCTGGTCGTCATACCTCACTCCTGTCCCGTTAGATCATTTATATTCACTCCGTGTAAAATTGTGTCCCTAGTGCTTTGAAAAACGTGATTTACACCCTAAAACTATTATCCGTAAGATATTATTTCATCACTCAGTATAAATAAAACTCCATCATCCCTCTCCGATATATCTGCCGGTTTCGGTATTATTTTTTCCTCTGAAACAGATTTGACAGGCATTTAGTATATGAACCATCATTCAAACATTCACCTCCTGTACACCTGTCATATCGACTTACCAGAAGTAGATCAAAGCACAACAGCAACATTTGCAGATGACACTGCAGCCCTGGCAGTGAAAGAAAGCAACAATGAATCAATTTCCAAACTTAATAAATCCCTCTCTAAAATAAATATCTGGACATAAAAATGGAGGATCAGATTGAATGAGGCCAAGTCAGAGCACGTTGACTTTACCAATCGGAAAATCAACTACGTCCCTACTTTCCTCAACAACGTGGTAATTCCCTACGCGAATGAAGCCAAATACCTGGGCATGACGCTTGACGCTAAGCTCAGGCGGAAAGAACCGGTCAAAAAAAAGAAATCTGAACTCGTGTTAAAACTTAGAAGAATGTAATGGCTAATCGGCCGGAGATCCACCATGACCATTTGTAACAAGCTGCTATTGTACAATCAAGTACTAAAGCCAGTATGGGAGTACGGAGCACAGTTGTGAGGCTGAACAACTCCAACAAATAGACAGATAATCCAACGTTTCCAGAACACCGTTTTACGATGTATCACGGATGCACCGTGGTATTGCCGAAACGATGCCCTCCACCGTAAACTTCGAGTTGACACCGTGGATGAAGTTATTAAAAAGCGGGCTGCTTCTCACCTTAACAGACTCAAATATCATGTAAATGAGGAAGCTGTCAAGCTTCTGAATGTACAAGATATAACTCGTCGCCTTAGGCGAGTAAAACCGCATGAACTTGTGTAGAAAGTGATTGTGAAATTTAAAGAGACATGAGACTAAGTTGTGTACCTTAATCCTGAAATATATATATCAGTAAAATAAGTCAAATTAATATTGTTAATAAGTTTACTCGGTGCAATAAAAGAGTTAACAAAATTCAAATATTCGAATTTTGTTTTCCAACCCAAATATATATGTGTATAAAGTGTATGTACTCGAGCGAACTACATATTCTGTCTATATATAATTGATTGAGCTTTCATCGGACTTTTGTAGGCCTAAATGGGTTTTTCCCTTCCGTTAATAGGTCTTCATAAAAGGCGAAGAACGTGCTTAGTATTAGACAAAATTCATGAATGCTACCCCAACTTAAGTTGTATAAAGCACGATATTTCAATTCAGAATCATAAAATGAGACATTTGAGACTGGCTGGATACGGATAGATATTCATAAATAAGAATGAGGATGAAATTTTTGAGATTTAGTGAGGTAAAGTAAAAAACCTGCGTACCCTTCACTTTTACAACAATTCTATTATAGAAGGCTAGAAAAACTCAACAACAACACTTTTGAAACAATTTTCCACAGCAATTATATCAGTTGATGCGAGCATACAATGTGAGTTTTACCATGTCCATTTTTTTGTCCTTGGGGGTGCAAACAGGTGAACGTAAGATTGAGCTCATTCGATTCTCACGAAGCACATCCAACAAAACTACTTAAACGAAAGTTTTTAATATTTATATTTGTGAAATGTCTACCATTCAATTTCAATTGTGATCGATGCCGAGAATTCAGTTCCAACTAGAACCCAAATGTGATTTTTGACCCAAGTTTCATCAAGTTTCGTTCAGTAGTTCCAAAAAAAGCTCCTGACGGGCGGATTTTTCTAATTTTATTGCATCTTGAAATGTGAAAGAATGCATTTTGAGGGAAATTAAAATTCTAAGAGCTTCTGTTCGATTACAGATTTTCGTCATTGAAAATATAGCTGTTGATGGAACTGGTAGATAAAGTTTGATTTATCATATTCCGTTGTGTCTTTTCGATGTTAACGTCCTACATCTAATCTGTTGACTATGTTCACATCCACAAACATATCTCGTAGCCTCATGTGATTAATAGAACATCAATATCTTACTTCATTTATTAATCTCACAAACAAATTTTCTGTTGCAGGTGAGTTGTCAGATTTCAAGAACACCGATTAACCTCGTTTATGGTGATAAGGGTAAGTCATCTTACATACAGCTCGGACTCGCTACGTTGCATTATTGTAACTACTCCAAATTCTAACAGTAATTCACTCTTTATGTCACATATTTCAATATTATTTATAGTTTCAGAACAATATTTACTCGAGACAGTGGTAAGAATTAGTTTGTAAGTATAATGAGCATATGTGGTCCTGCTAGTGACTGGTTAGTATCATGAATCCTTGATGTATATCAACATTCGTACTTTGAATCTTGATACATCGTGAATTTATTAGAATTCTAAGGCTTTGTGAAAACGGTGAAAAGTACAGAAAAACACATGCTTGTTGTGAGTGTGGAAGGAACTCAGTCGTCACCAGTATTACCTCCTTGTGCACTATTATAAAAATAATAATATAATATAATATCAGATTAATAGTTGAAGTGAGAAGCAATGATATTTCTTGTACTTGGTATCGAAAGAGCTTCTGGTCTTGCCCGGAAACACCTATATTGACGGCTCCCGAAGTTCTATGATGAGCTGGTGGCTTTTTTAATCAATAGAAACTCTCTGCCATCGTATCGTAGTCTTCAAACCTTTATCCAAGAATTTGAATGATATTTTAGTTTCAGACTTCGACGAAAGTCAAAATGGGGTTGTTAAAAGGTGCGATACGTTTTTTTTTTAATACTACGAATTTCCCTAATACATCTTTTCCCGATCCACATGAGCCTGGATATTCCTTTGATATGAGGATAATATTTGGAATGGTTTCGTTCCCGACTCTATTTAAAGGTACCATAAAGATTGTTTCCAGTATCACCTAATGACAATTTTTACCATGGAACATGCTTTAGTCATGACCTAACTGACCAAAAGTGATTCTACGTCACAATAACTATCTGTGAAATTTCACGTGCACCCAAAACAGTTGGTAGGGAAATTAAACTTCCACAGTTTTCATCCCACAGAAACGTCCATGATTCGTTGGAAAGCTCTCAAGGTATGCACACATTAAAAACTTCCTGTACAGCTGTAAATATGAAAGATGGCGTGAAATACCCTTTAGTTGAAAGCACTCCAAACAATCCTTGCGGTAGGAACCATCATTGAATTAGCGTAGTGTTATTTTACTGTAGTTGGTTGTCATCGATTTTACGAAATAGAATCCCAGGAACCTCCAACCTGGTTAAGTGGACAGCTAACAAATTTCGCTTCTCGGGACATGGGAGAACAAATGCTGTACCAACAACATCATCTGCTTTACAGATGGGTCGAATATGGAATTAGGAACTAGTACAGGAATGAGTGGGGCCAAACCTAGGTGGAATGTTTCCATTCCTCCAGGAAAACACACCTCTGTACTCCAAACAGAAATTATGACAATCGAAACAGCAGCTGTGGAAGCCTTAAGAGAGGTTCAAAGTCGATTTCCATACATTTCGAACAACCAAGCATAGATGAAAGGACTGACGACTCCAACCATTCATAAGAGCTGGGCCAGCGGTCGATTAACCAAAAACTTCCTTCAGAAGGATCATTAACTAGAGGATCAACTAAGGAACCACAAGAAGATGATCCAATGACGAACTGCCCAACCACAGTAAGCTCATGATATTCGAACTCAATGCCAAAATTTCTAAAGGGCTACTTGGAAGAAAACCGTAAGAGGCTAGAAAATGACCGATCCTATAACCAGCTTTGTACCTCGTGCGATTTCATGTACAATGCAAACGGGTGACACAAACCCCGTCTAGACTGAGAGGATCCCACAATATCTGTCTAGTGCCCTGCACTCACTAGTCGCCGATTTGGACTCTTTGGGACATGAACCCCAATGAGTTATATCCAAAGCGAAAATTTAAGCAACGGCTTCGCACACCTCACCATGGGAGTCTTTTCGATTAAATGAAAAACTCTCAGGAAAATACAATAAGCCAACAGGCTTCTGCGCTCGGGGCCCGAACCCCCTCCCTGAGATTTTTCCTTTACATCTAAATCTGCGTGCTGTCTAAACTCAATTAGGTAACCATCGTTAACCAAATAATGTTGGTAAAAGACGATTGATGCCTTTCATGGTAGGAATATAACAGTCCAGGGCTTAGTTGAACTCCTGCAACTAGTTTTCTGGTGGGAGTAGCCCATAATAGCGACCACAGACGTGACACTTCTCGCAAAATAGGATGCTCGCTCAAAGCCTACAGCGTATGCACGTGTTTTGGTAAGCTAACGGTCATCTAGTATTTACTCTGACTTCGACCGGCGCCGAATCACGTTAGTTAAGCGTAGTATTCAACTAAAAGGTTGCGGCTCCAGTTTACCTCCGACCCTCCGCCATCCCGTCCATCATTCTCGCTATTCCCACGGGGAACGCGGCGAGGCCGGTCCGTGCACGCTCGAGCCGTAATCATACGTCAAGCCGACCTATATAATTATGACCAGCACCCGGTCTCCATGCGCTTCCATGTCACCAGGGCTATTAACCGACACGTGTTAAATCACGATAACTGACACTCATGTGTATCACTTAGGCAACAAAATTTATTATCCACCGTGTCCGATGGTTAATAGCTCCCCATCGGACTATCACGAAACATTAATAGGGGCAGCTCTAACCACGTTGGGCGTTGTAGTCAAACCATGCCATCGGAGGGATGGTATTGCCTAGTTGAAGAGGACTGAACAGATCCTCAGCCTTTAAAATTATTGCCGAAAAAAAATGTTCCAATAATCAGCCATCCAGTTATTACGGTACGACAGTAACTGGTTATAACAACATGAAATTTCACTAACAGTTACTCACTCCCACCACCATTGAAGTGTCAAGAAGTACTTACCAAATCAAGGGAATGTTGAGAAGTACACGTATTTCCACGACAAAATTAAATCGTCTGGATAAATTTTTACACCCTCGATATTTCCGAAAAATTCTGAATATATGACAGACTAATATTATTTGTCTGTCATGAGAGAATAACTTTCTTTTTAATCTCTCTCATCTGTACAGTTGTTTGTCCGATCCTGATATATAAAATTCAAAGTTTGTTTCTATCTGTGCGTTATATTTCCAATAAATTAATTAACCCCGAACCGATGTTGAAGGGAGTGGTTGCAAAATGATCAGCGAGTTTGGACGCAAAACATAGGCTAGGTCAGCACCTCCAGGACTTCCTTCCACTTCACAAACACTACCCGTTCGCAACCGGTTTGTTTGGTTCCATAACTTGGTTATTATGGTTAGTAGATTTTGTTAGGAGGGAAAATCGAGACTGCTCGAGAAGCGTTGGATAGGAATTGGATATTTCGTGCCACGGAGAGGTTTCCTGCTGTGCTTGATGTTAATTGTCAATCATTGTTACCGGTGTATTACGAATCCGCTGAGGTGAATACTTTGTTTGCCAAGCGGAGAACAAACTGATGCAAGTTGAGTAAGGAAAAGAAACAGGTTGGGGCGTTACTAATTAGGGCACAAGTGCCTTACACCGCGGCCTTGCAGAAAAAGGGGCTTCGCGAGAAACAAGGTTGCCCCATTCTCCATCTCCCCCCTTCGTCCTCCTCTTATGCAAATTACAGCTAACCGCCTGAAGGGGAAAAACAACGGCTCATCACTGCCTGGGAAAAGTGAATGGAAACACGGGCGGGGTGGGTCGGGTTGGAGCGCGGGGGAAGGGGGTTGGATGTCTACTTCCTAGGCACTTTCAAGAGCGTCATTCCGCCACTTTGAAGAGGGCAGCTCGCCAACTCGAGTGCTCCGGCGTCGTTAGCCGCTCATCATCCTCCTCACTTTTACCTTTGGCTTCCATCATCCGCTCGGAAGAGGTGTAAAGTGACATCGGTGTGTTCTCCAGTCCCGACAACGCCGTTGTCGTATTTGCTTCTAATTGGGATGACGACTCCTTCATCCTGCCATTACCGCGCTTGAAGAAGATTTCAGTTCTTTGACGTTGGATGACATTATTATGAGTAACGGACATACTTACACGAAATTTGTTTTACTGTCTCGCACATTTAGCGACGTTTACAATAGGGCGAACCACATTATTATCCACACACTGCTGCCAACATCTGTGGGCCCATGTATGTGTTGAGTCCAAACTTCAGGAGACTAACGAATTTCAACCATTCCTGCCAGACTTCTACGACTGATTCATCTGTTCAAGTTATTTTGCTTAAATTCAAAATGATCAAAGATGATCATAATTAATTTGCTTCAGTTAATCTTCCATTAATAAGAAATTGTGTGTACCAGTTTACTTATACATTTTAACTTTCGGGGGAAGAATATAATTGTTGCCCAATATCCACGGGGGTTTAGCGTAGGGATGGGCACATACGCATTCACGGGGAGATTCGGGCATTTCAAATCGGGGCAAATTACCCGAAAGCCCCCATGCAGGTGACCCTCTTTAATAAACGTTTTTTCATGCTGAATGTGATGGTAAAATCGGATTGGAGATATCTCAATCCGTTCAAACTAGAGCAGTTTGAGATTATGAAAAGAGATAGATAGTCGAAATTGGGTAAATTTTGTTTTGAAATTCTATAGCATTCAAAAATATCCTAATTAAAATGAGGTATCAGTAGTCAGAAAATAAAATTGTTAATTTTTGCTAATTTTTCCTCATGCAAAACTAGTTTTTTTTTTCTTTTTGTTGAAAATCTGCTCATGACTGGAACTCTTTTAACCATCTTCTTCAGCGTTGAAGAACCTTTAAAATGAGGAATATTCACGCACTAACACTGAACGAACGAACGAACACAATTATAAGGACACCGATATCGAAATTGTCACCCGATATTGGAGGACACATATCAATATCGATGTTTTGTCTAGATGTCCTATCCCTAAGGCAAACTCACCACATCCATCACAGATTACTCTACTAGAGGTGCCAGAAATGTTATAAGAAAGTTTAAGCTGTGGAAGTGGAATGAATTCAATACGACTCAATTCATCATTGCCGATCACATGAGGGTAGATTTGTCGGTCATGGGAAAGGTAAAACGTCATCAACGACCATTTTGATGGGTTGAGAGCTTATCCAAAATTTCAGATTCGCGGCGAATAATTATGAATTGATTATCTGAAGAAGCGAAACAACATCGTAGTTGCAGAGAAGGAAAATCAAAGAAGCCGGATTCCTAATATGTCATATTTCAACTACATCCATCAGGAACTCGAGTTTACTATTGTGGTCTAAAACTAGAAAACAGGACTTCCACGTTTGGGCATGATAGCAACAAGATCATTGGATAGCAATTGATTAGTGGAGAATACCAGAGAAAAATTGACAGATATCTCATTTGTGAAACACATCGTCCCTTTGGAAAAAAATTACAGTAGGTCTGGATTTAATTATGCTTTTAAGAAGAAAATTAAAACCCCTGTTTCACAGTGATGACCCTGCTGGATACTTTAATTAAAACTGTGACCCAGCACGAAGTTGGTTTACTTTATGCATTGTAATATCAAACAGGAAAGAAAAACACTTTTTTATAAAACAAGTATTATACATGTTATGTATGATATCCATTATTATGATAAGAAATAGTAGAATGGTTCATTCAATACAAATCCATGTAACTGTTTTTGAATTGCTTACCATTTCTCATCGATAAAATTGCGTTTATTTTAGTAAATTATTTATTTATTAATCGCATATTTTTATATTTGGGGGTCATTTGAGCAAATTTAGTTTTTAAATTGGGAAGTTTCAATCGATAGAATCGATTTTTGCGTTCTCTCATATACAAAATACGTTGAATAGTTGGAAATTCGATTTCCTGAATAGATCCTCAGAAGGATGATGTCTTGGTTTGTTAAATATTACCTTTAGGGTCATTTTTCGAATTCCAAAAATTTTATCAATTAAATATTTGAATGTACCACCCCATATTTTTATTACATACTATCAGATCGACACAAACAAAGTTTGATAAACGTTTTTAACAAATCTTCTAGATAGAAATTAAATTCGACATAACATGTAGGCACATTTCCTGATTTTGAGGAACTAGTTTTGAACGTGAAGGCCCCACTTCGTGGTACACCAATTTATCGACTCATGTCAAGGACGGAATCAGTAGTGGAGATCTGAGAGCAAGAATGTATTTTCAGTGAATCTTTCATATATAATTAGGGTCACGTTTACTCGAGATATTGATGAAACAGAATTTGAAACGTTTATAGTCAATTTATTTGAGATTATCCACTAGCCCATATTTTTCCTGTATTTATTAAAGCCACATCATCGGCAAACATGAAGATGTTTCACATAAAAGGATAGGATAGGTCCTAGAAGAAGTGCCCTCCGAACAACCGTAGTCTTGAATGATAGCATTACTCATTGCCTATCATATGCACACAGCTTGCTCTCTTGCACTGATGTAGTCTTTTAATAAACCCAATACGACTCCTGAAATACCGTATTTTTCAAGCTTTTCAAACCATTCTTCTTTTGAACACGGTATCAGAAGCCTTGGCCACATCGAGGCACGTTAGTACCACTTTATCTCCATCGTCCCATCCGCCGTAGATTTCTCCGGTGATTTTGAAGAGTTTATCAAATTACAGGTACGTGTAATTGTGTGTGTACTTGGTGCTATATCACTCATTCTTAGTACAGGTGCCCTCGGCTGAAGGAAAATATTAGTCGATTTTCTCAAGTACTTGATGAAGGTGATTCAACTACCGAAAATACTAGGGTACCCCAACTGTGCCTGCAATGACGTCCATATTGACTTACGATCAGGATGCCATCGCATACAATGACGCCTTTCAGAGTTTGTGCTGGGCAAATTAAATGCACCTACTTGGGATTTCACGGGAGACCGGCACCTAACTATAGCGCCATAGATAGAAGAACCGTCGTGAATTACGATTCAGGACCGACCCCCAATTCCGTCGGCGAGCGATTTACAAACAGCAGGACGCCATGCGAGACCGATCTAATTCGAACGGACGTGTAAGCTATTAGCTTAAAACGTGAGACAGTTGTAGAGCAGTCGGCACTGGGTCGGCGTTAGCACCTCGAGGGCCCTCGTCCCTTCTCATAAGTAGAATATAAATAGAAGATTAGGAAGTTCCTATCTCGGATCGGATTGGGCTGTCAGCGGCTCGGCTCGGGCTCACTCGTAATTGAGTTCCCGGAACCTGGATCAGTTTCGAGTAACAGGCGGAGCCCCTCGGCCGTTGAGACGGGTTCGAGCCATTCATGTCATCAAAGCGCCTCCAGTATTGACACTGCCAAAAATACCATCAAATGCTCGCAGTAATCGAAGGGGCGAGATCGATTTCGTTGAACCCTTTCTGTCCTTCAGTAGGGCGTCTCCAGACGGTTCGTTCAGGATGAATAAGAACCCTAGTTGAGTATCAAATAGGTTAACGATTGTTTTGCTGATGCTCGTACGTCGTAAAGTGACAAAGAAATCGTACAAAGCAATGTATGGTGTACTACAAGTAAAACGCTGCAAAAAACTTCACAAAGGTTTATTTTATTATTAATATTTTTTTTTTAACGATCCTCAACCCCGCTTACCGTTATACCTCAACTTTTCTTGACTGCTAAGTCATAAAAATCGAAGATAAAAAATTGGGAATTGAACAATTTAAGTTAACATAAAATTTCTTAAACGTTTTCACCAGTAAATCGAGAATTTCCGACTCAGATAACCTCAGACTGGCCTGGGACCCATCTCAATCGATTCGGCGTCCAAAATTGGAAATCACAACCCACTTGCCAATGTCAGTGAAGCCTTCGAAAAACCACGTTATTCAATCATGTCATCTATGCATCTGATGTGATTTTTAGCGTTTCAATTACAATACACTTGGAGTGAGGGGTTTACCCGATTTCATTGACAGTTTTCGTTTCCGCTCAACTGTGACGCTGTTCTAGAGCTGGGAATCGATAACACAGGCTCACAAAAAAGAAAAAAAAACTTCAAGATCCGTAAAGTAGACTAGGGTATCCCTATGTATTTTTCGATGCTGAATTCGAATCCAGGGTCCAAAAAATCCCCTGACCCCCAAAATTTTGAGTTATGGCCAAAAAACTACTCTTAAATTGGTGTCAAAACCTTTTTTCTGAGTCATAAGATTGGGATGAACTACGACATCTTTCTAAATTAATTTCTAATTTTTTTTCTAACTTCAGACAAGGAGAGTACTTGGGGAAACTTACTCCCCCTAAATAACCCCCCGCCACCCCTTGCTAAGGGTTGAAATTTGAGTTCTGACGCCAAGTCGAGTGGGGGTATGGATTTCTATGTTTTTGGGGTTCCTGAGATCGAATTTGAACTTCCAAGAGTCCGTAGACACCTCTTCTTCCCTCAATCACCCCCTCCTTAGGGTTGAAATTTAATTTTTTCGCGCCAAGTCGAATAAGATAAGGATTTCTGTGTTCCCAGGATAACGAATGTTATGTATGACGGATTACTTAAACCTTCTAATTTTCGCATGGGCTCATTTGACTGATATCAAAGAGATATCTGTCTTCAACAAATATATAAAAATTTTTGGTATTGTATTTCCTTAAATCTGTTAGACCTTCTTTTGAATTTATATACAATAAGTGAGAAGTATTCACACACAACTGAGATTATTCATGTTATGTTCGTTGTGGTGATACCAACATCGTGTTTAAGCTTCCATGTCTCTCTATTTGAGGCCTGTGATCTCGCTCGTGAGGCCGCTCGAATGGATCAGCATCGAATTGACCTAAATGTCAAAGCGATCACTGTAGGGCATCCCTCTGAAACCCCTTAGAATTACCTTCTCTGCGGCCACCTTTTCTTGGGGAGGCCATCCATCTTACGCCGCCGCCCTTTCCAAAGTCCTGTCGAGAAAGTCTAGCTAAGTCCCTTAGCCCCTATAACGAATTTAACTCGGGTAAAGGGCCTTCCAGGATTGGGGGAGTAGGTAAGGCGGTAGTTTACCGAAATGGTGGTGTAACGGGAAGGGCACACATCAAAGGGTTTCCCCGCCCGACCGCCAGCTCTATCGTACCCTTAGGGGTCTTGAGTTACAGGTCTTCTCGCTTCCCCTCCGTTATTCCTTTACCCCCACTCCGTCGCTCTTATTCACATTCACCTCTCCGCTCTCTCCTGCTAGCTTCAATTGGGTACGAGGGTCGTCTCTTACTAACTTTCATAGGACCCTAACAGGAACAACAATATCGACCTCACATAAGCGGGGTAGACTCCTTGTACACACACTAAATGTCCTCCGCAACGTTTTCAAGTTCAATGCAAATGGTGTCATAATATCCGCAAATGTGCAAATACACACATATCGACAGGTTTTTCCATACGTTGGGCCAGTACAAAACTAGTTTAAACCTCACTCAACGCCTGTACTAATGTTTAAATTATGATTGTGGTTCATGTTCGCTGTTCAAGTTCCTACATCAAGGTTGTAGTTTGTGATAAAAGGTAAGCTCTGCTTAAAGTTGACCAGCCGTTAGTTGTGGTTTAAACTGAATACAATAGGTTTTTGGAAGAGAACTTGGGCTTGGCGCTGTTTTTTCGTTATTCCGTTATATTTCGTTATATGTCCATTTAAACAGTGCAAAAATGCCACTCATAATAAAAGATATTTCTGCCGATGAGGACAATGTGGGGTTGTTAATGTGATTTCTAGGTGGCCCACACGCTCAAATCATTTTCAAAAGTGAATGGAACATGAATTTTTTGTGAGGTTTCGCACGTCCGAGAGGACCGTGTGGGCGGTTCTCCTAGGAATTGAGAACCAAATCAGCACGTCATCAAGGAACAACGCCTTAGTTTCTAAAGAAAAGTTGCTGCTGACATCAGAGTACTATGAAAAATGTTGTACGATTTTTCGGTGGTTTTTTTTAAAGTATACAGCACGGAGAAAACACAACTAGTTTGGTGTGTGATTTGAGGTTGCGCACTCTGTCAAGCTCTTCTTATCCTGAGATCAACTCCTCGTCAACAACAGCATACCTCAACAACTTCAACACAGGTATTCGTACCTTCATTGGTCGAGAGTGGACTTACAGATCTCCAGGCTGATTTCTAGAGCCCTGATCTGCAGGGGCCAGTCTTTGAATTACCTCCGTCGGAGTACGAGCCTGATTTTGGTCACTTTTGATTTAAGGATTTACTTTTATGATTTGGCAAGATATCGACCGTTTTTCCTAGGTAGGAAGGAATTCCTAATACCTAATTGTATTTGTTATTTCTGGGATAATAGCCTTTTTATTGGGCCACCATCTTTCCCAAAACCCAAGAGGTGAGAGAAGTCACAGTGGGATCCCAATAACTCGTTACACTTGAATGCCACATGGAACGGAGGTAGACCAAATTAAGGCAGGGTTTCATTCTGAATTTCGTTTCTCTAGATGTGAACAGGAAATGTGAAAAAATAGTTCTGATCCTGAGAAAACAGGAACGTACAACAGGGCGACTGATTTTAACACAACAAACCTGCAGTTTCACCTTCCCTTCAAAAAGGTCAAAAGTACACTATGATCAAAAACAGTAGTTAACAACATGAAAATATTACTAACTTTGTTGCCTCATCAGCTTAAGTCGCTTTCTGGTCTTCTTCTTCCACTTTTTTGATATTTAAACTACAGTTCCACAAACCTCCGTGATAAGGGCTGGTACACTGGATAACGCAAACATTAGCTTACGCTAAGTTTCAAAATTCAGCTAAGTCTCATTTTAAACCACAACTTATACCCTAGCTCTTAACAATGGACTATTTTACCCTTCAACCGCACAGATCCGATCATATGGGTGTGATAACGGAATTGATCAGGGAGGAATATCATTCCTGATATTTCGAGTGAGGGGTGTAGCAAGTGAGATTTCGGCAAGGAAACCTTAGTAGCTAAAGTTAAGCTAATTTGTGTTGTTCCACTCACCTAATTTGAAAGACATGAGCGGCGGTTCCCATGGAGGTTGGAGGCTCAAGAGGGGAAAAAATAGTATAAACCTCACTACCTACAAAAGTTTTTTTTTTCAAAATGGCGTATCAGCATTACAGCTTAAAATTATGTGTGCTAACTTGGGTAATATTCCGAGAGAACTGCAGTGATTGATTAGAAACGAGAAAATTGATCAAGTTTCAACTTTTATTTTTTAGAAAAGTCGATACCCAAATGTGACCGAAATTTTGAAATGACCCATGTAGCTTGTTATGGAGAACAATAAACTAAAATAACGAATTCCTGAATTTGATTTCAGGGAAAATTTAATTTTGAGAATGTTTAGGGACTCAGCAATAGCTGAGTTTTCTACCTAAATGAAACCTACGCTCCCTCTGCAATATGGGTCGGAGACCATATGCAGAATTTCGGTGGAAAAACAAATTGATATTGTCGTATGGTCGCTTAAACAATTAATCTGCCGTCGATATTCCCGGAGCCGTCCGTATTCTCGTCTACACATTATTAAAACTCAGCTTTTCAAGGCGGCGAGACGGAGTTTTTGCTGACCGGTCTCCCCCGCGGGTTTTTGCCTTTTCATCGACTTCACGTCCGGAGCTCTCCTATAGAAAGCCGCCCCCTCGCTACTCTCTCCTCCCTAATTATCAGCCCCTCTCGGAGTTTCGACTCGGACCACGCCCGTCTCGTTAACGTCTCCCTCCAATTAAAAGGAAAAAACCTTCGATTTTCCCCGACTCCCCCTTCCCGCCCGCCAGTTCGGACCCGGCTCCGGTATTAATCGAGTTTTTCAAGCGTGGACAGTCAGAGGGCTCTCTGCGTTTGACGCACAGCGAACCTTGAAAAGTACGGCTCATTACGCCCCCCCACTCACTCCACAAGAAGCATTGACAAGGAAAATGAATGAACATTTTCGTCATTGATGTTAAACCGAACCTGACGTTCTGATGAATTTATCATTTTCAGAATGGTGGAACTACACAGAATTACATGGTTGAGAAATAATTTTAATGGGCAAACTATAGTATTTTATATCCTGATATATTAAAACATTGGGTAACTATAGAACAAACTATATTCACATTCAAGGGTTCTCGTGAATACGGGACTTTTGAGAAATGGAAAACTCTCCACCGGTATGAAATGACCTGTCCATCAGACATTGCCCAAACTTTCATAGCGCTTAAAGTGGCTCGAGTTCGCAAAATTAACCTTTTATTGCATTCGTTTTGTTTTTCCTCTAGAACATTAATTTTCATTTTCTAATGAGTTCCTGAATGAAGGAAAAATGCGAAAACAGAGATGGACAACCCTGATTAACGAATACTTTTACAATTACACTTGCGATAACAAAATTATTCGTGAAAGTATTCGAATAACGAGTGTAATCAATTAATTGTATTTGCGCGACGCGATTACATACTTTTTCGAATACTTTTGAATATTACAGTGGTCCATGCCGTTGATATTAATTTTTGATGTTCATTCCAGACGGTCCTCTGCCTGAGTTTAATTAATGAAAATTTACTTTTATAATTAACCCTAAAAAAAATCTGCATATTACACAAAGTCAGAAGCAGACATAGCTCATAAATGAACAATAAAGTAGAGAATAGTTTTATGAAATATTAAATTTTTAGATTAGTAAAAATTAAGATTTGAAATCAAACGATGTTTCCATATCTTAACTTCTTGGTTTTCAACGAATTTATTGTTACCCGCAAAAGGTAGGATGGTAAAGAATTGAAAGAAATAATAAATTATTTAAAAAAATTGAGGGAAGAAAATAAGAAGAAATTTAAGAAAAGTATTGGAAGAATTAGAAGAACTGAAACTCTTTTTCGATAATCGTGGGCCATACCTAAAGAAGTGTTTCTTTGCGAAATCGACCCAAATGGCAACTTGTGAAGTTTGACTATTCTAGCCTAATGGAAAAGTGTGGTGTGCCATAAGGTCACAATTTTGAAGAATTAGGTAGGTATGTCTGCATTTTCCAAATTGTTGGTAAATTGAAAAAAAACTTTAGGCTAGTAAAATTGTTTGTGATGCCAGTGGGGTTACTTGAAAGGAATAGCAGTTATACTTATTTTAACATTATGAATAATGATTGCGGAAACTCAACAGTTTTGTCGAAGTTTCGAAGTGAAAAATAGGTGCAAAAATTGGGATTTTGAGAACAAGGTTGTGTGGGGTATCGTTTTCGATGTATGTTGTAAAATTTGGACGCTGGATTGATTGGAATGTGTGTCAACATTCCAATTTCAAGAGCGAAGTATGGTTAAACTGTCAAATTTTACTTTTCTCAGCCCGGGGTCATTCACACAGCAGGGGAGTTATGACAACAAAAACATAACTTTCCTCTTAATTTTCCCTTCACTCAACAACGAAGATTCTTGGATTCTTCCAGGATTCTCTCTTCTGAGACTTCGAAAAAAAAGTAATCGTTATTCGCATCTTTAATCGCAAAAAAAGTATTCGTCAATCGCATTTACTTTAAAAGTATTCGTTAATCACGAATAATTTTGTAATCGTTAATCGTTTTGCCAACGAATAACGATTGCTTCAAAAGTATTAACGACCACTTTTCACGATTAAATTTGTAATCGCAAAAGTATTCGTTAATCGATGAACGCCCATCTCCGGAAAAAAAATTCTCGACGTCTACTTTTTCGGAAAATTTTAAATACACGATTGTGTAGAGGAATACTGAGCAACAAGGGAAAACTGTGAAAATATTTCTGAATGTTAGAATTTTGGGATTGTGGTAGGAAAGTAAGGTAGAAAACATTTGTATTAACTCCAATCATTCAAAACCGTATAGTTGTCTAAAATAATGAGGATTAAGACATTTTTCTTACTTAGTTCTGAAAATTATTATTATAAGTCTCACAGGTAACGTGCAAAAACGCACATTTCGTTTCTTGCAACTGCCTTTTTTCCCCCACCGCTTACGGTCAGCTTTGATAAAAATACGTAAGTGGTCTACACGATCACGAATCACACTTTCGGTGGAATGGACTTCCACTCTTCATCAGTCACTTCACAGGCGACCAATTATTCCACTTCATGCAAAACTACGTCACTACGACTATCCTCATTCAGTTCATATTCATCAACATTGGATTCCTCATCTCTACGGCAAGTAATTTCCAGGGGAGGTCGAAATTCACGTTCACTAAGATCACGTTTGTGGCATCTATCGTTCAATTCGTTCTTGTGGTCCCGTCAATCCACAGGGTAATGGGCAGGCGGAGCGTTACAACGGAATTATTTGGAAGACCGTTCAACTAGCTCTTCTAAGTCAGAATAAGAAGTTTACGCAGTGGCAGCTCGTGCTTGACAACGCTCCACATAGTATTCGTTCCCTGTTATGCACCTCAACCAACGACACGCCACACGAGCGCCACGCAAACTGAGGGGGTGAATGTGGTGATTCAGTGTATTATTATTATTGTTAATGATTCATCGTCATGGATTCCCCAAACCTAAATTTCTAATTTCAATAGTCTCATTATTCATGTCGCGTTCTTAAGTGAATTAAAGCCTAATTAAGGTAAATTGCTCTATATTTCTTCACAGTTCTTCATCTATAAAAACAATCATAAAATAAGAATTGAACACGTGGTGCAATAACTTCCCTGGAAGCATAGTGTTCTTTCGGTGGAACATTCATATTTTCATTTAGTTACTTTCAATTTACACTCCAAACTTGGATTTGAATGATCATTTGACACTAAACAACATTGGAGACAAGGACGAATTTTCTTGAAGAGGTATTTAATCAGAAAACACAAATTTCAATATCAAGCACTAATCTTCAATATATTAGTATGCGCCCCACAAACCTTAGTGTCTATGATAGTATGCGCCCCACAGTGCTATGCAGAATATATATGTCGAGAAAAAGGTACTCGTACACAGGAAGCTTTGCGGAAGGTACTTACAAGAAATCCTCATTGAAAGGTGCCTTGTCAAGGCTCTATCACAGTTCAGGGTCAGTGTACTTCTTTGACGTCCTTCAGGAATGCGACGAACAGGTCTGGCTCGTTTTTCCTAATCATTCGCCAACAGTAAGTGTCCAAATGAGACAGGAGAAGCTCGCGAGTAGTCCCTCTCGGTCGACTGAAGGACAAGATGGGATAGGTTGATCATAATGGAACATTATACTTTGTTTTTGCGATAAGCCCGTTGTCCTGCGAGAGTTGTATAAGATGAAACACAACTTCGCGATTATGTACGAAACAAACACCGCTGAGGGGCACATTGCGAGTACATAAGTGTGAGGCGCGTACTAATAGAGAAACGAGACTGTGGGGCGCATACTAATATAGCACCTCAAGTACTTGGACATGCGGCGACCTGCAAGGTGATCTGATGGAAACTTTAAGAAAAATATAAATTGAACAGAAAAGCCTTGTTGCATGTCGTTCCATCCAAGGGACACAAAATAGTTCATCAAAAGAATCAGAGATAGAAACGAGAGCATAAAAATGATGGTGTCCCTCTGGAGGAAAACCATGCTTTTAAGGGTTAAGGCACCTTGTTTTCTGTTTCGATTGTTTAAGGGGGCCTACAAGGAGTAGGAGAGTGCGGCTAACTTTCGAACGACTCCTTGAAGAATGTTGGTCTTGATTTTAAATAGTCAGTATTTTTATCTAGATTCTTTGATTTTGTTCAAAATGGTCTGAAGAATTTAGTAAGCTCTTCATCAGTGACACCGCAGCGGTTTAAGGAGATTGAATGAATTTGTTCGCTTATCGTTTCTAAACAGACAACAGTTGCAGCTGAACATACTGATGGATGGATATTTCAGAATTAAATTTCACCTGAAGTATATACACCTCTGATGCTGCAATTTTACATTGTTAAAGAACATCGGAAGTTCATGTCTGGATGTCTGCACCCTACTCGTATACCAGCATATCGATTTCCGAAACTTTATGATTATTCCAGTTAATAATTCTTTCCGATCAGAGGTGACTCGTTGCCAGGTCATTTTACAACAGGGCAGAGTTGGCTACCGATCACATTCACTAGAAAATTACACAATTATTATCAAAATGTCATCACCTCGTTCATAGCTGGTTTAACTACTGGAGCAGGCAACTAAGTACATACACCTACAACCTTCCCAGGGGACTACACAACAATATTGATTACTTCGTCAATATAGCGATACAGTTGAATTAGTTTCACATCTTCATTTGATGACCGATTCTCCAGAGTGTAGTGGTTCCATCAAGATGGTACTTGCTGAAGTCCTCCACCATTCAGGATATACGTTTCACCTCCATCAGGTAGATTGAGAGAACATTATCGCATGGGTCATGTTCGTTCTGTGTGATTCGTTTGAGTGGGGACGATTTTCGTGTTACGTTATAGTTCTCAAGGCAGCTTGAAATTAAGTTCCTTGCACCTCTACCACTTCGAGAGAGTCCGGGTTGAATGGGGTGGTGTATTTGTTTGAGTGTATGCGTTTCAGTCACTTATCGCCTATATATTATGGATGTTCCTTAGTTTCCCTTTTGTAGTCATCGTCCTATTTCATCTTGATCTTAATAGCCTCTTCATTCTGCTTAAATGTCGTCATCAGGTTCAAATGAAAAGTCAGATTAAAAAAAACGGATGTTGCTGATGTGAGCTACGAGTTGTATTTCCGTTCAGCAGTAAGAACAACAACAGAGCATCAAAGTAATCGTTACCTCCATTACAGCAGATCTGATGGTCTCCTCCTGGCTCACTATAGAATGATATGCCCTGTTAACTTCAAGCCAGAGACTGTTCACTATGTGATGCTTCATTCCCAGTTCCCCCAAGGCTGCAACAACTCAAGGGGACCGCCATCAGCTTTTATGGAACGAGGAATTGAAACATGAAGATAATTGTAAATAGGTGTTTGGCAACTCCGGGTATATATTACCAAGTTATAACTTTTAGCCAGCCCCATGACCTCACACGCATAGTGATATTGGTCAAAAATCGGTGAAAAATGTGCCTAAAACTTGAGTTTTCGGAGTTTCTTTCTGACAGGCAAATGATGTGTCATTTTCTAGTACTTTAGAATGATAAATTGATGGAGATAGGTTTCAGATCCGTAGAAACTCACCCAAACAAAAGAATCCCAATCTTTGAACGTAAAAGTGACACCAAAATACAATGACAAGAACAATCACACAGTATTCAAAAAATAGTAAATGCATGTGCATTGTGTTGTACTTGGCAGCGCCCGATGGTTTCGCACTGTTCTGAGGCCAGTCTCAATCGATTTGGCTTCCAAAATCACTTGGAAATAATTACTCGTTTTATTGTGAGGTTTATGGAGTCACTTTGAGGTTCAGAAATCGCTATTATTTGTGAAGGGATGATTTCTAGGAAACTACACCCCTTTTGTCTATGTCAGATAAAAACCTCGAAAAAACACGGTTCGGAAAGTTTTTTGATCAAGTTTTGGTCCAAAGAATCTAAGCATGTAAAGAGATCTAGATGGAATAAATGAATGAATGATCGTTCATTCATTCATTCTAGATGGTTAGAAGTTAGGGTCAACTACACACCATGTGTTAAAGAACGGATTTTTCAAATCTATAGAAAGGCCTTTTACGACCCTACGTTGGAAATACATTGTAGATTTGTAATCTGTGAGGCGTGAATGATGAAATGTCTCTTGCGAAGTTTTGACTGACATAGGCCAGTGAGGCGTCATTTCCCAGTAATTCTGGGCCAAAAACAGTGTGGAATAGGTTTCAGAATCGCAAAAACGTCGTCCAAAACAAGTAGTCGCAATTTATGAACTTAAACGTGACCCGCAAACCTCAATGACGCGAGCAGTCACGCGTTATTCAATGAATAAAAAAACCCTTGTGTCGGAATTGGCAGTGTTTTTATCTGAGCATGGTAATTTGCATGAACTTTTTCTCGCTCTATTACAGAGGTTCAAAGTTGAAAATGTTAACCGAAACGGGAGGAGTGCGTGTAAAGCAATAGGGTTTAACAATCGAACCTGAAGGGCGGTGATTGGGCCTGAGGTGATTGCATCTAAATTTCATGGGCGTTCATCGTCGACAGTTCGGTTCGGGACAAGAGCTTGCGGGAAGCGCCTCTCTATCAATATTGTAATTGTGATCATTAGACCGATCTCTAGAGAGGCCAGAGCTGCGGCCGAGTTCCTTTCAGTGCAATTGAGTTCGGACACATAATGGGGCGGGCGGTTTGCCCTCGAGCGTTTGAGTGCAGCCTCTTGTGTCCAGTGGGTCCGGACCGCCAGACGAGCTAGTTTCCGCCCTAATTTACGTCCGGCAAACGGTTCGATCCAGCGGTGAACGGGGTCAGACGGCGTTGATATTGATATGCCCCCATCACTGCTGTGAGCGATGATTCCACTGTTGGAATTAGCTCAGCTCAACTAGATGTGCGATGTGCTATTGTCTGTACCTAACATTTGAGACCTGCGGATTGAAACACAAACTCTGTTCGACACAAGGCCACAGATAGGTAACATTATGGCTTAATGTTTCCAATTGATTCCAGAGATTTCACTGTTTCTATTCATTTAGTTTTGGCATGTCATTTTCAATGATGAACCAGTAATCGATCATGAAAAACATGTTTTCAACCTAATTAAGTGATTGCAAGCAAAACAATATCAATATTAGTAGAGGCATGTTTTTTGTGAAATTTTTGGGGAATTATTGTACCATATTGATAACACTTCACTGTGCAGGATTGAATAGAGGAAACCTACTGTGCTGTTTTAGGGTTAACGCCATTTTTTTTAATGCAGTTATTGGTCTTATTGATTGGTTGGGCTATTGGTGTATCGGATATAAATATCGGTTGGTGATGATACAGTCGTTGATCAGGATTGTCGGGCTCTGGTGAGGTAGCGCGACCCCATTTTTCAGTCTCCGTCCGTTTGAGAAAATACTAAATTACCTAGGCAGAGTACGTAGTCTTGTCCGAGTTCACACCGTTTACCATCCCGTCTCCCCCACGTTTCCCAAATTTGTGGTAGTACATTTTAATCTCAACAACTTGATGAATTGCGATATAACATGGTTATATACGAGTGTGTACGCGTTCAAAATATTTTACTAACAATACAACAGCAACGAACCCCTCAACTAACTGAAGTCAGGGCATTGGAAACTGTAAATAATGCACACCGATCAGTTCTCTCGTATAATAAATAACTTTGCCTATAACTCCCTCCTACGCATCACCGATTGATCGCACTTCTCCATTGCAATTACCGTTTCATTTGAAGAATGAGGGTGTTCATAGTAAATTTCAGACTCCATGTTAATCAACAGCTTCTGAGTGTATGCCTTTTAAGCCAATTTTGTCCAGTTCCAAGGCGCATCGTACCATTTTGAGTGAAATTTTACTTTATCTACTCGGGTTTTTGGTTGATGTAAGACGCGAACAGAATAAATCGGAACAAAAAGTCCCTCTCTAACTGTAATTTGTTCGACCTCAATCTCAATTTCTGACTAGAAAGGGAGGGAAACCCGCTTCCCCGCCCGTTTTCTGGACGCGATGACAATGATGGATCGCCTAAATGATCATTTTTGGTACATAGTCCGTCGACCACCCCTCCAGTCTCGCCTCTCTAGAATGGAAGAATGTTGACGGAGCTCTTATATGATTGCAGATGTAATTTAGTTAGGGGTTGGGGGGATGGAGATGAGGGCGCCGAGCTGTGTGGAGAGGGGTTCCCCCGATTTGTCACCGGCTCCCGTCGTTTGTCCCGGAGAAATTTGCTACCGTCACGAAGCTCTTATATCTTGGAATCGCACGACCTCCGACTATTTGGAATGAAACGTAAAACTACCCGACTTCAGTCTCAATAATGTCGTGTAATGTGGAATCAATCTTATATTCCCGTTCCAACGCGTTAGCCACTTTCCTCTTCCGTAGGTATTTAAGTGGCTCTGCCGTGGGTTTCTTGCAGTAAATTGCACAAATTCAGAAAATAAGTTGGCCCAGAAAACAATACATCCTGTTACATCCTTTCCCCAATACCCCATGAAATATATTAAACCAATTACCGAGACAAAACAGATTTGGAAAATGTTTAGTGGGATGAACTTTTGTATTATTGAGGAAACTACGTAGTTTGGGTTTTTAAAATTTGCTGTTTGTTTTAAAGCCCTACCCGTGGAAAATCTGAAATACTACGCCCAGAAAATCTACGAAAAGGTAAAACAACAACTTCTCGTTCAATTAGAAAAGTTCTTTATTGAAAATAATAAAATAAAACGCCCTGAGTTTTCAACCGTAATTAATTTCAGCTGTTATGTGAAATTAAGATTTTCTTCCAGGTACGATTACAAAGTTCTTGACAAGAGGAAAATATAATGGTTATAATAATAATGCATCTGTTTGTTGAACTTATTACGATAATCATTGAAAACTTGGTGCAACTACAGAAGAGTAGATTATCAAAACGCCGGAAATCATCACACAAAGGTTTGTTTTTTCTGTATTACGCTTCTACTTGAATCACTCTACTGTTTATAACGGATTGTACGTTGTAGATACATTACAAACTAGCCTCATCCTCTATATCTTATAATTTTAGTCTATGTAGCAAAAAAGAGCCTCATTTATATTTTAGCACGCTGATCGTATAGGAAAGCAATTAGCTTCAAGGGTGCTTAAACTTACCAGTTCGCATCAATACTTAGCAATTGACTTCTAGAGGTCTCAACATACTGTATTCTGATACAACGTAGATATATACTAATAGAACAACTGAAATTAACCGAGACAACAATTACCTACGGTTCATTTGTCTTACACTGTAATTAATGTAATAGATGACATATTAATTTTCTCAACAACTTTTGAAGAACTCATTTTATACCTGTCACGATTACCTACTAGAAGAATTTGTGACAAAAGGTTTTAGATTAAAATGTTCGAAATGCAGTTTTACGAGTAATTACACCAAATATTTGGGTCATATGATAGAAAACGATTCAATCGGACTACTGAAAGATTGTTAGCCGCAATCAAGAACTTTCTAATACCCTGGTGTACATGCGTTACCGATGTTTTGTGGTTTTACCGCAAATAAACAGTTTTGGTTTTAATTTTTGGATTGATTTCGTCGAAGAAAAGGATTTTGTGGTGGATTTCTGTCACAAATTGATCAATGCCTAGAGAAGACGAGATAACGAGTTATATATCATTCTGTGATTCTCATTCTACGGGACAATCGAGGTTTTGATTCTGACTAAAAAAATGTGTTTCCTAAATTTATGATTTGTTTATTAGACAATCTGGATGTTACTCTAATGGTATAGTGATGTACAAGCACGCATGATTTTCGATTGTTTCGTTTGTTTTCCTAATTTTATAAGACACAACAGTGATATGTATCTATGATAATGAGCTTTGTCAACCAAATAACGATAGAATTACGTAAACGATGTGTAGGTAAGGTTGAATGAGACAGATATTTAAACCGAAAACATTTTGATTCCTAGTTGAAACAAGATGATTAATTCAGCTAGTAACTACCACCCAATATTGAAGGTATCAAAATAATCACGGTTCACATAAGTGTAGGTGGGCTGGCATCTGATTTCAGTTTTTCCTGACTTTGTGCTAGAACAAGTATCACATTTTATTATTGGTATAGGTATATTTAGTATCAAATACCAAACTTGAAAAAAAAATGTTTCAAACAGCCATGACGGCTTTTGTGGTAGCCACAACAATGAAGTTTAAAATCGCCACGACAATGAAAAATCAACATTAACCTTCTGCAATTAGAAGTCTAATGAACACTTACAGAAATTGAAACTTGCATTAATTAGAGTTTTTACATCTCTATCCCAAAACGAGTGCTAAACAAATCAATAAGATTGATTAAGAGTGATTCTCGAACCCATAACAATGAGAAGTATGAAACGTACATACCTGTTTTAGAAACAGCTTACTTCATTTTTGGGCACCAACTGTATAAAAATGGCGGAACCATAGAAGGGATGGGGCGGAACCATATTGTGACGCTGTCCCTATTTCAATTCAAAATCTTATCAATAACCTCTTCGTTCACAAAGTGTGGGAGGTTTTCAGGCGTTTCCAAGGCAATATCAGTGGGTGTTAGGGCACCCTTCCCGAAATGCCGGAATCTAGTTGATGCAACAGCAGGACAATTATAGAGGATGTGCTCTGCTGTTTCCGCCTCTTCGCATCAGAGCCGGCATTCTACTGTCCTGGCCTTACCCATTTTGGGTAAGGTGGTACCTTAGGGGGCAGTGGCCAGTAAGAAGACCCACTAGTTTGCGAAAGGTCTTTTGCGCGTTTCCTTGAAATAGAGAGGAACCGCTTGGCTTGCCTCTGCTTAGGAGTGTTGTGCCAGTATTCTGTGCGTGTTGTGTCCTCCCATTTCTGAACCTGTTGAGTTATATAACTCTTGGTAACCCCTAGTTGGGGTTCAGGTCCAATTGGGTTGGACTCTGATCCCTTTTTAGCAAGGCGATCAGCTTCCTCGTTGCCCTCTATTCCCTCATCACCCGGCACCCATAGCAGCGTCAGTTTGTTGCCCTGGGCTGCAGCCTTGAGGGAGTTTAGGCAACTCCAAGTCAGCTTTGAAGTTGCCGAAAAGGCAGAAATAGCCTTTAGTGCTGCTTGGCTGTCAGACAGTATACATGTATATTGTTGCACCTTTGAGTCGTTTCCTGGCAATCTCTTGTGCACATATTTCTATAGCATGGGTTTCCGCTTGATATATGGTTGCAGTCGAACCTAGAGGCTTGGCCAGATTGAAATTGGGGCCTTTGATCCCCAGACCGGCGCCCCATTCATCACGGACCCATCTGTGTACCACACAAGTGAGCCTGATTTAAATTGAGGCATGCCTCTTTTCCAAAACTCACGATCATTTATGATTACATTAAAAAGTAGTGTTTCCTTTAAGGGCAGGGTTACCCCCTGGCGGGAAAAAACTTTGAATTGCCAAAAAATGCACTCATTTGAGAGAACTACGATGATTTTCCTCAAATTCATGACAATGAGACAGACTATCTAAATATATTGGGACAAACTTTGACCGCTTGATTCGTACAGACTATCTAAAAGTTAGTCCCACTTGTAAGCGCACGAACATCCAGTAACTAATTCTAAAAAAATACTAGTTAAAACATTTCCGGTAAATCGTACTTTGAGCTGATAAAATTTCGGATTAAGTTCCAATTTTGACTCAAGGACAGACCATGACAATGAGATTAGAGGTACATTTCTATCAATTACCGACATGTAAAATTAAGAGTAGCCGAACTTTATGACAGCCATGAGTAGGCCTAGTTACCACATAAAATCAACAAAAATAATTATTGGGAAAAGTTGAACAGAAAATTATTTATAAATGAAGGATAGCGATTGTCCCGTAAAATAGGAATCACCCATTTATGTTGGTCTCATTGAGCTTATATCCAACTGTCTGAAAATCGTGTTTATTTGTTACGGTGTTTGTTCAATGCTTCGAAGAAAAGCACCACCGTAACAAAAACTTTGGTTAATTTGTGGTGAATATTTTCGAACAAAAGATTCAAAGCTAATAATAGGAAAGAATTGAAGCGAAGAGTGGACTTGAACCGTCAACAAATCGTGAAAACGAGATTTGCCCTGTACGGAGAACTTCTGTTACACCCTCATTTTGTGATATATTCAACAGCTTTGAACAAAATGCTGGAGAAAAAATTTTCAAGATGAATTTTATTACTGCATTTGATAGTTATAGTGCTTTTATATTGTTTCTTATTGTTTATGTAGGTAGAGTTTTATTTCATCGAATGTAGGTTTTCACATCGGGGGATTCTGTAACAAATATTATTTATTCAATCTGGGAAATTTCGATCGATCCTGTAACTGTTAATCCACGATGTGAATAATACTTGGCGTTGTTATTTGCATTTAATGGAGTAACACCGAATCGCGGGCAGTTACATGTCCAGGAGGTCGTTGAATTCGTGTGTTTGTTGGAGTGTCAGTAATGGTGAAATATGAGTTGACGAGAAACCTGACGTTTCGGAGCATCACACAGCTGTCGATATGAAATGAACTGAGCTCGACTCATATAGAGAAACGTGACATACAGTTTCAACTGTACCGTACAGGCATTATACAGGCTACGTATCATGTGTATGAGCCTCCGAAAAGGTCCAATGAAAAATTTTATGAAATCGATTCACTTGTTGGTTATTTTAGTTTCAAACGGTATAGCTTTTTAATTACATTGAAAAACGAACTTCAAGGGTAGGTACCTCTAAAATATCAATAATTCTCAAGTTGATTCAGTTTTTGAAGGACGACAATCTGCAACTACTAATTGAAATTAGATATCTAATTTAAGATAGTTTGTTAAACAGCACAGTAGTTTTCAAGTTTCAAGCAAAGTTATTCCAACACGTTTACTGGGCAAGTCATTCATCAAGTGAATTTGAATGATGATTCACAAAGGAATTATATTTTTAATCGGTCTGTAGTATTCAAATTAACACCCAACTCATCAAAACTTGTAATGAAACCGCATCGTTTTTCAAAAATTAAACCGTTTATTCAGGATGAAACTTTCTGAATGTAAAATAATCCAAGATGAATCAAATCGGTAGTCCCGTATCAAGTCTCCACGTTTTTTCCAGGCATTCATTGAGTTCTCTGTTTGTCGTTTAAAAGCCTCATGATGAAATCATGTCTGAATTTACAAGAAACAAGTACCTACAAGAGTCATCATTTTGATGAAATTTATCTCATTCGAATTTCACATTTTACAGTCACTAGGCGGACATTGTTAATCCCAATAACAAATTTAGCTTAGATTTCACGATATCGTGAAAAATATTATGTTTTTGGTGATCATGTTATTCCATATTAAACTTTTTATAGTTCTGAAACATGGTGCTACAATAAAATAGTTGATCAAACTGATAGTTGACAAATATTGTGATAGCTTATACATATATTGATGACATATATAAAACCATATGTATATATTGTTGTATAGAATTAGTTTAGGGACGATGTGCGAGCCACGAACGTGAAAAGCTCGAGGTTCATCGTACGAGGTGCAGCTCGTAAATAGTGACTTTGCCTGCATGAAAACGGACACGATGGATGTTGAAACCAATATCTTATATACCGAGAAATGGGTAAATAATCGCCTCCAGCTTCCGTGGAGAAGGGGAGGTTCAAATGATAGATAAGGCACTTGATAAAGCACTAGTTTGTAACTTCAATAGCTAGGTTTGTTATTAAGAAAAAATAAATAAAATTAATAAAGTTCGGTGAAATTCGGATTTCTTCTTCCGATCCAAAATAATAAATTCTTCACTGGGGTTTATTATTCAATTGGCTTGCGTTCATTGAATTTCTACTAAGCTTTGGATGCTTCGTTTCACAATAGAGGGATTATTGAAAAATATGCATAAAAATCACAAAAAATAAGAACAGTAAGTGGAGTAACAACTAAATCATATTTTATGCTTACTCTAAGCTCTAGTGGCCACTCGAAATTCAAATCATCACTTGTACAAACGGTAGGTAAACGATGTAGGTAACTACAATACCCGGAGATTGGGGGTAAGGCACACAAATATCATCAATACCAATTGTTTTGATGAGAACCGATTTACGTGGTCTTGGCATATACCTGAAATTCAATAATCGTCTATCACTTGTGTTTAAAATTGTAGATTATCTCCGGACAGTTAGTTCATGCCATCAATTTGGTTCGGATTATCACGACGAGTGTCTATTTGGATGGATTTTTTATTTCAATCTTTTGCTCTAGCCGTTTCGGATCATGTGTACGGCGTCTGAAAAGAGTCGGATTTACACCCTTTACGAAAACAATGAACGAGACGTTAAATTTTTTTTTCCAGAGCGATTACAATTATTGAATAATTAACCAAGAACGAGACCAAAAGTTCATATTTTATGCTTACTCTAAGATGATTTGATCACTTGTACAAATCGGTAGGTTGTACAATACCCGGAGAGGAAAAATTATAGGTATCTCCAATGCCATCAATGATGAGAGTGTCTATTTGGAAAGAGCACCTGAGAGTCGTAGAAGCCAAGAAGGAGACCAAAAACCAGAGTTGTAGGTAGTCCAATGAATGATGAGATCGAGACCAAATCCAGAGAAGGTTGCCTCCAAATTAATAGGTCTTCGGGAGGCTGCAGCAAAAGAAAGGAACAAAATATAAAATATCTGTCCTTGAGGAGGCTGGAGCCATCTCCATAAATCATACTCTATTTGGAGTCTGGTACCTAGTTACCTCGATAAAACGATTTTCTGCAGAAACAATCAGTGCAGCGATGAGAAGTTTTTGAAATTTCTCTAGTCTTCCTTTCTGGATTTTCAATGATAATCTTGTACAAATTTTATTGGCATGATAAGGATGAAATCACTCCAACAATAACCTATGTGTGTTGACCAGGATGACGTTGGCTGGATATACATACATAACTATAACATAATGGCAGGACTGAAGTAGTCCCCATAGCGGGACGAAACGTTTCCGATAAATAAACCTAGTATACGCGCCAATCTGATATCTAATACCTGTATTGTACCAAAATTCTGTGAATAAACGTCTTGTATTCTCGTGTGGTGTAGAGGTAAAGTGAGAGGTTTATTATCTTAATCATGTCTACTTACATCACCAGTTCAATTCCCAGCCTAATGCGAGAAATTTTTTCTGTCAAAGATAGAACTTCATTTTTGAACTTTATAAATAATAATTTAACTGACAATATACCTTAAACAATTTAAAATAGAAGAAAAATATATTTTACATTTATTATAAAATGGGCCCATAATTTTTATGATTTTTCTCGATTCAATTTAAGCCTTTTTTCTTAATTTAAAATGTATTCTACAGTACCTCCTCATTTTATTATTTTTTGTTATTCCCTCAACAGACAAGGCATTAATTTGGTGCTAATTGAAGAATTAACATTTCTTGTCACTAACAGACAACATGCTATGAAATTAAAATAAATCGATGGTGTAATCATTATCTTACTCGTGAAATTGTAAGTTTACATTTAATTATGGTAACCGGTAGCATTTTTTCTTCTTCTTCTTCTAAACAACTGAGTGAGAATTAGTTCTGGATTTTACTGTTATAATTATAGCAATTGCAACGAGGTCTTTTGGATTTTGCTGTCAGGACGAACCCACACAGAAACGGTTAAGAGCTATCCCAGACCGAATCACTTCCGCGTAGTAAATAGTGGAAATAATATGTCTGCGACAACAGCTGGTCTCCTTTCACATCAACATTTGGTAAGCCGGTAATACCAATCCCTTCTTCCTCATGTCAAGGTACCGATAAACGCTGAGTCGACTAGCGTTGAGTTACGTATGAGACAAGCGATAGCTATACGGGGGAAAAGATACGAAAAAGCCGCGTTGGTGAAGGAACGAAGCGGAAGGACTCGGGAAGGTCAGGGGGAAGGGCTTGAGGGGGTAAGGAATGATGAAGGGAGAGGGGGGGGGGGTTATATTGATCCAGTTGCCAGCTAGGCCGGTGTTTACACTACCTTTGTCCCACATCTTCCCCGGCTGTCTCTCCTAGTCTGCCATCCGATATACACAAATATTAGTGCTTTACCCCCACCCCACGCACTCGTGCAGTCTGAAGGTACGCGCTGAAACCCGACACATCCTTATCACTCTCCGTCTTTCAATCGAACCTAGAGCACCGTGTTTGAGCCTTACGCCATCTGACATCATGTGAACATCCTTTTTGCGTATTTTATGTATATAGATTAGATTATAGATTTTTAATATTTCGGCTTTTGCCTTTTTCAAATTAAGGAGAAAGTTAATTTTAGTTTTTTGAAATTTTGACAATGATATATAATTATAGATATATAATTTTGTAAACCACTCAAAACGCCAACGGCTAGTAAGAGGTTCGGCTATCACCTACTTGATAGCGAATTTGGATTTAACTATTCCACATGATTTTATCCTTCTATTACAAAAACTGTCTAGGGTGAGGAACATTTCTCAGGTAGACATCGGCTACAACCTCAAATCTACGTTCAAAAGTAAGACGTTACAACTGCGATTTATGCCGGCAAGGGTTTGGGGTGTTAACAGTCTGAAGGTACGAGCTTGAACCCGGCACATCGTCGTACGATGCTCACCCTGGACAGTCACTGTAATAGAAGGATAAAATCATGTGGAATGGTTAGATCCAAATTCGCTATCAAGAAGGTGATAGCCGAACCTCTTACTAGCGATCTGTGTGTTTTACAAAATTAAGAAAATCCATCAACTTTCGGATGGAAGACGTATATTTTCATGTTGCATACCAAACCTAATATTATGGGCCAACATATCAGCCGTCTACCTGTAAGTCCATATGGACCCCAAAAATGAGTGTTTTTGACCAAATCCGTCTACTCTAGCAACCGGGTGACTTCACAACGGCAGACGTGCATTTTTATGTTACAACTTTCGCCTAGTATCTGGGTTTCAAATTTCAGCCATTTACCAATGACTTCATTTTCGACCCTCCCCCCGATGTGCGTTTTTGTACTTCATCTGCCCTAGCAACCCAGCGGCTTTTCAACTGCAGACGTGCATTTTTGCATTAACCGTACATTCAAGTATCATAGGCTACAATGTCATTTATTTACCAATCAGTTGATTTTAGACCCAAAAATATGCGTTTTTGGAGAGCGCCTGCCGCAAAGACCCAGCGATACTGAAGTGGCAGACTTGGATTTATGCGTTACCTATCAACCCAAGTATGACTGGCCAAAATTTCACCCATCAACAAATCAGTTGTTTCTAGGCCCTCAAATTCGTGTTTTTTACTACATCTGCACGTAAGAACACTGCATGCAGAGGAACATGGTTGAGTTGCTCATGGATCAAAGTGTCATTGGCCGAAATGGTATGCATGTACCTGTGTGTCGGATTTTCATAGTTTTGACGTCTTTTTCACTGAAAGCCATCTTTTAATCCGACAGCTTTAGAATGGCAGACGTGCGTTCTATATATAACGTCAGTGAGTAGTATACAAATCAATAATTGGTACTTTTCCATCGATCAGTTGCCTTTTTTTCAGCCGGGCTCCCAGACTATCGCCACTCTCCGTCTTTCAGTCCAACCTAGAGCTCGGCACTTGAGCCTTGCACCGTCTAACGTCATGTGAACATCCTTCACACATGTCGAGTTGACGTGTACTTTTATACCATACATATCGCCATCACCTATTAGGAGATGCCTGTAGCTGCATAACTAAATTTGAACCCAGTTCCATTATTCTGTTATGTCATCTTTCCAACCTCCACTCGTTCCATTCAAAATTATGACGTTTTGAACTAAAAATGGAGATAACTGCGATTTATCCCTTCCCTTAGCCCTGTCACCCTTCTTCAATCCACCCTGGATCACTTATCATCATCATTATTTTTTAATATTTTCAGTTACTTAATATTCATTGTTTCCCATGCTTTTCAAAACTAAACGTTTGGTGGCGCTAAACAAATATCATTTTCAGAATCGGAATTAATTTCGTCTTCAAAATTTTTTGTCGCTGCTTTCACTCCTTTCAAAATCCTAGATCATCAGGTGATGATATTGTAATAATTAGGATAATGAAATGGAATGATGAAAAAAGAAAGAATATACGGAATGGTAGAAAGCGATAATAAGTACATAGTACATGACACTTTGCAATTGAGCAGCAAAGGAACCAAAGGTAAACCCCATCAAATGTTATCGGTTTTATTTTGTATCGTCCCAGCTCCCTCTGGTTACAAGTTAGATTTATGTGAATTATTTTGTAGAAAGGTCATACTTAGGCTGTTGCACGCTACTTATACTTACACGCTTATTTGATTGGAGTTGACATAAACTTCGTAAGCACCACTCACATCGCCAACAGCTGTGAACTACCATTTTTACTGAATCTCTAATTTTGATTAAACTATTCCACACTATTTCAGCTTTTTATCATATTGACTTTCGTTGTGAGGATCACTTCACAGGTTACTAGCCGCCATTCATATTCGAAACTATCACGCTATGACGTAACAATGGAGATAACTGCGGTTAATCCCTGCGGGGGTGTGGTTTGTTAACTGTCTCCAGGTACGCGCTTGACACACCTTGTCACTCTCCGTCTCTCAATCCGAAATAGAGCGCCACAGTTGAGCCTTGTACCGTCTGACATCATGTGAACATCCTTTATGCATATCAAGTTGAGGTCTACTTTTCTACCACATAGACCACCAACGGTTAGTGGGAAGTTTCATTGAACGAGTTGAGGTAGGTCGTATTATACGGGTTAGGTTGATATTCCGGCTCGGCTATCTAATTTTATCTGATCTTATCTGTCTCCTGCTCGTTCACAACCCAGTATAATTAGTCCGCAAAATTATTACACTTGTCGGAGAATGACTGTTAATCCCTTGAATGGATTTTTGATGATGCGGGAAGCTGAGTGCTCTGAATTAATTTTCATTCAACGGTCTTCTAATGAATAGCATCCACAAAGGCAAAATCTTGACCACGACGCACGTTTTTATGTCAAAGCCGTTTGGCCTACTAGATATTTTTTCTCATCGCCTGCCAATTTACGTGCCACAAGGTCGGTTCTATGCTATGAACACTAAGTTATACAATTAATTCAATGATATGCACTACAACTGGAGCTGAGAAACAATAAATTATGATGATATTTCCCCTCCAGGAATACAAACCTAACTACTTCATCAATATAAAACCTGAAGCCGACTCTATCATCAAATAGGTATGTCTACTTTAAAAAAGACTTTTATTTAGGCTTATCATCTTAAAAATCTGTTCCTCCCTTATTGTAGGCTTTGGTGATCAGATTTCATTGTGGGCTACCAACAAAATATTAGAAGTCTTGTATTTTTTTCAACAGATAACTATCCTATATGAAGGTTGTACCATAAATTGTATTACATCACACGTTGTACGTGATTTCAAATTGACGTGACAGGACGTTAATCCGTGTTAGGAGTCACGAGGCAGAAAAATCGCCGGTGAAGTGTACGTGAGGAAGAATAGGTCATCGCCCGGCACCACCCAGTGAATGCGATACAAAACCGAAAGGTGGAACCACCCGTAGAAAACTTGAATGAACGATCGGAACCAAAGAATTACTCCGACAACACCGACAGGCCCAAGGCTCGCCCTCCTCCAACCAAAAAAAAAAAACGCAATTTTCCCACCTCGAGTTTTCTTTTTTTGATGCGGGAACGAAAAATCTCTCTCGCTCTTCCCACCTCCTGCTCAACCTCCCTCGCGAGAAGTTACATCAAGATTGGAAAGCTGAGAATGAAATGCCAATTTAGGGCTGGGGGAACTCGGCTTGAAAAATAGGCGCCAATACCAGTAGTAGCGGGTAAAGAGAGAAGATAGGTTGAAAGGTAAAAAGAACCATTCAATCACCTATACATCGTGCGCACCGCCGAAAAGAATCCCCTCTCCTCTCACCCTGTATTTCTCCCTTTCAATGATTTTTGCTGCCATTGATTCGTTAACGGGTTTCGCGCAACGGAATATATATATATATATATACTCGTACCTTCCCTAACCTTTCGCCTTTGAGCACGTTTTTACACATACGGAACGGTGCTTAGTCAATCGAGGTACATAAAATAATTAAATCAAAGACGTTCAACGACAATGATGCAGTCGTTTCTCAGAAAATCCACAATGAATTTGAACAAATTACAGTGATAATACACTCACACAAAAACAATTTCCAAAGGGAACATATGCAACCTATAGAACCTTTTGGTAAGTGACAAACATTTCAAAATTCGGTTCTAACTGTTAAGATCTATTACTATCTAACTAAAACAATTCAAATTATTACATAGAGATTCATTGTTTCTGTATTAAATAGCCGTTCTACGCAAATCACCTACCTACCTATGTATATTACACGTAGTCTGTGGCTTTCTATGGTGGATGAGCCCTTTTCAGCGTCGTAAAGAGTCCGGCTAGCGTAAGCCACTGGGAGGTCTGCACCCTTGGTCAACAGCCAATTGCGATGTTACTTGCATCACAGGTTAGCCTAAAAGGTTTTTGGAAATCGGGATATCGTAGGATAGGCTTGTTGGTCAAAAGGGTTTGGCACTTGAGGAAACACTCTCTTTAGTACGGGCAATTAACATCGGTTTTACTGCCTTTGCGAAGACAACTCGTCATTGGTCTTGTAATTTTCGAAGTCTTTAATAAATTTACGGTAATACGCCAGTAAGCCCAGAAACGAAATGATTTCCGTGGTTGTCGACGGTATGGGGTATCTGCGAATAGCCTTGATCTTATCGGGATTGGGCTTGACAACTTAGCGATTTTCAAGTCGGCTTTTCGAGGCCATTTGAAGACTTCTTTGAGCCGAGCCAGGTGTTCATAAAGGAAACACTAAAAATTATTATGTCGTCCAAATAGATACAACAGAATCCCTTGGATATTCCAAGATATCCCTTGGATATTCGCACGATGTTACCCATAAGCCGCTGAAAGGTGGCTGGTGAATTTTGAAGACCGAATGGGAGGCGAGAAGCAGTTTTAGCTCGACTATCTGGGTCCACTTCGATCTGGTGGAATTCAAATTTTAGATCGAGGACTAGGTATAAAATGCAGACAACGACCAAGTTTATCCATTAGTTCAGAAACCTGTGGCAGTGGGTATTTATCGTCCCAGGTTATCTCGTTTAATCGTCCATAGTCTATGAGTACTCGTAATTTGGTTTGCCCGCTTGAATCTAGTTTCTTAGGGACGACCCAAATCGGGGCTCGGGCTTTCAGAGCGGCTTACGATCCCTTTGGCAAGCATTTGCTCAATTTGTTGGTCTACCTACTGCCGGTAGATTTCAGGAAAACCTGTAATTTCGAGCGCAGAGTGGCTCTTCGCTAGAGTTAGTTGTTCGGATATGGTGTTTCACGTTGTTTGTGAACGAGAGTGGTTCGTCCTCTTTGTAGAATATAATAGATTTCTCCTCTCCGTTCATATGATTTAATCTTAGTTTGGAAATGTCGAATTTGAAGTCAAAAATCTCTTGATAAAGGTTGTTAAGGGTTTCTATCCTTTCTGGGTCAGGGATGTCTCCTACCTCGTCTGTTTCTACGGGAGTAAGTTGAACGAATTTTATTGTATTTTCAGTTGGATAGAGTATTCTAACATGAGCTTCAAAATCTTTTACCTGCAATAAACTTTCTGGTATTTCTAGCTTTCTTATGCGCTTTCGCTTCGCCTTTCACGCAGTTTGTTCGAATTTTGACTTGTTGCATGGTTCTGCCTTTGACCAAATGCAATTCAGCCTCGTTGGTGTTTTGATAATTTAAGGGAATTTTGACTGTGGGAGTTTCAAGTAAATTTTCGTCCATGTCAATGACAGCTCTTAGCTTTTTCAGTAGGTCAAGGCCCAGAGGTAAGTCAAATTTCTTGTGGAAAGAAAAAAACATTGAATATAAGTTTTAAATTTCTTTGCTTAAACAGTTCTCCGCAGGGAACAAGTGTTGTATACTGACCACGGGACGAGCCATGAGCCGTTCGTACCCCAAACGGTTCTGACAGGAATTTATCTTTGAAGAAATGTTCTGCAATATCTGGTTTGATGTAAGATGTCGTCCTACCTGTATCAATTAACATAAGTTAATTACGAAACAACAATAACTTGGTACTTATTTCATAGTAGGATTCAGTTTGTCAAAACATATCATTTATCTGCTTTCCTATTTACAACACATTTTACCAAAGCAATAATCCCAATTTGAATTGATAAATAACTGTTCGTTACCTAACTGGAGGTCTTCTTTCGTTTGAATTGGTAGTCGCAGTCGGATTTACATTTTCAGCTCAACCCCAAAAACATCAGTGCAGGACATTGAGCCGTCAGACCGAATCGAGGGAAAAGGGAAGAGATCAATTCCCGTCATTTCCTCCGCTAAGGGCGAACAATAAAAGAACCGACGGACTGGATGGAAAATGCAGCTTGACGAACGACAGGACTGAGGGCGTCAATGATATCTCATAACCTGTTTTCAAAACCGTCCAATGATCTCTCCCTACCGTGTGTGTTTCGACGGACCTGGCCAAACTGGAGGTAACGATGAGGTTGCATTTTCCCGTTGTAGGTGAAGTGCAGGCTCCCACTCGTTCCCCATTTGTCTGAAGAGAGCTTGCCAGCGATCGCAAGAACTAACGATTTCAGGGTGATGAGGCATATCAGTTCTCTCCTAAGGGCTTTCATTAATTAGCGAGCTTGTGGTACGTCATGTTTCGGTTTCAGTGGGATTGGTATTCAAAGGCATCAGATATCTCGTTTGAGTTGTGGGACGAATATACTAGCGATGAGGTGAAATATGTCTTGCTGAGACCAGATATTTTTGGTGCGATAGCACACAAGTTTGGGATTTGTACTAAAGAGAATGGTTTAAACTTTTTGTTCAGTGCTTGAGGCCTATCAAACCTTACATGAAAAGCTCTCAAACGCATGTACTGAAATTGTACAGCTTCAGAAATGAAACTACCTACCAAAATTTCCCATTCGGGATAATAATATAAATATTAGAGAGGTTGTGCCCTTACCAGTTTTTTCGAACATATATTTTTCTCACGAAGCAAGATGATCCTGAAAAATGATTGCGCTAATTTACTCTCGTATTCACGAATATTATTACCACTCCAGTTGCATTCAATTAATCGCTTTGCTCTATTTTGTAAATTTCAACAGATCCTACAGTTATTTAATCGATATTTAGGTATTCTAACAATGTAAATCTCTCTTGTCATAACTAGTCATAGGTGGGACGAAGAAAAGATCACCTTTTTATTCTCTCGGTAGTAGAAGTGGATCGCCGGAGTAGAAATCTTGTGACTTCCATTAATCGTAGTTATATTGCTCGGTGAGGGCTATTCATTTTATCTTTACTTATTAGGAAATTTCTGAGTAGATTCGTTCTATTTCTCCTCGGTTGAAGTCACCTGTCTGCATTACGTACCTATAAGTTCACTACTCCTTTGTTGTAGCTTTGAGAGGAGTGCAAGGGCCTCTTAGAACTCAAGTTTCTTGAGCGAGATCTTTCTTTTGATGTTAGCCCCTCCAAGATCATTTTACTAGTGCTGACCATTCAGGGATCCAATTTCAAAAAGCGTATGTTTTCTCCTTATCCTAAGATATGGTTGCATCTCAAAAACGATGAAAAACGTTATAAAACATGAATTTTAATCGAATATTTATCCTAGAAATGAATCAAAGTCGGAATCGAAATATTGTTTCCAAAAATTCCGCTCCTTATGCAACCGTGAATCCTCCTGGCTTATCAATCGTTTGGGCCCTACAAGCTTCACAGGTTCCCTGGGATTGTTTCAATATTAGCGATTCTCGAATTCCTCATGACCACAACTGCAGTAATAAATCAGTGTTTTCAGCTTTCTTAGCTTTTGTGGGAGGCAAGACAATGACGAACAAATTTACACCTTGCCCTACGCTTACCAACCCTATTTTTAACTGAACTCCTTAAAGTCACTAGATGATTGTCATGTTCTGACTATCTGCTGGTTGAAAACGTAGCATTTGAATTGAAAATCTCATGAAAGTTGAGGTATGTAGTGCCCACTTAACACAAGCTTTTAGGAGAAGAGTACGGAGGAACGGTCTGAGCGCTTTCTACGGAAGATTAGATGAACTTCAGTAGACCTATACTTGCGGTTATTGACGATATCATTCTAAGTTGAATTGAAGCAATACCGGAACTCATTACATGTCACAGCAACTCGGTTTACAGATGGGGATAAATAAATTGAATAAATTTATTGTTGGTTTCATTAGAAGGTACGTTAAAAAGTTGAAGGCTTTTGGTACAAATAGTCTGATCTGAGAAGTGACTCATGTTATTAAAGTTTTGGAATTCTTTCCTGTTCCATTCTTTACATTGATACTTCGTAGGTACATCCTTATTTCTGGCTTTGGCATAGTCTTTGATGAATAGAAATAAAATTGTAGCACTTTTGTGCATCCCTTTTTCACTATTCTTAAGCAGTGATGCCCCGTAAGTTTTTCCACCATGTTTGGTGTCAAATTGAACGGGAAGAAACTTTGCTCATCATTTAACTAACTCTACCGTCGTCACAACTGCCAAAGTGTGATTTTACTTCCAATTCAATTCATCACATTAAATTCATGTGAAGATCTCAATAACGGAACCGGAAAGAGCAAAAAAGAGCACCTAACTGGGGGTACAAATCGAACTCCCTATTAAAAACATAGAAACAATTTTTGAAATACGTGATTGGAGATTTTCATGTCGAAAATCCGTTAGCTGTCCGTCTAGCGCCTTTGATATCAACGAAACAATAATTTCGAATGTGTGAGTCAATCTCGACGAACCTTGTCATAGATCCAATTGCTGTTCCATCACTGTCAAAATCACGTGCTGTCAAAATCAATTTGTATCAAATTCTGAAAAACTAAATGAAGGTTACAATACGTGCCGCAGCGATTCCATTTTTAACTGCATAGTTAGTATGAAGGAAGTCCGTTATTATATTATTTGAAGCATTTCAACATTATTTTCGAATAAATTTGACCAAGGTGTGGGTAATGAAGAGGTTCGGCTTATGGACGAATGAATACGATTCATTGTCTTGGCGGATGCCAAACAGCTTCCGCAACATGAATTTCCCACACATTTATCTGCGATCAGATGTCTTTCAACGTGATCAAGCTGTTTTTTTGTTCAGAAGGCTGCAAACTCTCCTTCCTCTTCAGCTTGAAGATCGGGTTTAAGATTTTTAATAAGACCAACAGTCGAAGACCCTGCCGACAAATTACCGCCATTATAGCTGAACTGGAATGGGGAGCGAAGAGTATGTCTGGAGAGGCCCCTCAGACCCTCTAGAAGACACTTCCCCCGGGCAGACACGACTGGGACCGGTGCCTGCCGGGAGAATAATAAGTCGGATTTAGCGCCGAATGCGTCGACGGGGCACAATTAAAAACAAAAGGGGGTTAATGAATGAAGAGCTCATCTGAGACGGGGAGAAGAGAAAAAAGGGGACGTCGTAAGGTAGGAGGGCGTGACATTAAAAGTTTTTGTGAATCGTCAAGTTCCCGAGAGGGAAGTAAGAGGGTTGTGAAAGAAGTTTCTAAGTGCGCAGCTGGACCGGCTTAGACTGCTGTTCTAAGTCCTTACAAATTTCCTTCCACTGAAAAACAACGCAATGAGGGCTTGGAGAAATGTAGAGGGAGGTATGAATTTGTTTTTCCCAGAATATCGACAAACAAGTTTTGGATAATAACAATTTTCTAACCAAAATGATGATCAGTTAAGGGGGGGAGGGGGTCCCGTAGAAAATGCTGCGAATCATACCAGAGAGGTTTATTATTTATCGTCCCCGGTAAATCACTGATGAATGTAAATTATACTGATTTTGAACACTTAAAGTGGTGGTCGTCCTACAGCAGGACTCCTTCAGCATTGCAACACTATGAGAACAAACGTGTTACAAAATTCCCAAAACAAGTTTAATTTAAATATTACAGGTTAACCTCGATTCCCTTGACTTACTCCACCTCAACTTTAATAAAAAATATAGCCTTTAACCCTGGACTGCTAGCAAGTAAACTTGGACCGACGAAGATCGTTGATGGATACCATACTTTGACTCATCATTATGACCTGACCGAGCTAATTGGCAAAACTCATTCGATCAAGTCTACGTACCTTGGAACTATAAAAATATACCAATTCTTTGGACCATATTCATGTTCAACTCCTAATGCTCACAATAAATTCGTCTTTAGATACAATAGAACAAAAGCTAAATGACATTCATATACCCTGGATACCCAACCAACGCGGATCAATCAACGGATTAGGGTCATTGGTAAAATTCATCACAGGAAACTTAGACTCAGAAAACACTATCCCGGAACAAATCCGAGAAAACCAGAATGAGTTCCGATCACAACTAGAAGCTCATTACTCCGTAATTTTTAATAAAATAGTCGAAACTACCGCTCAGAACAATTAGGAACTAAAAAGAGAATTAATCTCCTTACAACATACAAATCCTAAATATTCCATATCAACAATGACAAGAGCGAATTAGAGCACCACCATATCATCCTTAATATGATCTCGAAGATTACTGAACGTATAGAAAACTCACTAAGGGGTTGCCGAACTGGATCAATACATCCCGGCATAAATAAATTGTTGTCCAAACTAAAAAAAACTCTGGCAATATTACCTACAAATTCATGGATTTCAATGGAAAAAATCTATTGGAGATACAGACACATATCAGAATCCGATGTTATGTAGGCATCGAGAAATTGTATATTTTCTGGATATCACAATAGTAGACCCTGAAAACTATGAAACGTACAGCCTAGAATCTATCCCTACCGTTGGTGAATTCTGAATACGTGACTATTGAACCTACTCTAAAACACCACCTGAAATCCAAAATCAACGTTTACCCCTTTTCACAGTCGTGTTCACGCGGTCACATACGCTCATGTCCTAACTATTTGATGTCGCCATTTCATCCTGAATGTGAATCTGATTTTTTATTTACCGGTCCACCGGGACCACCTCTAAATGCAAATTTGTTAAAATCGTCACTGATACCTACCTTGTAAGACTAATGATAGCGATGTGCGATGACAGTAATTTGCTATTTTCCCCTAATGATGATCCCATAAGCATTAAACAAGACAATACTATGCAAAACTAGAACGTTACATGGGATTTATTTTTTCCCCATAATGAGTTGGCCAAGAAAAATGAAATAATTTCTGATTTTTCCGTACAATCCACCGAAAATCAACATAAAACCTATAAAAGAAACATATTTCAAAAATCGTGACTTGAAAAATGTAAACCAGCAGGATATCCGCCCCTTATCATACTGGAATTTCAGTTGGCCAAACGCTGGCCGAAAATGTAGTTTTTTTTTTTAGGTTTTTATACTGAATAAGGCAAGTACATTTCCTAGGAATTTTGGACGAAAAGCCAGCTCGGCTGAGTTTTAGATCCGCTGAGATTCACCCAAAGCAAAAAATCTTCTGAACAAAGTTCTGAAAAGTTCTGAACCAAGAAGTGACTCCTGCCAAATATACCAAACATTACAATGAAACAAGCAATTACGCATAATTCAAAAAATGATTAACCCATATGTTAGAATTGAAAACCTTTTTCTTTTAATTTGCAAATTCCAAGTTCATTTGGAGTTCTAAGATCTCTTTCTGTAAGTAAACCTTCTTTCGTTCTTTTGAAGAAATAAAAAATCTTTTTTAACTTCAGGTTGCGGGATTTCAGCACCCTTAAAGCATCCTCCTAACAGTGTTCAACGTTGCTCAACATTCAGTATTAAATTGAGAGACTTTTCCCTCGCAAGTCAAAAGATACTGGCTTCACCAGGAGTAACAACTCGGAGATGCCGTGAATTTATACTCCGAAAGTGACACGTGGAATAGTCTAGAAGAAGGTGAAAACAGTAATGAGGTAGAATTAAAGAGAAAAAAAAATAGCCCAGGGGAAAACTTGGAAGTCTTACCGAGAGGGGTCTTTCTATCTGGAGGGTCGTGTAAATGGGAGTCTGTGAAATCAAGCAGTTTCTATTCCTGAGCTTTCAATCACCTTGCGAACGAGGACGCACTTCCGAATGCCTTCATTATCATCGGAGGGTCGAACCCTCATCTTCATCTCCCACTGCATTTATCTGGATTTCCCCAAAAACTCGGACCCTTTTGGAGGAATCGCACTTCTTCTTCGTTCCCCCAGTTGGGTTAAGAAAGGTAATCGGGAAGCCTGGTGGATATAATGTCACCCCAGATTATTTTGTATACTTGGAATCAGGAGTCGAATCAAATTTTTCCTACACATTGGACATCCACATTAATGATGTGTCAAGAGCCATCACACATCCTGAAAGAAGATTTCCAATGATCGTTGCAGAGGCTGTGTTACAGAAGAGAATTATTTAATATGCAAAGCTGGAGTCAAATAAGGGATTTGGTTGATCGAACTCGGCATTCATGGAAAGCGACAACTATGTCTGAAGTAAGAGCTTCCACTAGTCTTGTCTATACAATTCTAAATCGTAATTTGATGACATATATGTAAGCTCACACGCTATCAGCGCCTTCCCATTTGAGTTAGGGTGCTTACAGACTGGAGCTGCGATAAGAGCGAGGAGAGAGGCCAAAGAGAGGAGCAAAGAGAGCAGAGAGTTGGCCAATTCAGAGTGGAGCGACGCTGCGAGAGTCAGTGCGGTTCAAATCCTTCACGGCGATGGTTGATTACTTTGCGGAAAACCAGTCATTGAGAATCTGGTATTTACTTCGTGGGCGAAAAGTAAAAGGGATTAACGCAATTAATCAATTGCGACACGTTCACGGGGAATTTCATCATTAGTACGATGAATCAGAAGATTCCAACAGGTTTTGCGAGTATTCTCGGATGAATATGACGGACATTTGACTACTTGCTGGATGAAGTACAGCGCAAATTGCTGAAGAGGTGGTGGTCAAATTGAATTTCAAACCCAATTTTCCCTGTGGAACGTCTTGCGGTTGCCCTGAGGTAAGTACCTAAACATTTTTACAACAGTACCGTAATCAAGTTTTCATTAATAAACGTTGAAATTGAAAGCGTGAATATTCAGTTCGATTACTACAACATTAAAGGAGACTACTTCCGTTTATACGGAATTAAACACGGTAAATACAGTGTAATTAATGTCCCATAAAGGTTTTTTTCATCAATACTACACCAATTAAATCAACAGAATTCATGTTTCATATGAGCGATAAGAGCGACGAAAACAAACTGGCTTGGTTTCTTCGCTCTCAGCGTTGCTCGCAGCTTCGCTCAACCTTGAAGCGCTGCCCCACAGTGTTTGTTTTCTTTGCTCCGTTTCTTCGCTCTTGTCGCAGCTCCAGTCTGTAAGTGACCTTACTCAATGGGTCCTGCTGCTTGAACATGCTCTCTTACCATTATATTGTAGACCTTTCCATGATGTGGATGATAACAGCGACTTTTGTCCATCAATAATGTGTGGCCGGGGTGAGCCTGAGAACTTCCTCCATTTCCTGGCCACTTGTCCTCTGCTCACAGAATTCAGGTTCGGGTATTTGGGAGGAGGTTTTTTTTTTAGGGGAAAGCTTTTATTACGTTGAATAGTTGAGGTAGTTGGAAGCCTCCGGTCCAGTTTTTGTAGTGGCTTGGAGATACAGGAAGGAACTAATTAACTCATGGTACCTGACTAATGTTTGTAGAATAGAAATTTCTCTATTATACTATTATCTTAGATACTATGTATAAATTTCACAGCTTATTATGTACAATTAAGTAGAATCAATAATAAGGGAAGGAAAATGTAATGGAACACTAACCTTGGTTATTTATTTGTTTTTCCGGCAGTGGAGATCCGCAGTTTTGACAGGAACGCGGGGTTATTTGATGCCATGTTCGCGTTGTTTGTTTCCAACGGGCGTTGGGATCGTTCTCTAATTATCAGTTCGGCGGTTTTGTGCCACTAAGGTCGGTTTGAGACGACGTTCGATTTGCGTCGTTTGTGTATAAGTTCGCAGTTCGTAGTTCGTATGAGTTTCGCAGTTCTTATCGGTTTGTACACAGTTTATTATGTGACCTAATACTATTTATTCATGCACAAAAGGGTACTGGAGTATTCAGGTTCAGGGATCTGAGGTTATCTTGATTACGATTTCTTGATATTATTCCCTTTTTTGACATTATTAATTAGTACGGTTATTTTATATGAGGATATATAAGGTTCAAGAAATAATGCTACACAAGGTTTAGCAATAGATTGAGTTATTTATTCAACAATCGTATTTATTCAACAAAGTTGTGAACTCGCTCCAAGAATTAATAATTGGGCTCCTATTAACCACGATGTGTTTTGGTATTCCTTTAATATTTTTATTTTTATAAAATAGCACCGCAGGTGGTATTAGGTAAGGAGTTCGGTTAAAGGATGGATCAATATTAGTATCAATTTGATTTAAATACGGAAATTGAAAGAACGGATTACCTGGTCGGATGAGAGCTGGGTAGAAAGTGGTAAGGAAAGGGGGCTTGTCGCAAGTTTTCTGTCACTCCTCGCCTCTCCTCTCGCGATTGTTCCGCTGATAGCCGATAGATGGTGTCGGCTATCACACGCAATATTTAAAAAAATATATAAATTAATGCATCAAACATATCTTGTGACTTCATCAGACGGACTTGATTCATTGCCTTGGTTGTATAGTCTTTGGTTGTCCCTAAACTTACTCCATTCATTTTAATTATAAGGAAGAAGTGATGAAAAAGTACAATAAATAGTTGTTGACGCAGTATCTTCAAGCGCCCGTGTTTTAAGACGGAAAGGCAGGCGCTTACAGCTGCGCTAATTCCCTTACAAGCATTCATCGTGGAAACCAAAGAAATAATGATAACAATAATAATTATTACCATCCATAAACAGTGTCACAACCTCTTTTTCACGTCAAGTCTCCTATATTATGTTAAAAACTTCCTAATAAAACAGTTCAACGCTGCAAAGCTGGGTAAATTCAACTAATTATAATACCTTCTAAAAAAAAGTACCAACAAAGTTGTCCGAGACTCGTTCTAAAGGGAGTTTAAAAAAACATGTAAGCAAAGAACTTTTAGAAGTAATTGTGGTTCAGTAGCTTGTAAGTAGGCGTTCTATTCGTCCATCAAAATGTTTTAGACCAAAGTACTAAGGTCAAAAATGAAGTTGTGAGAGATGAGAGAGAACTAGCGAATAGCGGCACGCGTTTGAGACGTCGAAAATAAGAGCTAACCACTGAACCCTTCTAATATACCGGGAATGGGCAGAAGAATCTAATCTATTCGACAATCGGGCCACACTCGGGATAAATAAGAGTTCCATTGGCCAAACTCTAATTTTAACGTTAGGTAACACTAGATATTTTATGGAAATCACTGCCTGTTGCTGAATGTGGTGTATCTCAAAATCACGTTTAGCTCGAAAAAAGATTTCCTTTCAACAAAAACTGTTAATTTCACTCTTGATGCAATTTTCCTTCATGATTAAATTGTGAATTGATAAACAATTTGAAATCGAGTTTTTTTATCGAGATGATGATCTCATCGAACCTGCGCTGAGGATTGAAAAAGTCATCAGCACGAAACAACGCCTCCACCAGCACGGCCTCTTGGCCCGGAGATCCTCAACGTTTTAGATGGTGAATGGCGCCTTGATAATGGCCTCGTCTTTGGTGAAACTTTGTCCTTTGCCCATGGAAGAATAGCTGCTGTGCTGCTATTGCAAGTTCGGCAAGTAGTTGTTGTAGTTTTACAGTCCTATTGCGTTGATAAGGTGATATCCAAGTGAAGGTATGGACTATATGTATAACTGCTCATGATAGATATGCTTTCAAGTTTTGAATGAAGTTCATTTCACTCTTCCCGAGGAGAGGACGTAAACAGTTCGCCTAGTATTTAAATCGTATCTGCCAACACAAACATGATGAAATTGTCTTATATAAACATTTTGAAATCGAGTTTTCAGTCAAAATATGACTCTTATTACGTAGTATGGTTGTGGACAAGTGAAGCAGTCAGGTAGGTGTTTTATTTTACATCGTTAAATGTCGGTTTTTCTACTCGTAGATTTCTAAGTATAGTAGATTTCTATAATAACAATACAGGTATAATAATCTCGTACCTTCCCGATTCTTGGTTTTCAAGAATCATCTTCTGGTTTTTGCGACCACCAATCCATGACGCTCCTATGCCGCAAAGCTGAAATTCGAAGGTAGCCCCTGCGAGACATCTGAACTCTAAAATCTTTACAAGATCACTGCCACCTTCAGAACCAATGTTGGATTTTTGAGGGAAATTTCGCCAAGTTTGGTCCAGTAGTTTCGGAAAAAAGTTTCCGAAGGTGGACGAGCAGATTTTTTCTATTTGACTTTTGAAGTCTGCTCATCTTGGAACGTGAACCAACCACTTTTGAGTTCAGTTAATTTATTTTATTTTATTTTTTAATTTTTTTTAGATGTTTGATGACAAGGATTAATTATTAAAAATAATAAACCAAAATTTAAAACCTTACTGCTGCATACTCTGGAAGGAGAGGAAAATATTACAAATTGTTTGGTTAGATTCCATCTCCTATCGTTTTGCGTTTCATGGGAAATTGAATCAGAACTATTTGCATGATGGAAACTGGATTACCCTCAGGAGAAGATAAAGCCTCATCTCGTCGCTTCGGTACACGTAACATTTTGAAACCAATACAGGTAATACGAAGCTTATCACCTCCCTGTTGCTCTCTATCCCCCTTCGGACCATACGCGAGCTGCGATTAATTATCCGTTTTATCCGTCTTTCCACCTTAACCGGTTCAATACCCGGGCGCTTAAACCTATTTCCAAACAAGGCTTAACTCGGCTGTTACGAGTGTAACCCTGCTGATGCTGCAAATTACAGGCCGTGTGCTAATAAACAGAATCATTTGCACCTGGAGGTTCGTTCTTCAGTAGAAATTATCAACATCACGGCTTAGAACAAACATTTTCATGAACATAGCACAGTTTTTTGAAGAGGGGGTTTCAGGTACTAGCCAAAGCGTACACTGCTGTTCTCTTCATGATTCCCATCACTTTTTCATTACTTCAACTTGCTTGCGAGCAAGATTCCTGCAACCACATTCTTACCCTTAATTCATTCGCATATTTCATTATAATGATTTATTTTCCTGTTTATGTTGTAGGATTAATTCGATTCCCTCATTCAACTTTCGATGAACAATTTTTTTGGGAATGGGGCTGCACGAAATCCCTATCTCATTGAAATACGCGATAAAAGTAACGGTCAGTTTAGTTTAGATTTACCATTTCACTACAACGATATGAACAAAAAGAAGCAGATCCCCTGTCCACCTTGGAGCAGCTGAATTTAGAAACTCTAAAGTTTTATGAATACGACATGAATCTTAACAAGCACATTCATGCATTATATTATATGCATAAATGCTAAAAGAGTTGAAAAACAAGTTGAAGACAAGACTATCATCAACAGTTTGTGATGGATATGGTTAGTTCCTCCCTTCCTGGTCCCTAAATCCACCGCCTTGTGAGATATACAATATAGACTCTATATAGACTCCTTCCTCCTCACATCCTCTCGGTTTTGCAACCATTAACCCTATTCAGTCATATCAAGGGCTAGCTGCACCATTCCATTACCTCCACATGATACAAGTTTCTAGTTGAAGTTGGGAAATGAATATTTACGGTGAGAGGAACAAGATTGGTGTTATTTCGTCGATCATGTTCGATGGGCTCTAAACGTCAATCGACTAAGATGTGGGACATATCTCAACGGCGTAGAACCCCATAAGCTAAGGCAGGGTAGGCATCGGTTCAGGAGTTCGGTAGGGGTGTGGACTGATGATCCAACCCAGGAAATGAAGATAATTCCAAGAACGATGGATCGGCTTCAAACCATGGTAGACATAGTTTATGGAAACAATGATCTTGCATGGAATCATTATTCAAAGGGGTTACATTTATCGTTACGACTGAATAGAACTTCGGAACGGTAGGCATTGTTCGAGGAAATTCTGCATATCTGAGAGGTACAAATGAAAGATGAGCACGGTAAATTACATTAGGTCCAATGTGCTTCCATCACGGTGTTTATTTGTTATGTAAACGGCTGAAAACTCCATGATAACGGTGAGGTTAGTGAGGTTGATTCTTATCTCCGAACGATAGCGTTGTGTCAACGATAGCTGGTGTGTATTTGCTGTACCATGCCGATAGTTTCAAAGTGTCGTTCTATCGAACTGAATAGGATCATGATAATCATTCCGATGTTCCGAAAAGGGGATTGTCATTCGAAATGAAAATGTTTATCTGAGAAAAGTTTGAAGAGGGAATTAAGAAACCAAACGCTATTTTGGATGCCATCAGACTAAAAGAAACGAAGGAACCTCGGAAAGCTCAAATAGTCGTTTTTTAAAGCAGATGAGACTAGAGAAATGCGGGTCTCCAACAGTTTCTGCTTCGGAAATTAACGAATGGTTTACCAAAAGGGTACAGGTTCTTGTTGACGATGAACCTTTCGTATTGCGCCATGATGTACGGACAGAATCCAACAATGTAGATGAGGAAGATCTGAAGATAGTTTTTTCGACCCGTAAATTATTGGGACTAGTGAAGCATTCAGACATGGTACAGATTGACGCCACATATAAACTCGTCTGGCAAGAGTACCCAGTGATGGTGTGTGGCACCAGCTATAAGGACAGAGTGTTTCATCCACTCGCAATAGGGGTGTGCAAAAGTGATTGCCAAAATGATTTCGCATTCATATTTGATGCTCTTCGAACCTCCAACCCTGAATGGTCCCCTCACTTCTTATGGCAGATGGAAGTGACGCTTTAACGGCAGCATTCGAAAAGTTGGTCAGTTCCTTGCTCAAATTGGAAACCTCGTCGTCAAGTGGTCTAAATCCAGGGACCCTGACTCACCAAACTTCATACCATTTTCCTCGATCGCTTCGATTCCACTGCGAGAATGGACTAAAGTCTACCAGTGGGCTTGTGAGAACAAGCAGGTCCTACAACATTTGGGCAAGTTCTATACTTCCTCTGCAGCATCTGGCGAAACAATTTCCATGAAAACGCTCAAGAATTTTCTCAAGACGTCAGGAAAATGGAAAACGTTCGACGATTTCAAAAAATACAATTACGGCGTGTGGATTATCGATATTGACGAAACCTGCTTGACAAATTCAAAGTGCTCGTGTCCCTTTTTTTTTTTTTTATCCCTGTAAACATGTTTTGGGACTACGAATCCGTAAAAAGTTGGTGGGTGTCCCATCAGAGGCCAAGTCGGTGACATTGGGGGAGAGACGCAAGCAGGGTCGCCCATCCAAGTAAAAACAAAAACCCTCTTGATCAATTAATTTGCAGAGCGGGAAACCCATTTTGGCTTGAACCGTCTCCCGAGGTGAACGTTTTTATTTGACGTGCTACGTATCGTTTATTTTTATTATGTATTTTTTGGGTGTTAAATATATTTATCAACCGCCAAATGTTTTTTTCACTGCGCTATATTTTTTCTTGCTGCACAATGCACTTTTTAAAGGTGAATGTTTTTTCCAACCGTGATTTCAAGAAAAGTTACCGTGCGTTCATTTTATTTTGCTAACGTTGTAATATAACTTATAATATAATGAATATATTATATTCCCCTATTCAAAGTCCTTCAGTCATCTTTAAAATAGGGTAGTTTGTTGTACTCAATGTACGATTGAGCTGACTCCTTTTTTACTGCATTTGTACGATTTCTGATTTCGGATTTAGGCTACTACATCATTATCGACCCCCAATATCTTACACTACCAGTCAGTCAGTAGGTATGTTCGCTGTAACATTTGATCAGTAAATTGAGTTGAACATTTTTTTTTATTTTTTTTATTTTAGTTTTTGGCAATTTCATTGCTTAACATAAGGTTTTAGGCTATAAAGGAAGGGGATAGAGCCGTGAGAGAGAAAGAGAGAGACGCGGGAGACGGAGCGAGAGAGAGAGAGAGAGAGAGAGAACAAAAAGAGAAAAGTATTTGAAAAAATAAATAAAAATAATACTCGGGGATTGTGTGATAGCATTTGTATATTTACAGCTCATCTCCCTTCAGTTTTTGAGCCGCATAAAAATTGTCTTATTTTCAAAGGTAGGTAACAAGCGATAATTGGTGTTTCGATTGAGATAAATTCGGTCAACTGGATTCGTGTAAAATTGATGTGGCCCACATGAGTTGGTAATACTGACCTAATGGTTCCCCGGAAAATTCATCTTACTTGCGCTGTGCTACGCGCGCATGGGCCATTGTTTCTCGGAAGCTCATAAAACAGGGGGGTGAGGTGAGCATTAGCGGTGTCGTTGCTACCCTGATAGTGTAATGCTGAGCTGGCCCTTGGGTTGGGACGTAAAGTGCAAGTTCCTTGTTATAGTATCATTGGAATTTCCATCGTTCGTGCACGGGAGTTAACACTGTTTAGCGAAGATGGGCCCGTCGCGATAAGAGAGGAAAAGGGACAAGACCTGGTGTTAAAGGTAAAGAGGGCAGGCGGGGCGGAGCGGTTACAAGAGAAATTACTTCACGTTAAGGCGAAACCCTGGGGTTGGGTGGAAGAGCTTCGGAGGCCGCTAATAGTTAGCCCCGCTGATTGGCTTCTCTCAGATAACAGGGGCAGGAGGTTAATGCCTCTAAGGGGATAATGGGGTGTTTAGTGCTTTCCGAACGGTAGAGGCTGCGATAGTCTGCAGGGGCAAGGGGGAAGGGTTAACAAGCTTTACGTCGCCTTCCTCCGTACCTCGCGGACCCGGCACCTTTATTTTCTGGAGCTATCTCAGGCGCTCCCCCTCCCAATCCACAAACTCCTGGCTTTCACTGAACAGATTGACGTTCGCATCATCGCGGCCTCATAGCGAGCGAAATGTTGCTAAATAAAATTGATGACAGCAATATCAAGACGTTAACAGCGATGGCTAATCAGGAGTTGAAACGATTGAGATGCAAACAAAACTATAGCTGTACGTGTGTATGTCTGTGCGAGGTCACTACAACTTAGGATTCTCCATTCACTTTTTTATTTTGTTTTATTTTTTATTATATTTTTTGTTTCGTTCGACTGACTGTGTACTTGAAACTGCTTGTGCAGAGTGCTTGGGACGTAACTGAGCTGCAGGAGGTATTCCACCAATGAGCAATAGTCCCAATGTCGTCAACTCATCAAATTTATACTCCCCTACACTACTTCGATTTGGAAGTAGGTACGAGCACAAATGATAATAGAATGAAGCAAAAACCTACGGGTCTATTGCTTTTGGTCATGTGGCTGGCCAACAGCAGACTGTAGATAGTTATAATTACCATTACCGCTAAGAGTATTCCTATGTACGCATTTGCGAACTTCTTACTTGTCACGTAGGGATACCCAGGAGAATGAAAAATCTGCTATAAATGACATTTTTTTAATGGAAATGTAGACTGGTCTTATTGTGGATTGAAAATTTTGCAAGCAATGCAATGTTAGCTGTCCAACATGCTTTGGACGAGAAAATGACGTTTAGGAAACATTTCATGATAAGAGTGTATTTGAAAATTTATCAATGCAACCCTTCCTAGAAAGGAGGGAATTTTTATGGGAAAGCCTATCCTCCTTGCATTGTGCTCTCCTCCCTACCTGCTGGCACATGAGACACCTACTGAAGCCCAAAGTGGGCAAGAAGAATGGTATGGCTGACTATTCAGGAGCCCTTGTTTGAAAATTAATCTGATAGGAACCTTTTTGCTAACACTCATCAGGTTAAGCCAACCATTAAAGCTGGTTTCACCAAAGAAGGATGTTGGTGCCCAAGTTTGTATCAAAACTCACTTGCCGAGTGTAATACTAGAATGCTGTACACGAGACATACTGGGGCACAAATCCTGGGAGTCTCTTCCCTAAGCATCTTGGCCCAATTCCGTGGGCTGGGGTGTTGTCAACCACTTCTAACACGGACCCGACCTTATCAGAGGGGCAGGCTGTGAAACTGTGAAGAGAGATGGCATCGGTACCGTTTTCGTGCGATTGGTGAAGTTAAGCAGAGAGAGATATTAATTCATTCCAATCCATAAACAATGGTGCTATAATACAATTGTATTGACGCGCTAGAGCCTTTTCACGTCTACAGAATATCAAGTACCTACTAACTAAAGAAAATGAAAAACAAACTTCTCATTGTTAAGAAAAAATCATATTGCAGTTGTTTCCCTAATAATGATTGCACTAAGTACCTACTACCACTAAGAAAGCCGTCCAAAAAATTGAAAAGAAAATACCAACTTGGTGAGAATTATTGTTACACAAAGCCACTTTTCAATACTTCTTCAACATTCGCCGGCCCTATGTTTATTAGCCATAAAATTATTCGTTTGTAAAGCAGCACGATTTAGTTCACGTGGTTGCCTAAGATGTGCTGGCAGAGGATTATAAATAAGATATATTAGATATTCTAATTTTATTCTGGGATTAGCGACATTTTGGAGAAATATAAATCCAGTATAATGAGAATGATTGGAATTAATAACAACTATAGAGGAATTTCGGATGTAAAACAGTACTAGGTTTTTCACAAATACCTGCGGGATATTGAAAACTTGCCTCGTGAAAGAGTGGTTCGCTATGGAATCTCCTGGGCTTACCTAATAACACTTTCAAAATCCCTTTCTGCAATACCCCTAATTTACGAATGAGGCTAGGGGTCGTGCGTGGTGGGTACTTGTACGGGTGACCATTGAGGTAAGTGTCTCCCTTCCAATTAGTTTTCAGCTTCCCCGGCGAACTCCTCCCTACTCAGAGAGGCGAGAAAATGAGAAGGCTAAAGCGAATCATCAGATCGAATACTGATCCTACTCCTGATGACGTCTGCGACGCCAGTGGCAGTTGGACGAAAGTCCCAACCTGGAACGCTCGTCTACTTTACGCTTTACTTGGGCTGCCGGAGGATTGGATACCCACCAACCCGGTATAGCGGCAGGTTGCTGGGGCTGCAACCATTCTAGGCCTAGGTGTTCTGGACCGAGCTATCTACAGGACAACCATGGGAGGCGAGAGTCCCAGCAGCCAAATGCGCGCACTTAAAGGCAGAGCGCTGAAAGTAGAAAGCAGTCCCCTTCTCCCTTATATTTGTATTGTGGGTCCTCAGGCAGAAGACGAAAGTCAATGAACCCAGGGTCCAAACGCACAAACCCAGAATATGCCTTCCGAGTCTGCGAAGCAGTGGAAGCCTTTTGTTCACTGCCGGGAGTCAAAAAATGTATTTTGTCCGAATTCAAAATTTCCACTCGCATTTTGCTTTTCATAGCCTACTGAACAAAATTGGTTCCGAGTCTGTCGGTCTGTCTGTCCGCATTTCCTTGTTACAGCCATAACTTCCACAATTTTGAATGAATTTAGCTGATATTTCGAGGGACTATGCGGATAAGGGCCTCTTGAGGTACCATAGGAATTTCATCTCAATATAATCAGCGGTACGCTTTGCGCATGCGCTAACGTGAAATTCTTGAAACAGGTATCACTTTCACAATTTTGCTTCCATTTAGCTCATATGATAAAGGATGTAATGAAGTGATAAGGAAGCTGCTGACACTGCTCCTTGGCAGTGTATTTTCACATCTATCACTACTTCCAGATGCCTTACCTGTTAGCAAATCCGAGGGCAAGGAATTTTTACCTGTCTTCTGACCGCTCTGCCTTCTCCTAAGTGATGACGTTTTTCCTAAAGCTCAGTCAAAACGTAATGGATGTGTGGAGGAGGGAGTCTCCTGTATTTTGAATTTTTATCTTATATTTAAACAATTGAAAATGATCAATAATGTAGCTTTATAATCGCACTACCTTTAGCTTTCAAAATCATGGTTTATAATGGCGTGATCTGAACTGACGAGAAGAAAAATACCAGGCCAAGATAAATTATCATTTTTACCTTCTCCAAGGAAATGAAAATAGCTTTGTTATAAAACAGACAGTTGATGCTTATGGGCTTTCAAACTATTCCGCATTCCCGGGCTCTTCACCGTGAGGGTACTCAGACAACCTGAAAATGAGGAGTAAATACATGAGTTTTGTTACAATACAAACTATATATATATAACTGCCAGACCAGAAAAAATAATTAGAATCTACGTAGATATATTGGCATTTATTTATTTTGCTTTTCTTTTGTGACATTGGTATTTTTGAGAGCTGGTGGCTCTTCTGGAAAATAGGGGAAACGGCATCCAACATTTGATAAATTTAATAATTAGGCTACAAACTTTATATTGTCGTATTTTCACAGGTATTGTAATGGCTTCATTATCTACAAAAATTCGCTGAAACGAAGTTGTGCGTTGCGCACGCGCGGAATGTGGATGTATTTGTGATTCTAGCCAAATACATGTGGATTAAAAAAAAGTGTAGTTAGGAATTACGAGTTTAGTAGTGCTGGCAAGGGGGGGGGGGGTGTTTCGTGTATAATACTGCTGTGACTGTGATAAGTAAATGTAGGTCACCTTCTTTTGTACGCCTCGTCTTCTAATGCCCATTTCCGCTCGAGAATGTTGTACACGAAATCGATCGTGAGAAGGACACCGCAGGTTATAGCCATCGGCCCGCACGTCATGGAGGTTCCGCTAGATATCAACCTGGAGATGGGGCTCTGAGTTATGTGATGGTAAATGTTCAGAGCGCCTGCTCCGTAAAAGAGCAACGCGCTGGTTCCACTCCATGTGATTTCCTTTCAGGTCCACAAATCATGCAAAAAATCAAGTATAAATGGAAATGTAGGAGGTTTGTAAGCATTTCTTTCCATCTGTCATTCAACGTCTCTGAATTGTAGTTGTTAAGGACTGGTTTTATGAACACAGTTCTTAAACTATTAAACTTTCCCTTTTTGGTTCCCTTTCCCAGGTACTTGATGGTTTTCTTAGTGTGCAAAAGATAAGTTGGTACATGTGATAGGAAACCTTCGATCGGTGTTACCAGCCCGATCTGCTCTCCCGATCGAAGGTGGATGCAAAGTGGAACTTCTAATTGCAGTTATCAGTAATATATACTGCCCCCCGACTAGAGAGGCGTCCAGAAGGATTTGTTTCAGTTGGTGTTACCAGTACTACGTACTGCTCGCCCGACTAAACTTAGAGTAAGTGTAGTCCGTCGTTGTTACCAAGGAGAGTTATCCTTGTCCTTACGGTGCACCATGTGAGGAGAGGATCCTTAACACTTCGGAGTCACAGTCGTTACCGGATAGCGTTATCCGCCCTTACTGCATCCTTGGTGAAAAGGGGAAAGAAGGAACCAACTGACACAGCTAGTAGGAGAAGTTAGGTAACGAATGATAAAAGCACTGTGATTTGTTTACACTCCCAGAAGAGCTTCCACCAACTGACTACTTTAGCTGCCGAAGGGCTGGTCCTATATACCTCCCCGGATTGCTTCCCCCTTCCTGGTCTTCCCGAAGAAACTGTCCAATGGGAGTCAGGGCCCGGGGAAAACCCGGCTTGTTATTTTTTTTTTTTTTTTTTTTTTTCAATTAATTAACGAAAACTTTATTGTATAATTTAAATACATTACAGTTAGGAATATAATTATACATATATATCACAATACCCGGCTTGGTGTGCCGCCATTCTGGTACCTTTATTGCTTGAACGAGAAACAAAAGTGGTTTCTCACTAGTTATTGTTGTAGAGTCCATCTAGACTAGTGGTTTATAATTCACGACGTTTCAACCTAATCTAGTAAAACCATAGGATTAATCGTTATGATTGATTTGTGGGTGAAAATTTTGTTGCTCTGGAAGAATAGATTTAAAAAAGCGATGAAGTTGTGCAATTCATGACATCTAAATATAATTTGATGTCCTCTTTAAGAATCATAGTTCGTCACTCAGTGCCCTTCAATTGTAGTAGCTGTTGCATAATTCTTAGAAACTCATCACCTCAATGGTTTATAACTGAACGCCATTCCATATCTTGGCCGTTCAACCCCATTGCCTACAAACGTTTGAATAAATGTGATGATTGATGCGTCAGTCAATTTATTGTGTTTCGTTGCATACAATCGTGTAAAAACGCAAGAATTTTGTTCCTTTCAACGTTTTAATGACATCCAATTATAATTTGATGACCTCTTAACGAATCCTAGTTCATCAAATAGGAATCCAAAAATTAAACAAAAAACATTCCGCTCACAGTTAGGGGGAGAAGCCCCCTGGACCCCCTTTTGCTTTTGTTTAGAGACTATTGCCACAAGTATAGGAACGTAGAATACGCTTTAATTGAACGCTGAACGTTCAACGGTGATCATCGAACGTTCATTGTCGTTTAAGGGTCTTTCATTAATGTTTTAGTATTGTTGATTATCGTTAGAGAAACGTTCATTGGCGCTCGTGGAACGTGAATTAACGTTGATGAGCGCAACATTTCACATTATACAGGGTGTCCCACGAGTTGTTCCCCCCCCTCCTAAAATCGTCCAAACGGGAGTAAACAAAAAAAATTTTTTTTTGAATCTTCATAAGTTTTTCCAAGGATCTCAAATATCATATTTGCGCACCCCGCGCAACTGCGCAATCTTGCGCGATTGACACTAACTTTCTTATTTCAAATGGGAACCCCAATTTTTTATTGCAGATTCGGATTCTACTCAAAATTTCATGAAAATTTGACCCCTCAATCAAGTTTTTTGATTGCGCGCAACCGGTTCAGCGAGCACGCAAAGTTGCGCAACCCCAAAATTGTCAAATAGTGGATGATGGTGAACTCTGAAGTGTGGCACATGAATTTTCATTGTTTTTTAACGCTGATTCACGTGGTGCTATCCGTTTCTTGATTCGGCTCAATTTTTGCGGAATAATGACCTAAATTTGGTTATTTCTCGTGAAAAAATCATCTTCTTCCTCCCTGGATACTTCCCCCTTCCTGGTCTTCCCGAAGGAACTGTCCAATGAGAATTCAGGGCCCGGGGAAAACCCGGCTTGTTTTTCTTTAAATTAATTAACGAAAACTGTATTAATTAATAAATAAATACATTACAGTTAGGAATATAATTATACAAATATATCACAATACCCGGCTTGGTGTGCCGCCATTCTGGTACCTTTATTGCTTGAACGAGAAACAAAAGTGGTTTCTCACTAGTTATTGTTGTAGAGTCCATCAAGACTAGTGGTTTATAATTCACGACGTTTCAACCTAATCTAGTAAAACCATAGGATTAATCGTTATGATTGATTTGTGGGTGAAAATTTTGTTGCTCTGGGTGAATAGATTCAAAAAAGCGATGAAGTTGTGCAATTCATGACATCTAAATATAATTTGATGTCCTCTTTAAGAATCATAGTTCGTCACTCAGTGCCCTTCAATTGTAGTAGCTGTTGCATAATTCTTAGAAACTCATCACCTCAACGGTTTATAATTGAACGCCATTCCATATTTTGACCGTTCAACCCCATTGCCTACAAACGTTTGAATAAATGTGATGATTGATGCGTCAGTCAATTTATTGTGTTTCGTTGCATACAATCGTGTAAAAACGCAAGAATTTTGTTCCTTTCAACGTTTTAATGACATCCAATTATAATTTGATGACCTCTTAACGAATCCTAGTTCATCAAATAGGAATAAAAATTAAACAAAAACTCGGCGCTCCGCGCCTCGCCAGGGGGCAAGCCCCCTGGACCCCCTTTTGCTTTTGTTTAGAGACTACTGCCACAAGTATAGGAACGTAGAATACGCTTTAGCCTCGATTGAACGCTGAACGTTCAACGATGATCATCGAACGTTCATTGTCGTTTAAGGATCTTTCATTAATGTTTTAGTATTGTTGATTATCGTTAGAGAAACGTTCATTGGCGCTCGTGGAACGTGAATTAACGTTGATGAGCGCAACATTTCACATTATATATGAAAAGGTTGCTGTGTGAGAGAAAATAATGAATTCTTTGGATGCAATTAATGCTCTGGCAGATTGTCCAGAAACACCTCTGCTGAAGGTAGATGAAGTAGAGCAGAATAAATGGTATAGTAAGACAGTTGCTACCAAATATGGCAAACGACTAATGGTGATCAGCGATGATTTTAGCTGTTTCTTGCCAGTCCGATATGCAAAAATGGACGAAACTTCGATGAATGGCTTAAATTTGAAGGAAAACTTGTTTTTCAAAGTAACTGAATCTACGAAAGGATTTAAGCAAGTGTATTTCTCCGAGAATAAGGAATAAAAATAAAGGTATGTTAAGAATGTAAAAACGGTTTACTTTTTATTTTTGTGATGCACAATCGTTTGAGGTAATGGACAATAACGGTTTATGAAATTAATGAATTTAATTTATTTAATTCAATATTTATTAAACAAAATTTATTCAAATAAAAGGTACCTACCTCAATTAAAGCAGCGCTTTTTTATTCTGTTTAGTTTTAGCACGTGACATAAATAAAATGACTCACTTCAAACGGGTTTGTCGCAACTACTACACATGAATGTAATGTATGGTATGGTAGGCAGGGTTTGTCGCAACTACTACACATGGATGTAAATATTCTTATGTTTATTGGTCTCGAGTCACCGTTTTCGTTCCTGGATACCATACCCTTTTTCGTTCCACTCCCGCGTGACACTTTTCGGCTAGTTAGTCCATGGCTGAAGCGTATTCTACGCTAAAACCTTTTTAAGAAAGGTGTTATTTAAATGCCATAAAAAGGAGGAAATAAATGTTTACTTACAAATTTTAACTGTCTACTTATAGCCTATATACACGATTCATAAAATCAAAAAAGCTTGTCGCAAGATTTAGGCTTGTGTAAATTAACTAGTTCCTAGGTACCTATTTAATTGACCAACTTATTCCGATAAGTTAATTTTTTTATTTCAGTTTAATTAGGTAAATACTTACAGATACCTATCTAGTACCTACTTACGCAAACGTCGCGACAAGCTTTTATAATTTTATGAATTGTGTATATAGGCTATAATTAGATAGTTAAAATTTGTAAAAATTCATTTCCTTCTTTTTTGGCATTTAAATGAAAGCTTTCTCAAAAAGGTTTTTTTGTTTAATTTATTAATTACTTTTTAGTCATCGCACTCCGAAAAGAGCATATTCTTTTTTAACATGCATTTTTTCTCAACTTTAACTTCCTCTCAACAAGCCCTTTCGTTTGATACCCATACTTATTGTAGAAATGCATTAAAAATTACTGTTCCACCCTCTTGGATGGTCCTCCATATTGAATTTAGAATGACGTCACACAACTAATCGTGTATTGTCATCCAATTTAAACGTCCATACAAAGTTTCAGCTTAATCGGTTGAGAGTATCTGCTTCAAAATCGGGTCGCAAGATTCCACCCGAACATCCTTACATACATTGCAAGTTAAATAAAAGCTTTTAAAATAAGCTAATGAAGGGAGTTTAGAGCATTGCTTGTATCTCTGACGCCACTGAATTTCCCTCAATTCTAGAAATGTTTGCATAATCCATGCAAACTGATCGCCCCAATGGTTTATTATTCAACGGCAATTAATTTTTTGACGTTACAACTTATTCCATTCACCCATTGAATGGAACGTGTTGATTGATGTGTAGGTCAATAGATTGACTTATTCGGGAACAATTGATTCGAAAACCGCAATAAAGTTGTTCCATTCAACCAAATCTTATCATAACACCCTCATTCAATGCCTTCTGTAGGAATCCTCGTTTATGACTCGAGAATAAATATACGCAAACATTTTAAAAATGTGAGTTTACTTTGTAAGAAACGATGGTACACATCCCAGAGAAAAAAGCGCGTGGACATGAATACGTACCATTTAAAAAATGAGTGATTTTGATTTTTTTTTTTTTTTTTTTCAACATTTATTTTTGTGACTTCAATGACGTTAGGGCAGATAATTGACGAACCAATTAAATATTGTGAGGACATATGCGCCAATCTCGGATTTTACGTGGACGTTATCGCTAGACGTCCATCCGTTTTCAATATTGGACGTTTGCGCATAGGAATGTCATTGCTCACAGTGCCTCGGTGTTCTGACGTTGGAAAGTAAACAAGTTACGAGAGTACGTGTTGTTGTTGACACACCTACATTTACTCACACCTTGTTGTTGACTTACACATGAACATTGACTCCTGATAGATAGGTAGAAGAGCGAAAATAATTTTTTTGCTTCCGAGTCTACCAAGGTAGCGGAAGCATTGTTTTCACTTTCGGAATGTGAAAATTTTTTTGTCTCCAAAATCAAAAATTCCACTCGCATTTTGCGTTTTAGACCTTTCTGAACAATTTTGGTTCCGTGTCTGTCTGTGTGTCTGTCTGTCAGCAAATCCTTGTTACGGGCAAAACTACACGAAGTTATAGTCCGATTTTGATGAAATTTTCAGGGATTGTTCGGTTTGATGTGTAGATAGTTACCTATGAGTTTCATGACCCCCGGATCAATAGTAGCCTCTGCGCATGCGCAAGATACATACAGCCACTGTGCGGAGGGATGACGGCAGTTTGGTAGTTTGCAACGACGCTGCAGTCAACCCAACAATATTTGATCCGTCATTGAACGATGCTTATATTTTATTTTTAGTAATGTCATAATAATTATTTATCACTTCAGTCATCTATCCATTCAGCGGCAATGTTAATTTTTATTATTAGGTATATTTTATAGTTTGTTCAATAGTTGAACATGCCTACCTTTATTTTCTCAAGTTATGCCGCTGCATAATTCAATATTTACTTCGCCTAATTGAACGAAGTGCTTTAGTCAATAATAATTTTCAATGATCTATACAGTCATGTTATGGATACGAGGAAGCTATGTGCCACACCCATTTGGCAGACGTTTTTTAAATAGATAGATTTTAAAAATGAGACAAAGTTTTTCTTTTTTTCCTCAATTCACCAGAATGGGATAGTAATGGTGAATTATTCAATCGACAAAAGTGGGGGGGAGTATCGAAGTATTTGCCATGTCAAATTCTTCGGTACTCCCCCCCACGGTGAAAACATTATTTTCGACTACCAATATCGCGTCTCAACCTCTTAACTTTCGATCAAAGGATTTCATCGCTCTAAAACCCTGTACGTCCCCAAAGCCCCTTCCTGTGAATTCGTTCTTAGAGATAAGTTCTCACCAGAAAATAGAGCGATGAAATCCTGTGATCGAAAGTTAAGAGGTTGAGACGCAAAATTGGTTGTCGAAAATACTGTTTTCACTGTGGGGGGGAGTACCGAAGAATTTGACATTACAAACACTTCGATATCCCCCCCCCCCGCACCACTTTTTCCGATTGAATAATTCACCATTACTATCCCATTCTGGTGAATTGAGGAAAAAAAGAAAAACTTTATCTCATTTTTAAAATCTATCTATTTAAAAAACGTCTGCCAAGTGGGTGTGGCACATAGCTTCCTCGTATCCATAACATGACTGTAGAGATCATTGAAAATTATTATTGACTAAAGAACTTCGTTCAATTAGGCGAAGTAAATATTGAATTGGGGTAAATTCCTTGCCTTGTAAAAGCCTTGCTAAGATGAACAGTGAACAGCTATTTCAAAGAAAAACTTGTAAGCTAATAGGAGATAACCCGTGTGAGTAATGTATGAATGAAAATTGATGATTTTATCAACAACAATATAAATTACGAATCTACTTAGTATATGATGACGTGGAAGCGGCATCTAAATTTCAATAATTAACGTGGTGTAAATATAGTGTTATTGGTACTTAATCAAAATTAGAAGTAGGTAAGAATCAACTCCAGGCTGGGCCACAGTGTTACACCACCACGCTCGGTCATCGGTTATTGTTTAATTGAAGAATGTAACAAGTAAAATGATGTAAATAAACAATGTCTACGTATTGTTAAATCTTACCATGATGTAACTTCTCTGGCGAAACAAAAAGCTGATGAGTAGTCCGAATCCGTTAATCATGACGCCTCCGTACACAGCTGTGCAGATGCCCTTCATCCAGATATTTAACTCGTAGTAAAGTTCCATCGCAAACAAAATGTAGTTTACAAATCCCAGAATCTGTTAAAAAAAGGTTTCAGTCGTGCAGCTTGATCATAATATGATATATTATGACTTAATTTTTCAAAATTATTGTATCCCAACAATGTTAAACTGAGTTGAAATGTGAACAATTTTGTGTGAAAAAAATTAATGTATCAATGTTACTGCGAAAAACGCTGCAAATTCTTTCACTGGGGTTTATTATTCAATCGGTTTGCGATCATGATTTGAATTTCTACTAAGCTTTGGAGTGTGCGTGTTTCACAGGTGATAGAGTGATTATTGAATTTCAGGAGGCACACAAATATGATCAACTGAACAATCCAAATAGGTATTTTGGTTGAGAACAGATTTACGTGCCCTATGCATATCTCCTGATATTCAATAATCGCACTATCACCTGTGAAACACGCACACTCCAAAGCTTAGTAGAGATTCAAATCATGAACGCAAGCCAATTGAATAATAAAGCCCAATGAAATAATTTGCAGCGTTTTCCTGATAATTTCAACTTTTTTGCTCCAGCCGTTTGGGAGAAAACGTGCGTACGGCGGACGGACGGAAAAATTTTTTATTGCAAATTTGGATTCTGCACCCTTTGAAACGTAAACCCTGAAATTTACAAGAGGGGTTAGAATTTTTTTTTCTTTTTTTTCACGAGCGATTACAATAGTTTAATATTGAATAATGAACCAAGAGTATATATCAGTAAAAAATAAAGATATGATTTTGAAAATCACTGGGGTTTATTATTCAATTGGCTTGCGTCCATGATTTGAATTTCTACTAAGCTTCGAAGTGTGCGTGTTTCACAAGTAATGGAGCGATTATTGAATTTCAGCAGATATGCATAGAGCACGTAAATCTGTTCTCAACCAAAATACCTGTTTGGATTGATCAGTTGATGATATTTGTGTGCCTCCTCTACATCAGTCTACCTTTGACTACATCGTTTAAATTTGGATTTGGGGAAGTTTTAACGCAATACGAGTGCTAAAGGACTTGATAAATTATAGATGTTTTTATCGTGGGGGGGTATTGAGGTTTAATAAAAAAAACGCTGCAAATTGTTTCACTGGGGTTTATTATTCAATTGTTTATTGCAGATTCGGATTCTTCACCCTTTGAAACGTTAACCATGAAATTTTCAGGGGGGTTAGATTTTTTTTTCAAGAGCGATTACAATGGTTTATTATCGAAAAATAAACCCAAATAAGTTGTTCCAAATAACTCTCTTCTATTCAAACAAAGATTTTGGATTGTGAACATATTTTGAATTTCCTTCGGTTTTTTAGCACTTTTTATGAAATGTATTCCTTCAATTTTCGAATGACCTATTGAAAGAATTCTGATCTGAAATGAGAGACACACACAAACAAACAAATATGTTGATAGTTATTGACCGTAGATTTATAGTTATTCAAAAGAAGCTTCTGGGTTTTCGTTGAGGTTCGTTCTAGAATTTAAAAAAACTTGGCCCCAACGTTTCGGGGTTTTGTACTTCCATTGTCCAGGGGAATCTGCAGACATGCAGAAAAAATTGAATTACTAAGGTTCATTTGGCAATTGCCATACCAAAACTACGAATCGACACCTCGTTTCTCAAACCTCAATTAAACAAAAAAGGGCATCCAGTCTGCAGTACACAATAACCAACTTGGGAAAAAATGAATGTTAAAACACGTATTTTTGCATATTTTCTGCATTCGTTGTCACAAAAAGCTAAGGGGTGACTCAGCCACACTTAGCTAAGGGGTAACACATTCATTTTTAAACCCATGGCGTCTCCAAAATAGTTGTACAGGGTGTATCAGATAAGGTGCGCAGTACTTCACCCACGCATTGTACAACCAATGTACAATGTACAGAAATATGTAAAGTAAAAGTTGATGATACCGTTGAAAATTGCTTCAATTTCCTATCTTTCAAGCGCCAAACCGACTTTTTATCTCACATCCAGCTGGCTAACAAATCACTCTACAAAGCAAACTTCAAGAAAATTTGAAAAAAGAACATTTTTCAAACGGTCATCACTGTACTCTAATCTGCATTTAATTAGATGCTTGTAGCTTAAAAACGCAGCAAATTCATTCCCTGGGGTTTATTATTCAATTGGCTTGCGTTCATGTTTTGAATTTCTACTAAGCTTTGGAGTGTGCGTGTTTCACAGGATAGAGCGATTATTGAATTTCAGGAGACACACAAATATGATCAACTGATCAATCGGAATAGGTATTTTGGTGAGTGCTCTATGCATATCTCCTGAAACTCAATAATCGCTCTATCCTGCGAAACACGCACACTCCAAAGCTTAGTAGAAATTCAAATCATGAACGCAAGCCACTTGAATAATAAACCCCAGTGAAAGAATTTGCAGCGTTTTTTTATTGAACCTCAATACCCCTTTCCCCCACAATAAAAGCATCTATAATTTATCAATTCCTTTAGCACTCGTATTGCGTTAAAACTTCCCCAAATCCAAATTTAAACGATGTAGCAAAAGGTAGACTGATGTAGAGGAGGCACTCAAATATCATCAACTGATCAATCCAAATAGGTATTTTGGTTGAGAACAGATTTACGTGCTCTATGCATATCTCCTGAAATTTAATAATCGCTCTACCAACTGTAAAACACGCTCACTCCGAAGCTTAGTAAGATTCAAATCATGAACGCAAGCCAATTGAATAATAAACCCCAGTGAAATAATGATTATTTACCCCAGTAATAATATTGAATAATAAACCCCAGTAATAATAGTGAAAAATAAAAGAGTTAAGGTTGAGACATGTTTAAAAACTTGACTGGTCCGACATCTGCCATTTGAAACTAAATCAGTACCTCTGTTGACCACAATCTCTTCGCTTTGTATTTTTTCACTAATTTAATCATAAATATTTGATTTTCAATCATTTTGATTCTAAATATTCAGAATTAAGTGAAAAATATGTTTCAATAATTTATCATCTCTGTTCCAACATGGCTCGGTACAGCATGGAGGAATACGTGAATATTATTTATGTCTATGGATTCTCCGATGGAAACGAGTCCGAAGGGAATATTATGCCCTTCGATTTCCCAACAGTCGCACTCCTCACTTTCTCGAGGGTACGCTTTGCGTTGGGTTTCATGCGCTATGGTAACTTCATGTTCGTGCTCACACCTCGAAACGCCAACATCATCCCATTCTCCCATTCAATCCTTAATGTCCTGTCAAAAGGAATGAGAGAACAGCTGGAAATAGGTAATTAATGTTGACTAGTGCAGTCCTGAACTTACTCCGATGGACTTATTACCTCTGGGGGAATCTCAAAGCAAAAGGGTTCGACGTCAGGATTGAGTCGAGAAATCATCTCATTCAAGAAATAATGGATTGTGGTGATCAAATGGAACAAAACCGACGAGAGCTTCGAAGTGGGTTTGATGCAATGCACAAAAGGACACATTTGTGCATTCAACAAAATGGAGGCCATTTTGAAATTTACTGTAATTACGCATTAGAAAATGCTTGCGCAAATTTAAAACTGCACCTTAGAAGAGAAAGATAAGAGATCAATTTTTAAAAATGCCTACTTATTTGAAACCCACTACCAAGCTTCAAAAACCTCGACTTGCTTCGCTGTTTTTTGCATTCAAACAAGGTTTTCTCGACCAAATAAAATAGTAAAATTGTTTTTAATATGCCATCCAAAAGCTGAATTTTTGGCGCATTACACAACAAGCACTTAATTAAATGCAGATTAGAGTGGAGTACTGAACGTTCGAAAAACCTTTTTATCAAATATTATTGAAGTTTGCTTTGTAGAGTGATTTTTCGCCAATTTGATGTTAGCGAAAAAATCGATTTGGCGCTTGAATGATAGAAATTTAACGCACTTTCCAACGGTCTCATCAACTTTTACTTTACATAATACTGTAGGTACGTGAGTTATAGCCGTTTTGCTGAGACAAGGTCGAAAACACGAAAAAAATGTTAGAAGTGAAATAACTCAAAAACTAAGCGAGATTAAAAAAAAAAACTGCTAGGTGAAGTATTGCGCACCTTATCTGATACACCCTGTATAATGGAAATACTGACTCATAGACAGACAAACGCCAGACTATATTGGTTTGCGAGACTATAAAACACTAAATTCGAGAGGATATTCAAGTTTGAAAGTTATTTCAACCACGCACTTCACTGACACTGCAATATAGTTTTATGAGGGGGTAATTAGCTGGGGAGTGCGATAAGGCCAATGCACGATTGCCCGGGGTTAGCAATACAATCAGCGTCGATAAACCTCGCTTTGGCGCCGTTGCTCTGCCATGCAGTATCTGTTCTTTAATGGTTTGTTAATGCGAGTGTACTCACCGCGAAACTAGTTTTAACCAGGAAGTGGCACATCCGTATTAGCGTATGCAGTAAGAAATCAGTTGGAGAAGAATGTAAACGAGACTACCTACTTATTTCAGTGCTGTAGCACATTCGCAAAGCGTTTTCTGTTAGTAAACAATAAATAGCATATATTCACCAAGGAGCTACGGCTACAGTGATGATGAGGAGTGCAGTATAATTGAACTTCTCGGTTTTAAAATTGTTGAGATTTGTACTGCGATACGTTCGTTCGTACGTTACTGTAAAACCCTGAAGTGCGTTGAATGTAAGTATTTTTTGGTAAATCCTAACTATTCTTAGTAGTATTGACGAAACCCAGAAATCTGTACGAAAAAGGGTATTTACAGCTTGACACTTGAGTTTATCTTGGGTTAGACCGACCGAAATGGTAAAAGGCCGACGTTGCTCATTTACAAAATATTTTAGGGCTAATCTCTTTTGGAGAATGTAGGAATTGCCCGCTGGGGAATGTTAAGATTTACCACAATCAGTTGGTAAAAGTCCGAAACGCGCTCTCTGATTGAAGTAACATTGGCTTTTACCAATCCCTTCGGAAAACCCTCAGATTTACAAGAAAACGTCCGATTTGAGTGGGAACACTGGAGTTTTACATATTGGAAAACTGGGAAAAACTAGTATTTTGTGGTAAATCCACATATTTACCGCACCTCGAGATTTCACAGCAACATAATACAGGGTGGATGGGGATCAGTGTGAAAATTTTTTTTGGGTAAAATGCATCGAAAATGGAGTAGACTTTCTACACTCGGCTTTTACCGGATTCAATTAAATATGGCGGAATAATTTTTTAAAAGATTTACAAGTACAAACGAAAATTTTTGAACATTTTCGATAAAATGACGAAGGCCAAAAGTTGTCAGAATCTGTCAATTGTTTTATTGGGTTGCTTTCCAACAGTACACAATTTCAGGATTACGACACGTTGTTTTTGAGTTAAGTTTCAAATACACAGGGTGGGGGCGTCAATCTTGGTATGGAAAACATGCAAGGTGTTGTCTCAAGTTCTCATTTCTCTCTGTTTCTTTAGTTGACTGTTAAAAAAAGAACCTGCAAACTAGTACATTTGCAAAACAATGTTACGAATTTGTGGTAAATCCACTTTGGGGAGTTTTGAATAAAAAACCAAAATCGAGATTTCACAGCTCAAACATATATATATTGTATTTGAAACTTAATTTCTCACCAATATTTTTGTCTTTTTGGGAATTTGGACTATTGGTAAGATTTTCGAATTGATCGCCACTGATTTTTAAAAGCTTTTACCAACCCTTCACTGCGATCTGAAAACGTCCGATTTATGTGGGAACACAAGAGTTGAACATATTTAAAATGGGAAAAACAAGATTTTTGTGGTAAATCATAACTATATTTACCGCACCTCGAGATTTCACAGCAACATATATATATTCCCAAGTTTGTCTGGTTTTCTCTATTGGTTGGTTTCTCGTGATGCCACATTCTTTCGATCCGCTTCAAAGAACCATGAAGTGTGGTGAACAGTGTGGGTTATGATTCTCCTCAAATCCATCTACATCCCGGGGAAGTTGGCAGCATTACATTTCTCCCCATCTCTCTCCCTGTTGAATCGGCGTACACGCACCGGAAACCGCCTCTGATCGAGGTCACCTTGTTGTGATTGAAAACCATTCTTCCAAGTCATTTTGTCAGAATTTCGTTCCGACACCATCATACTGACCTTTCCTGTAGAGAAGGAGATCAGGTACATTTTCCTAGAGACTTACAGTGATAACTTCTTCTTCCAAAACAAATACAGTCACACAGGAAGCCACGTTCGGAGACTGCAGATAACTTGACTCACTCGAAATGGTAACTCCAACTACGTTATCTCTAAAGTCTTTCAAACTGGTTATGCGTCCCACTCTTTCCAGATACTGATGTTCCCTTCGAAATAATGGAAACAGAGGGGTGCATAAGGGGATTCCAAGCACGTATGGTCCCCCCAATGTTGCTCTCAATGAAAAGCTATGGGTCTTAACACAATTGTTGGTGAAGTTGCCAATTCCGGCAGCGTTTTACTTACCATTTGGAAGTTCTGCCAACCCAGGGGGATGACATTTGAACTACTGAAAACCAGTAGTACATGAAAGACGGGACCCTGGAGGTCTCAAAATACACGGCGCATCGATAAACCTCCTCAAAATATTAGTCGAATGTTAATATTTTCAACGTTGAATTCTTAGTAGACGTTAATACCGCACATGCAAACAATTTGTTCTCTTGTGATTCAAAAAGGAAATTAAGGTAGGACAGCAATGCTTTCATAATTCATTGTATTTGTGATTGTATTTGTTTATAACTATCATCTATGCACTTGTATAATACACCTAAATAAACAATTAATGTGCTCTGGAAATTGTGAGATCTGGTTGTAAAATATTTGTTAATCATCAGGATTCCAATGTTTGATGAAAGTTTTGCAGTCTTCACCGATACACGTGTTTAATAAATGGACAGTCTCATTCAATGTGTTCAACATATTAGAATGATACATTCGATCTGATGGGAAATTGAATATTTCTTCTATTAATCACATTATGTTCGCTCTTCTAACGAAAATTACGTTAATCCATCATTATAATATTTTTAAATGGTCAAATTCGTGACAATCGTTGAAAAAATCCGTTGTGTTAAATATTTAAATGGAGATCTGAGATAGAGGGTTTTCGCTTAACACAGTTACGGAAGGTAGGTACCTACTTAGTTATTGAAGCAATGCCCTTCTATTCAAAATCGACCGTCCTTATTTGCCCTGAGCCTTGAGGGATTCTGAAAGAAAACAACTCGAGCCTGTAGACGGCAAGGGATTTAGAAAACTATTGTAGAGCTCCCACTTCGTTCCTTCCCTCGAGAACAAGTCTCAAATCGAATGAACTAAACAATCCAGTGGGAGAGACAGCTCCGCCTTTCCAAGGGCTGCAGTTGTTTATTTTAATTTGTGGAAGGCCTTCTTGAGAGCCTCATTACGTCGGTGAAGTGTTCGGGAGGTGATGGGAGGGAACGGCGGCGAATAGGAAGCGAAAACTGGCAAGAGCGCTCTTGGAGGGGGGTAGTGGAACAACAGCATTATGGCTCGGAAGGTTTACCCCCCCGGAGCTCTTCGGGGCTTTTAAAGAACGCTGATGTTCGTTTTGGAATGATGGGCTCCGAGGTGTGTGGGATTCGAAGCACGTAGGGTCAACCTCCCAGTTTCATGTGTCTTATTTGGTCCCGTCTTTGGCAACAAATTGACACTTACAGAAGGATAGGGACCGATGTACAATTGTAGGTATACCATATGCACTCTGCGGTATGGATAGGCCGCTTTCTGCGAGCAAGATCGACTGTGTACAAGTCTTGAACTTAGTTTGCATCAGAAATTAAGATGCGGGAAGTCCAAGCTACTGGCTGGAAGTACTAATTGCGTCTAAAAACGATTAACATGGCTCGTTTCCAGTACTTCCATCGACGTTGTCACTTTGGTTGACAGTCAATGAGTTATTGCATCCGACTTCTGTCTGCCTGTCTGAACTTCCTTGTGTTCACAGACCTGTGGAGCAAGCCTTATTTCTGAAGCCCCCATCTGATATTGAATACATTTTCAGATAATATGAGGGGTAGGGAGGTGATGGTGCCTCATGGGAGCGTTACTATAAAATCAATGCCATCAGTCTTTGCATGTGCATACGTAAACTCAACTAAGCAACATTTTCTGGTTCTAGTGGTCTGGTCATTATTTACTAGTAGTTATAGACCAGTGGCGTATATACGTAATATTTCCGGGGGGGGTATGGAGTACTGGAATTGGAAAATTTTTCAAATCAGGTGTCCAAAATCACATGTTTTACTATTCTAGCACTGGAAAAAAAAAATTGATAGAAAAGTGGTTCTTTTCCCAGGTGAAAGCATATTTAGGTCTAAATAATATTTATTCAATAACCTGGACGGTGTAAAAAATAAATTATTGATCCAAAGGTTACTTTTTATAAATATTATTTCGGACCGCAAAATACAATATTAATTTATATTTTCACAAAAACCAAACCCCCATTTATGAGACAGCCCAAGGAGAAAGAAAGAAAAATATCACATCAGGAAGGAGCCACCCACGGATCAGTACTGTGTCCATAGTTCTGGAACGAATTGCGTGCTATGATTGGAAATGCCTGAATATGGCTATATTATTGGATTTGCAGATGATTTGGCAGCAGTGATCCTTGATAGAACGACAGAATTGGAGCAGTGCAAACTAAATAAAGTCACGGCAATGATCACAAGTTAGATGGAACGATACGTCTTGACGTAAGCAGCTGGCAAAATTGGAGTTGGTAGTCCTTTTTGTCAGCACTTCCAATCCCTGCCATTATCCTAATGCATATTGGAGGTATAGCGGTAACAAGGAAGCCAATATTAACTTACATAGGGACCACTTCGACACCAAAACTGCATTTCAAGAAAAAATTTAAAATCAGCAGGCAAGGTAGAACCGAAAACAATGCCTCTTAGTCACTTAATGAAAACAGCATGTAGACCAAGATCATGAAAGTCATCTCTTGGTGAATTTCAGTTAGTAAATTACATCCCCAATATGGCGTGGAGATGTAGGCAGTTTTCCTAAACATTGATTATTACCTCAAGGGAATGACAGCAGTCCAACGAAGAGGTACGCCAAGGATTACATGTGCCTAGAGAACTGTGTCACCATACTTGTACTCAGAAGCAGGATTCCGATCCAATGCATGGTAGCAGAATGGAAATGAGACATAGAGATATGGGAGGAAGGGGAAAGAACTCGCGTTATCAAGGAGAAAGAGAGAGCACTGGCAAGGCTGACTGGCAAGGAATCAGGACAGAAAGTAGAAGAGAAAGTGGGCGGCGAGCTTGATACCACGCGTCAAAATGTGGTTAGAGATAAAACATGGCGAGGTGAAACTTTCCTAGCAAAGTTTCTATCAGAACATGGACTATTTCACATCTACAGACACAAAACGGGGTAAGTAAATGTCTCAACTTGTCCAAACCGACAAGGAGTATACTACGATGTGTATGTCTTTCGTCAACTGTTATCATCGTAAACAGAAAGAACATCAGAGCTACAGAACAAAGAGCTATCAGCTGCTATTGAGCTATTGAGCTCTTGACCGTGTAACGTTGCACGCAGGGTATGTACAATATGAGGCCCCGTTTGGCCGACTTCCAATTTTTCCATCAACAAATCCTGGGAATCGACTCCTCGCTAATAGGAAATGTGAATTTCATGGTCCAAGTTTTGGTTACCGTTCCACAACCCTCTTTTGAAAACAATTTTCTCCGACTAATTACCTCTACAATCGGCCACTGTGCCGAATGCCGCGTTTAATGAATCATGCAATTAAGAAATTCCCGGACTCGAACATTTTCTTGGAGTCACCAGGAATCGCACACAGTGTGATATTGACTAACGTTGAGACAGTTGTTTAGAGATGAATTGTATACTTTTTTCCAAAATCATATCTTTATTTTTTACTGATATATACTCTTGGTTTATTACTCAATAATAAACCATTGTAATCGCTTGTAAAAAAAATTTCTAACCCCCCTTGAAAATTGTATGGTTTACTTTTCAAAGGGTGCAGAATCCAAATCTGCAATAACAAATTTTTCCGTCCGTCCGCCGTACGCACGTTTTCTCCCAAACGGCTGAAGCAAAAAATCTGAAATTTTCAGGAAAAATCCATAATGGTCCGAAAACGTCCCAATTCTTTAGCCTATCAATCTTTAGTCAAATCCCCAAAAATCTGAAAAAAATCAAGGCGACCTAAATATGGACTTTTTTTAAAGAACTTTCCATGAGGAATCGAATGAGCCCCTCTTCAGGTCTGTAGCTCAAACCACTTGGATTTCAGGAAATATGCATAGAGCACGTAAATCGGTTCTCGACCAAAATACCTATTTGGATTTATCAGTTGATCATATTTATGTGCCTCCTGAAATGCAATAATCGCTCTATCTCCTGTGAAACACGCACTCTCCAAAGCTTAGTAGAAATTCAAAATACGAATGCAAGCCAAATGAATAAAATTGAATAATAAACCCCAGTGAAAGAATTTGCAGCGTTTTTTTATTGTTTACGCATTCAGAAGTCTTCGTTTTTCTCACTTACATTGTATCATTAAAAATTTATCATTATTGTCTTAGGCTTTGGCCGTATTACGAATAGGTACATATATTCATAATTCAATGCAGTGATGGGGGGAAAAGACTTGAAAATTGCAACTCTCGCTCGTTACATCGTGGACCCCCACCCTCCTAGCAAGCGGCAAAGCATTAAAGGCTGATCCGCGCCTCGTTCCCAGCCAGGTCAGACTCCTCACTTCCCCACTGATATCCTTTTCCGGCGCAAAGAAGAAAGATAAGGGAAAACGCGGAAAAATAGGGAAACCTGCGGTGGACGGGGGCCTCCGCTCGATTCACTTCACGTCCGTCGGAGAGGGGAACCTTAACGGCGGCGGAACGCGTCCCCCCTCACCCGACCCGTCGTCGGTGTCCCGGACCGCACCAGAAAGCCAGAGCCCCCATCCGACCACCTCAATCATCCTCGTTCCTACAACCATATCACGTCCACTTTATGCCTCCCTGTCGTTTCCCCGACTTCCGTTTCTCTCTATAACAACACTTAGGCCCCCACGACCCGCGGGCCCCTCGTCGTTTCCTTATTTCCCACTTCCGCCTTTCTGCTCGACTATCCGTTTTTTTCCCCGTCTCCTTTTCGCCGTCTCACAGCGATCCAAATGCTGAATTCAGCAGGACGAAACCCTGGGGGACTTGTAAACCTCTTGAACGGACCAGAAACGAGTTTTCATTAATTAATAACATGCTTTTTAGCAAAAATGATTGAAAAATTCATACAAACATCAACCTTTTCAAGGTCACATAAACACTATATAGGTATTTTTTTTCAGTTATAGTATTTTATTTATTCATTCATTTATTTATTTTATGTATATAATACGGGACAAGCCCAATTGACATGGATTGAATGATAATGATGCTAGATAAATAAGATGCAAGATAAATAACTATGATGCAAGATAAGTATGATACAAGATAAATATGACAATGAACAAAAATAATATGAATAAAAAAATAGCGATAACAGAAATAGATTGAAGATATATAAAAGGGAACAGGAACACTACCCACTACACAATGCACTGAAACAGCTAGCGCAAACTTCACTACTGCTCGGCACCACGACCAACACACGTTCTTTTTATTGCGTTCAAGGAGTCGAAGAAGAAGTTGAGGTCCTCGATGTCCAGGGCCAAGCGATTAGCGTGGCGAGGAAGCCGGGAGAGGGGTCGGTGAAGAAGGTAATTTGTTGCGCTGAAGTCGACGAAGAATGGAGCACAGTGTCGCGTGGCATACTGGGGGACTCCGAATCCGATCTTGTCGAGCAATGCAGGGGAATCAACCCGGCCTCCGATGAGCTTGCAGAAGAATGACAAATCCGCAGCTGCTCGACGCTCCTGGAGTGTGGCAAGGCCGCAGGTCGACAGAATCTGAGCATTTTTTTTGTCCCGGCCTGTCGTAGTAACGAGTTTCTATGAATTAATACTATGATTTTGAAACCGGAAAAGCACTCAAACGCCAAGAGTTTGAATCAAACATTGTTAATATATTTTGAACAACGTTGTATTCTACCGTAACAACGAGTTTCTTTGAATTGATAACATTACTTTGAACACAAAAAAACGCACACATAAACAATGCGTATGTATTTTGAACAACCAGGCTCCTGACAATTGGAGGGCAGTGGAAGCGTGATGGGCCCATAACCCAGAGGTCTGTGGATCGAAACCACGCTCTTCTACCATGTAATACTTGATATGACTCGTTATGTCAATTCTACCTTTTCTTGATTACAATTTTTTGATATTATCCCCTTTTTTGACCTATAAAATACTAAGGTTATTGTATATACAGATATATAAGGTTCAAAAATAATTATACACAAGGTTTTGGTGATAGATTGTGTTATTTATTCAATAATTGTATTTATTGCTCCAAGAATAACTACGGGGCTCCTATAACCACGAGGTGGAAACGATTTAAGTATTCCTTTAATATTTTTTATATTTTATCAAATGGCACCGCAGGGGGTATTAGGTAAGGAGTTCGGTTAATAGGATGGATATGGGATATTCATATCAATTTGATTCAAGTACAATGATAAATTTGAAAACGGATTACCTTGTAGCTTGGCGTCGTGGGTCAAAGTGGAGAGGAGGTCGTGGTAAGTAGTTAGCGTTTCGTTATCTCTCTTTCCCCCATGCCATTCTCCTCACCCTCCTCGCGACTTGTTCCGTTGATAGCCGATAGGTGGTGTCGTGTATTTGGCCCAGGCCAGAACCCTGCTCAACTCCATACGGGATTGATGCTGCTGCTGACTAAGAACCAATAGAGAAAAACTGTTTTTATCCAACCAACTATGAAATTATAGAAACATTTAAGGTACTTCGTCCAAAACCATGAGGGGCCAGCTTTGTCAGCAGCTGGTCGTGCGGTGCACCTAACTTAGGTCATAAAGACTGATAACTGAATGCTTTCGGCACTCAAGGTGATCCAGAACACCCGATACCAAGGAGATAGCGGCCAGACGAGTACTCTTCCCACGACGAAACCCAAACTGTTGACCATTAACAATTCGGGAAGCATCGAAATAGTCATGGGCTATATCTGTTCTTCACTTCCTTTAGATTGCAAACCTTCTCTCTTATGTAAGCAGAGTATCAACTGAACAACATCCTTACATAGGCTTCTCTATCCGATTTCACTGAATGAAGAAGGTTGTTCTTGGACGGCTACTGTTTCTCCACTACTTGTAACTCGTGAATTTTGTCCCGAATCACAATCTCTTCTTCTGGGGAATACAGTTAGTCGGTGAAACGAATGTAGTGTTACCTTTTTGATCTTTCTTGAGTACCATGGGTATTTTGTACAGTTCCGACAACAGTAACTTGGGCTATGAGATAACCTACATTATATTTTGGTGATCTCCGTTCTTTGTATCTTCTTTCTCCTTGTCGATGAATCATTGAACAACATTTTACACAACTGCGCTCGCTTGACGGCTGAAAGGTTTTCCTTGGGGGAGCGAACTGTTTTTGGTCACTTTTGTGATGGATATAAATTAGACGCCTTCAAGCGTCTGTGTTATCTTCTGAGCGTGGCGGACATTAACGCATTCAGCTCAATGGAAGGGGCAACTATACCATTCCATCACCTCACACTTTCGGGGGCTTACGCTCCATGGTTACCGTAACCATTACAATACGGAGCAGGATGTGGAGAAATAACATGCCACTAACACAGCGCTGGTTTTGAAAAGTATATTCTGAATAGCTTTGACAAAATTTGTATTCAACGAAGAACCGACCAGACAGTAGACGACCGATTTTCATCATCAGAACTTTTCGACGAGAAGCTTCGGACGGCGTCTGGCGGACTGAAGGAATTTAACTTATTCAGTTGTCAGAATCTATCTACCCAACTTGAAAAGTGAACCAACAACATAAAATTTTGTTGTTTGTTTAATTAATAAGTTTCTAATGTTAGGTGCGTCTTATACGAATGAATAAATACGTATCTGAGTGTTACTGAATTAGTGAGGTAGACATTGAAATTTTATTGAAGGCGGCTCTTGTGAGTTACAAAGCAGAGTGAGCTTTGTGTAAGGCCGCTTTATTCCCCCGATCCTACTTCGCCTTAACAAATGTTCCTGACGAGTCGTTATTTTCCATTGAAATTCACCTCCCGCATTTGTTGTCTCTTTTTCCCACTCGATGCGAGCTCGCGTATCCGTATTTTGTTCGCGAGGCTTTCTGGTGGCCCTGTATCCAGGTAACAAAGAGGCTGACGAACCTCTCGCAAAACTGATGGGGCTCCCACCCAGTCCTGAAATGTTGAATCTTCCTGATGATCGATCAGTAGTACGAAAGAATCAAAAGGAACTTTGACGTCGCTTGAAATAATAAACCTCAGAGTTTTATGAGTGGGGACAAATAGAACAAAAAGAGAAGATCAGATCCGAAAATTTGAGAAAGTATTGCGAAAAAGAAATGAAAACCCAAAACCTGGCCATCCTGGATGGTTCATCGATCTCACGTAACGTCCAAATTTTCCCCGATTCAATTGTCATCACTTGGACCAACGTTCTCAATCCCTCTAGAAAACTATGAAATTCCAGTACACCAAATGACTGTTAACACAGCCCAACAGGAACAAGAGCGTGGGAAATATGTCAGTATACTCACAAACAATGTAGAAAATTTGAAGTCCAAGAAAGGCACTCCCCAACTAGTCAAATCATTAAAAGAGGCTAGATCGTTCCTCAAATCTCATCCTGGTATAGTGATAACTGAAACACTGACCAAATAAACCAGACTGTTGCCACCAGCAAAACAGAATACACTGACACAGTAAACATCCTTCTGGCGGACAGGGAGACCTGTTTAATAGTAAACAGAAATCCAACAACCGACATTGCAATTAGGTACCCACTACCTACGTTACAATATTGGTTTCTGGTCCAGAATTCTGTGAATAAATACTGAGAAGGCTTTTTGGAATTATTACAAATACAAGATAGGTTCGGTAGATCCAAGAAAGAATTTTTAAAAAGGTTATGGATGTTTTCCGACAAGGAGCACGTCTGCTGTGATACAGATGATGGTAAAGTCAAGAATGTGTATAGCCTATGGTGCTGACTCGGCAGAGTGCTTCGTCATACAGTAACCTCAGCAGGAGGAACGAAAATAACTTACAGATATACATTTGGTGTAATGATTGACCGTGAGTTATGTACAGGTATGGTTGTTTGGAAATTGGAAGACTCCTAATGTTTGTTGAGTTGCGGCCAAGTGTATTGAAAACACTAGATTTTTTCCAACGTTTCGTACTATTATATGTACATCTTCGGGGTCTATGAGTTGTGTTTTACGATCTCACTAGTATATGACTGAATTTTCAGAAAAAAAAATTACAAACACGAAACTAACACGGAAGTTCCACGGGATGTACATGTTTCTTTGAATTGTCTGTGTCACTTTTCACTTGCTACGCTCTACATCGAGCTTCTCATGTTAGGAGCTTCATTCCCAGAAGCATCAGCCCAGCTCAGAAAAAGGCTCCGCTTTAATCCATTGAAGGGTTGTACATCAAGAGCAAGCAAAACCATTAGTGCAATTTCAAACGTTTTCGATAAATATTTTTATTTTTTAATATTGATGACAGAACGAATTGCTTAGAACAGTGTCCCAACTAGCCCTAGCTGACAATGAAATACTGATTGCTTCGTACTGTTCAAAACTGCATGCCAGTAAAAACTAATCGTGCCACATTTTGGCACAAGTTAATTTGCAATTCGGAAATTTCTTCAAGTAGGGGCTCTAGTTTCTGTTCGCTCGCACTGTTCTGACAAGTTTTTCTTTGTACATGTACAAGCAAACAAATACTTCGATTTGAGAACAACGGTTCTAGTTGTGCACTGTTGATATATCACTGCCTAAGAAGCATTGAAACAAAAATCGCCATCCGCTCGAGTCCTGGCCAAGGCCTTGATTTCCTGCCACGTCTTCCCAGCTCGGCTGCCTCAGCTTCAATGAAAATTATGTCATCCTCGACTAAAGAACTCTCGTTCAATCCCTAGGGGGGTTCCAAAGTTTCTCGTTAAGGGTGTGGCCTATCCAACAAACTATTTCCTTTAATAATTGATCTCAACAGAGATTGGTTTTTGCTCAGTTCTCCTGAACAGCTCATCATTGGAAATTACATCAGGCCACCAAACTCCCAAAATGCGCCGCAGACAGCGGTTCACAAAAGCTTGTAGCTTGCGTGTCAAGGCACTTGTGACTTTCCAAGTCTCACAGGCATAAAGGAGCACTGATTTAACGTTGCTGTTGAAAAGGCGAAGCTTTGTCCTGAGAGAAATATTTTTGTTTTTCCAAGCTGAACGAACGCACCGTTTGCTTTCCTTATTCTGCTTGCAATGTCTCCTTCGGTACCCCCACTGGCATCAACGTTACTTCCAAGGTACTGGAAAGAAGACCACTTGTTCAATTTTCTGCCCATCAACCTTCAGGTCAGCTGTCAGTGACAATTCATGGAGCAAACAAATCTTGTCACGCCGAGCACTCAGCGAGTTTTTCAAGCTTATGATATGTTCTAGTAGTGCACTGTGATATTACTGCTTAAAAGTCTTGAAACACAAAAATGTATACCGTCACTATCTCTATGGAAAAATGTCCTTTAAAAATCCCTGCTGGCGTTTTCTGGCACAGCCTCCAATTCTCCTTCGAATAACCAAAGGTTACCTTCCTCCTTCGGGCAAATGATATTCAGCGGAAGGGGGCGGCCAAATGCTGTTAGAACTTCTCCTTTACCTTCTTAATGCCCTTTCGCTCCCTCCTTACTCAAGTCTCTTTCACCCCCTCTTCTTAAACACAAGCACAATTAAGAAACTCACATTTTCAAGTCCGGCAATTCATCACCCGCTCTTGCCTCCTCTCCCTTTGACTCCACCATCAAGGGAGCTCCCTTTAATTCCGACCTCCGCCTCCCACCTTTTCTTGCCTCCTTAGCGCGAATCCTTCAGCGCCAGACGTGTGATTTATCCTCCCAGGGCCTCATCGTCAGCTGGCGAAGTCTTTTATTAACGAAAAATCCTTCCCCCCCATATAAATTACTCGGCAATGTTCCGACTAATTAAACTTTTCGTTGAGCGGCATAAAGTAGATTTTCGTCTTCCATGGGGCTTTTACTTTCGGAGAGGCAACTCTCATAAGGAAGTACAGGGTTGCAACTTGAATTCATATCACGCTTGAATTTTCTCTCGTAGACGAATTTGAATTATCAAAGTTGTATCTAGTTCCCAAGACTTAGTAGGTAGAGACACTAACTTGAAACATTGCAGACGAAAAACTGAGCATGTACGATGAACTTTATAACTGCACGAATGTGTAGAATTTCATTGGAGAGATTTTACGTCTAAACCAAATCAATGTTTTTCAGTAGTGCGAATCAAAGGTTAACCTTCCGTTAGTGGCGTCTATGTGAAGCATACAGGTCTATCTTACGTCACAGGCCAAGCTTCAACCAAGCATAAATGGGGGGCGCCCCCCTCTTCTATTCTCCTCCTGCAAGGTGAAGCATTCTTAAGTTGTCCTTGAGCCATTGCATTGGGAGCCACAACCGAGAAAGCGATAAGTTGTATTTCTCACATACATGCCACATTTTTTTTTCCAAAACTAATTTTCCTCTTGGAAAAAACCCAAATTCTTCATACTTCAAATACTATTTAGTAGTTATTTACGTCCTCATAATTGCATTCAGGTATCAACAAAAACCCTTTGTATGTTAGACATACATGCCACTATTGATGCTACTTCTTCATTTCTTTCCAGATGGCCCATCAAAAGTAGGTTTTTGATATGGAAAACGCGTGTGATATTGCAGCAATTCGACGCGCCCTTGAGGATTAGATGATGGCGGGGATTTCCTCGATAATGAGAGTGAAACTGATGAGGTTGATACTGTTGAAGTTCAGGAGGTGGATTTGGCATCAGAATTGAGTTATGATTCAAGTAGTAGCGATGAAGAAGACGATTGTCTGACTGATTTTTCTAAGGCAACCCAAATGAAAAACAAAAAGATAGACAGTAAACAACGAGCAGAGATCAGACCACCAACATGCCGCAGATAGAATGGAACGTGAGCGAGGAACTGAGCGTGACGAGCCAACAAGAAATCCCAAAGTTCTACGACGACGTCCAAGAGAGGAGGAAGATGGTCGATAAAAGGAAAGTCCAAAATCCAAAAGGTGCAAGCCCTGTTATGCAGAAAAGCGGTCAAGAGTTACGCGTTTCTCTTGTAAAAAATGTGAGAAATACATCTATGTTCAACACTCCAAGCCAATTTGTTTTAAGTGCATTGATTCACTGGGGAACTAGATTCTCAATCCTAGTCTACCTTGGAAACGGTGATTAATTAGACTGAAGGCTAACTGTGATTTTGCCACTATGAGTCAAAAATGTAATTTCAAAGAGAATTCAAATTATTTTAGAGATATATTTTTGACTTCTAATTTACATTATCTAAAAATGAAAAATTGTTTACTGAACGATTATTTGCCTTGTATACACGAATCTGATATGTTTTGCACCCAAAAAAGTGTAGTGTATGTGAGACATGCATTCCACCAATCGTGTTGTGATTGAGGTGCCACTAGTTGAAGGTTAATCAATCCCACGTTCTTTGTTCACTGCAAAACAGTTGTAGTTCCAGTAGGCTTCGACTTTGGTTAAAAAAAAAACCTGATGGTCCTACCCACAAACATTACGCGAATGGTGTATGGGAAAACATCGTTAAATTGGTCATCAATAACACGGCATTTTTGAGGTAGAGGTTTCAAGGGCATACTCAAACTTCTTTTGTACTGGTGCCAGTGCCTACTATAAATTTACTGTACATTTGTGTTAATTATATATTTCGAATGCATGTAAACAAAATCATGAACAACACGAGAGTAAATACAAAGCTATAATGTGTATAAAATGTAATGAATTTGAACAATTGATCACTCCAACGAATATGAGGTTTTATCAACTCATTTTTCCTGTCGAGTACAAATTTTGTGTAAATTCAATAGACGTAGTCCGTTGAGGCGAATTTCTGGCATGTTTGAGCTCAACTGTTTTTTAACCATTCTCTGACAGCTGAATGACCTTTTAACTGTACATGTTGTGCAATGCTGTGTGAGAAGATCGTGTAGCGCTGATTTCGCCTGGGCGTACAACCCCATTGGTATTGTATATTGTTGTATATTATCAACAGCATTGGTCACTTGCTGTGCATCGATCAAATTCAATTATTAAACAGGTAATGCACGAGTCTAGGTAGGAACTAAGCCCAGTTCTTCAATGCAAAAAAACATACGGATTCATTTGTACGATGAGGTGGTTGCGGAGCAGGTAGTGGACTGGCCACACTCAACTCCGTACATCCTTGAGGGGTATCCCCAATCCCCAAATCAAATGATGGGAAAGTACGGGATTTTTTATGTTTTATTTCTCATGGTTATTATTCGATTTTGGTAATGTAATTTCTTGAGTATGAACTTACCTATCTAAACTTTTGAAAAATTCAAAAATATTTTCTGAAATTTTGGATGAATCCGGTTTTGATCCTTCATCGGTCCGCCTCCGCGCCCTGTCCTCCAAGACGCACGTTGTGAGATCAGTTGATCCCTGGCCGTCTTACAACTGGTAAGTCTACCTCCATATTTGCGGTTTCCTAAACATGACCCAAATTCTCTCTTGATTTCATATTGACCTGTATCAGATTTGATAAACCGTAATATAAACTCCAATCCGATTTGTTATTCATACAAAATACCCAATCCACCATTAATTTTCATTTTCAAATTAGCATTATTGAAATAGTAAATTAGGTTTTTGTGCTAGAAATAAGTGTTATTTATCATGGATAATTCCAACACTATTTCATCCTGAACGCCTCATTTATAAGTGTGATCATACAAATGACGGACATAGGGATCCCTTGTCGATAATTCAGTGAGAATTCATCTTTTTCTCCACCCATAGGGCACATTTTTAATCACCTTCAAATTTCATTTTAGAATCGGCCTTCACGAAATCCCTCTCCTAACTTTCCATAAGCTCAAAGTGTGTGGCAAGTTGTTAGCCGTAGCGTCCTCGATAACTTGTACAGATGATCGCCTAGTTCGATTCATCAAAAACTGAGAGAGGACCTACCGGCGGCGATCAGAGGAAAAAATAATCCGAACCGGCAACCTCCCTCCGACCGTCTCGCCGATGGGATCGCCCGTTTCCCCCGAAGAAAAACCTCCGGTAATTGCACTTTTAGTAGTTTCCTGGGACCGCTCTCGGGGGCTCGAGAATGGGGCGGAAAACCAGAAGAATGAGGAGGTATGGTGGGGGGGGGGGGGGCTCAATTTAATTTCTCTGGTTTGAATTAAAAGTTCAAGTTCCTCTCCCCACTACTTCTGCCCCTCAAAGCACCTTGGACCTACCCTGCTCCTCGAAGATCGATCCAATCCCACCTTCTTCTTCCCAAACTTCTTTAATCCCGCGAATTTACTCTTTTTTTCTATCCCGAGACGAAGTCCTGTCCTCTCTTCCCCTTTTATTTTCCTTCGTCGGGGTTATTCTCCTGTTGTGTGAAGCGGGATTGAGGTGGTCGATAATGCCAGATGTCTGTCATTAATGGTTTTCACCTGGCGCTTCACCGAAAGGAAATTCAGCCGGTATCTTTGAAGCGGGCATATCTTGTATGAATGAATGAACGGATGAACGAAAAACGTGATTTATTTGATGAAGAATAATCATAAGTTACAGTTAAAGTTGTTATCAGATTAGGTCAATAGCGCTCTACGTGGATGTCAGTTTCTAAATTTCTAGGACGTCCTTCTGAAGCAAGGTTTCTTCAGTAGACAAACGGCTAGTAGAATTGATTCTAATGCATTCAAAGAACGAATCTGTGAGGAAGATATGGGATACGTGTATGTGACAAATGTTATCGAAACTTTCAGAGCGTGCAGCTCTAACCCAATTCAATAATTCTTACTTTTTTCGATCTCAATTTTTGTGTAGTTGTGTAACAAATTTTGGAAATTTTGAATTTTTTGTAAGGAGGGGCAATAGAGTATATACAATTTAATGGACTCAACCGCTGCGGATATAGTTTATATTGCCAATTGGTTTCCTTGCATCTTTGTTTGTTTGATTAACCTTCCGGAGACAAAGTGCGGGTCAAAATGACCAGAGGAAAAGGAAAACGCTCATTTGTCTGAAGGGAGCAGTGGGAAAGGCTTCCCATGAATACCTAGCTGTCAAACTAGTACAACTGTGGAAGTTAGCGAGGAGGGAATCGGTTTCAGAGGTGAATGGCCTTGCCATTATTGAAAAATAGGAAGAGAGAATGGAATATTTTTTTGTTTGATTAAGAATTTGCTCTAGGATTAAAAAACATTCATTAGTGTTCATAACTAAGATCATAGAATAACTGGACATAAGGGCGTCCCTGTGGTGCATGCAGGGACGTAACCAGCCCGTATTTCATCCGGGGCAAGAAGTAAATTTGGCGCACCCCCCCCCTCCCCCCCATAGACCCGAAATCTCATGACTCATACCATCTTAATATACCAATGAACAAAAATATGATTATAATTAATTTGATTTATTCACAATGTATAAACTCTTTTACTAAAAGGAGGAAGGTTTGGTAAGTAAGTGCTCAATGTAAAATACCATATCATTTTTATTAAATTTAACAAACTAATAGATGATAAATAAATTTTTGTCGAAATGGAAGCCCTAAATAAAATCCAGAAAAATGTCAATATTCCGTTATATCGGTCATCGATATTGTTTTCAAACTTTAATCCGAATTACGTATTCATACGTTCATTCATGCAATAATGCATTATCATTCATTAGACTCATGAGTCTTATGAATGATAATGCATTATTGAATTTCATTCTACTAAAGGTAAGGAATTCAATCAATCAAAAATTTAATGAAACCTCATTCGTGATGATGATTATGTACAGGATCCAGGGGAGTGAATTATCAATATTATGTAGGGTTTTAAAATCAATGTACTTAACTGAAGTATGAAGGAAAACTGAAAAAAATTCAATCAAACCAATATTCGTTGGGTATAACCCTCTGGTTGATATGCTCTCCAGTAAGCCTCGAACTGGCTAGAACCCAAGTCTTAACGATTTCCTTACCTTTTTTATCTACGATTAGCCTACCTCATCTGATATAATCACAAAATTATTCTTCAATAAAATGGAAATGATATGAATTTAGTGAAAAATATTGAGCAACGAAATGTAGATATATGGTTGATATGATGATTTACTTTGGCTATTTTCTTAACATCTCAATTTTAGGATTGAAGGAAAAATATCGGATCCGATAGTGTGCATTTAATGTAGATATATCGGAATAGAAAATATCGCCCAAAAATATCGATATATCGAAGGAAGAATATCAACACTTTGATATATCTCTATTTTCTTAACATCTCAATTTTAGGATCGATAGGGACTGATGACTACCCTGATGACTAGCCTGAGCAACTAGCGTTGAACGAGAGATGGAACTTACGCAGCAGTCGTTCACTATTCGTTGGAAAACCCTCCATATACGCATCAATTACAAACTGCCAAAAACCGATGTACTAAAAATGAAAGTAGTGATATACCCCTCAGTTAAAACATCATTCGGGATGAAAACATCATCGTTTTAGCGGTTTTTCATGTTTCTGTAGCGGGCTAAACGCCGAGACGTGGGGCAATAAATTAGTCATTCAGAGATTAACTGGGAGGGAAGTTCGTTGTTTGAGGAACTGCGAGCTGCCTTTTCATATTCCTGGAACCTCCATCAAAATCGATTGATTATAGTAACATAAAATTACTAAAGCAAACACACAAACAAATCCCAACTTTTTCCAGAAAGTATGAACAAGAAATTTAATAAAAAACAGCAATTTGAATGTACTATCTCTGTGGATTCAAAAGTGGATTCATTGCATTGTTAAAATGGAAATATCTTGCGAAGAATAATTCTGGAGCTATCACATTTCAGAATAACTTTTCAGTCGTCTCAAGTGTCGCAAGTTTCACTGATTCCTTCAGTGAAATTTACTGATGGACTATGTGCACAATTCGAAGAATGGAGCCAGTGCAAGAATTACGATTCGTTTTCCGTGAAATAAAAGGGGGAAGTTGCGGGAAGTGAAGCTTTTCCTGTGATGAATCCGACTCTCGAACGTGAAGCAAATATGAATCAAACTTTCCCGTGGGTTAATCTGAAATATCGGAACGTAATATCAGAGTTTACGAGCTGAGCGACCAATCAGGAAACTCTTTTTTCCACTCAGGGACGACCTCGCCATTTTCTATCGGCGGATAGGTCACTAACTATTCCCCACACTCCATGTGCGGTGTGATAGAGTAGGCGATTAGGAAATTGAAGCTCCACGCGTGACAAATTATTTCGATTAGAGTACCATGTGAAAGGGTAATCAACCTAATCCCTCTCCCTCCTTATTCTCCCTAATTTCGGGTCGAAAAGTTCACAAAAAATTCCACAAAAATTTACAGGTTTCAAAAAATGACAAAATCGCTCACTGCGCCATTGCACGTGCGCAATCAATCCCAACTTTGTATTTTCAAGATGGCACCCATCCATTTTAATTCAGATTTGGAGCAAAATTTCTCTATTTTTTGACAACGGACTCGATCAAAATGGCCGTAATGGCCAGTAAGAACGCGAAGATCCACAAATGAAAGATTGAGCAATAATTAGTACATAATGATTCAGCACATCTGTTTTTTTTTTTTTTTTTTTTTCAAACTCGGTATCGCTTGTTGACGTCTTTTTGACCTTATGTAAATCATTTACGGACGAAACGTCACTTTTTGTTGAGGAAATCAGCGATTCCTTGGACATTTTAGAATATTGTGAACTTACAGACAATACAGTATAAAGAAACTGATATTTGAGGTAGCTTATTTATACACCCAAAGTTTTCAATTTTGTCACTTGATGCACTAAGTGTTTTCAATCAAAACTAGAGACAGTGGCTGCGCAAAGTGTGACAGTGGGTAATTCCAATATTTTTAGTGTCACGAGATTGATATTGTGGAGCTCGAAATCCGAATAGTCAAATCTGTATCATTCTCGTAAAAAAGGAAAATCTTTTTTTTTTTTCGTTGTCCTTTTCAGGGGTCCATAAAACGAAATTCACTGGAAAATGAAGTATGAAGTGTTAATCACCATTTGATTCGATATTCATGTGGAGCATTACATATGGTGTCCGTTAGCGTACAATTCAGAAGCTAAGTGTATCGGACATATATGTATGTACATACGCCGTGTGTAGGGCGTATGTCACGTCGGGTTATCCGAGCACATTCGCCCATGACGGGGCCTTGTGATACCGGCTCAAAAGCGCTCCTAAACGGGGTTCAACGTCTCCCGCTCCCCTATCGGGAATTTGACTTGCATATTATATTACCCCTGAGCATGTCAGCCCTTACGGGACCGACAAACCAGATTATCTTGCTACTCCGTCGTCAGCTAAATGAGAAAATTGCGAGAGTGAGATTGTGCGGCATTTGCCAGGCGGGGATGGAGAGGTCGTACGCCCCACGGCTTTTGCTGCTGCTGATGTAGAATAACTGGGTATCCATTAACTCCAATAAACGCCCTTCTATGTAGGTACTAATTACCCGACGATTAACCCTACTGTGCATCTACTGCGGTTTCCTCATGTATGAATGTTTGATTATTAATTGTTGTGAATTTTCTACCAAACTGGCTATAGCAATTTTACCTGAATGAACATTCCACATGAAGAATCGTTTTATGACTTCTGGAAGTGGACCAGGTAATTATTGCTCGCCTTATCCACCACCTTTCCATCAATTTTGAACACTAAATTGAGCAGCTGAGGCTTGAAACTGGTTAAGTCCATTTTCTATAAAATTTGAGGTAACAACCATTACTAAAGGATTTCAGTGAGAAGAATCGAATGACATGGTAATTTTTCTTCCAAACTGCTTAGATCTTCTTGAAAATGATGGTCGAAGTTTGCGTTTTTTCTCAAAACTGATTTAGTCTGGGGTGTGTTTTGAAACAAAACAAGCTTACTCCAAATTTTTGCGTCATAAGTGCCTAAGTCGACGAGTTTTGTGTCGACTTCTGGCTACCTCGTCGTCTGGCTAAATCCACGATTCCACCCGTTGTGAAGAAACCCAAAAAGGAACAGTTTAATCTTTCTTCTGTTCTGGAACCTTTAATGTTTTCTCTCTTGTTAAATTCGGTAATATCTACCTTGTTCAGAATGTATGAGGCTCAACAATTACTGTGACCTCTAATCCTTCTCAAAAGCTGGACCTGATGACAAAATGGAGAGTACACAAATTACGAGCGAACAGCTTCTATGATAGTCTTCAAAATTTCATTTGATTGCCAAAATAATCTGGTCTTGCCCAAAGTGGTCGAGATCGGAAAACTGCTCAATCTCCACTTTCGAGCCACGTGGAGGGAACTCGAACAACTTGATTATTCTTTACAAGTTCTGGATCAAGAACTAGGAGGAATTACAGATCAGACCTGACGTTGACACACCAGAAGATCTACAAGGAGATCATGAAGAACTTCTTGTTCGAAAAGTAAAGAGTTTAGAAAACTCTTGTTAAAAAAATTGTGAGCTGTCTAAAAATGCTTATATTTGCTTTTGCTGTATTTGTAAAAAGTAAAGTCAGTAGGTTTGGTGGTTTTAGTAATTTATTCTCCGACATTTTTAAAATTAAGACCAGAATTTTTATTCTCAAAAACAACGCTAGAAAGGTATGTTTGAATCACGTCATTACATTAGTTTCAAAACTGGTTAGGTCCCGCCAGTTCTTCTGTAAAACTCGCTAGGTCTGGGTTTTTAAACAAAACTGGTTAAGTAAGAACATTTTTATACTATTCATTAGGGAGACAAATTTGGTCCGTAGTTTCTTTAAAACTGTTTATTCGTTGGAGCTTTCTACAATCTTCCAATTGTCATCGTCAGCAATATCAACTGGACCATCTGGTTGCTGGTATCGTACGCACGATATCTCCCAAACGGCTGGAGCAAAAGATCTGAAGTTTTCAGGAAAAATCCATCTTGGTCCGACGACGCCCCAATTCTCGAGCCAGCTCTCTCACTCAATTTAAAGTGCCCTTTAAGGGCTGTCAAACTTTTGTAAAATCCCTAAAAACCTCAAAACGAGTCAAGGCGGCCTCAATGTATACTTATTTTTAAGAACATATCTCGAGGAATCGAATGAGCCCCTCCCCAGGTCCGTAGGTCAAGCCATTCCCGATCTATGGCCCGATTTATGGTGCCAACATTTGCGTTTTTTGGTTTATTATTGTTTGTTTGTAACCTAGTGATGTCCGGCCGATAGCGTCGACTTGTAGAGAATGTGGATACTGGAGTGATAGCCGATGTGGATATTTGTAGTTTATAGCCGATACATGGGTTGAAGCATTCTGATATGCATGAAACGCTGATAATATATAGGTAAATATTGTTCAATATTATTACTGCGGTTTATTATTCAATATTATTACTGTTTATTATTCAATATTATTACTGGTGTAAATAAGTATTCTTTCACTGTTGTTTATTATTCAATTGGCTTGCGTTCATGATTTGAATTTCTACAAAGCTTTGGAGTGTGCGTGTTTCACAGGATAGAGCGATTATTGAATTTCAGGAGATATGCATGGAGCACGTAAATCTGTTCTCAACCAAAATACCTATTTGGATCAGTTGATCCTATTTGTGTGCCTCCTGAAATTAAATAATCGCTCTATCCTGTGAAACACGCACACTCCAAAGCTTTGTAGGAATTCAAATCATGAACGCAAGCCAATTGAATAATAAACCCCAGTGAAAGAATTTGCAGCGTTTTCCCGGTTTTCTCGAAACGTATCTAAGTGGACCCCAACCAGTTTTGCTACTCAGCTGCTCAATTGAGATCTCGGAGGGGGAAAATCGGATGAATATAGACCCATCCAGATGGATATTCGCCTATTTATAGGTACCATTATTGAGCACACGCTATATTCACATAAGAGTTCACGGCGACCCCCCCCCCCCCCCTTCCATAACTCCATCTTGTCCTTCCTGACCACATCCTGGACCCACGATATCCGGAGTGTATCGCTGAGGCCATAATCCGTAAGCCGTATCGACGCGCCGAGAGCTTTATTTCTAAAAATAAGAATGAGGTTTTCTCCCAGTCTCGTAACGCCCTGAGCAAGTCGAGAGCTCGTTTCAAGAAATTTATCGTCAAAACGGAAACGAGCTCGGAGAAGCCACCGGGCAATAACTAGCGAGATTTACGCTTGACACTGCAATGTTGGGTGGATGCCGCAACTGAATCATTCTCCCTCGGATGGGAAACTATCGAAAATTCCCCGGCCCTGGGAAAGGAGTCTATTTTCACCAGTTCATTTTCTCAGTGGTAATATGTCTTCGGTTCGGAAGTTGTTACATAAATCAAGCGGTACCTACCTAGCATGGGCTTACATTTAAGTAGGTTCGCCGGTTTGTGTACGAACATTGGGAAAGACAGAACAAAAATGTTTACAAACTTTGCTTCAACTACGCTATTCTTGAAACTAGTTGTTAGTTTATTTAATTGTTTTCAACGTCTCGAATTTCTCCTTGCCTGAATTTGAACATATCCATTGCAAGACAAACGTGTTATGTACATTGTAAAAAATTATTTACCTATAAATACGGTATAATTGGGTACTACAAATTAAATTTGATGTTCTTTGCCTTTTGAGCAATTGTACGAAGGTTTTTAAGATACAAGTATACGTTAATGCGTCTACAAAATTATTTAGTTTCCAATTCACAAACATCAATAATCAACATTATCCGGATCTAACATAATAAGGATCGAGGACCAGTTCTGGAAAAAATAATTGAGTACTATGTATTCATAAAACCTTTCAGTAATTTTATTAGTACAATTATTTTTTCAGATCGATATTTATTTAAAAGAATATATAGCTTTTCCAAGTCGAATTGAGAATTTTCCAAGTCGAATTGAGAATTTTCCAAACCAAATTGAGATTTTTCCAAACCAATTTGAGAATTTTCCAAGCCGAATTGAGAATTTTCCAAACCAAATTGAGATTTTTCCAAATAAATTTGAGAATTTTCCAAATCAATTTGAGAATTTTCCAAATCAAGTTGAGAATTTTCCAATCTAGGAAACTTTCACTACTAAAAAGGAAGAGGGAGTTTTCCAAACCGAATTGACAATTTTTTTAAGGCAATCCAACACTTCTATTGAAAACTAAATTAGTGAAGCAAAATAAAAGAATAGCACTTCATGAACAAATTAACATTGAAATCAGAATGTCAAAATGAACGAATTTTTGTTTTTGTTGACTTCAATAGACCACCCAAACGCAGAGTAGCCTCGATTTTTTCTGTTCTTAACAAGACCGTAATTTTTATGAAGTATTCTTCGTTCATTTTGTCTTTTTGATTTCAATGTTAATTAATTCATGAAGTGCTATTTTTTCATTCTGCTTCACTAATTTTGTTTTCAATAGAAGTCTTGAATTGCCTTAAAAAATTGTCAATTCGGTTTGGAAAAATCCCTCTTCCTTTTTAGTAGTGAGTTTCTTAGAGAAAATTCTCAAATTGATTTGGAAAATTCTCAAATTGGTTTGGAAAATTCTCAAATTGGTTTGGAAAAATCTCAATTTGGTTTGGAAAATTCTCAATTCGACTTGGAAAATTCTCAAATTGGTTTGGAAAAATCTCAATTTGGTTTGGAAAATTCTCAATTCGACTTGGAAAATTCTCAATTCGACTTGGAAAAGCTATAAATAATACAACAACTGAAGATAGGCTCGTCAAGATAATTCACACTCATACACCTATTAACGGTTTGTAAAGTTTATTTATTTACTTATTTAAAAAAACCCAATACAAAGAAATTTTTAAACGTCAAGACAAAATAATTGTAAAAATAGGTAGGCTAAATAATATCGAGTCAGACAAAAATAAATGAATCAACTGAGCAAAGCACTACACAAGACAACTCTTTGTAACAATTCAACGCACCTGCTCCCAAGTAACATTGGTGAACTTGAAAAGATGTCCAACTCGGGGCATTCATTGACGACATAATTCACGCGCCGAGGCATTCTGCATAAAGGTCTGTTGTACAGGCAGTTGGTCGGCGAGAAGGAAACCAGGAAGAGGGTGGTTGATCGGGAGCTGAGTCGAGCGACAACTAAGTCAACCCTGGCCAGGAGGGATGGAGGGGAGAGATGGAGTCTAGCATTCCAGACGCCAGTCTGCAGAGTTGTCATCTAATTGGCTGTACTCTAGAAAGCACCCATTCACGACACTGAATCGCTAATCACGTGACATCGCAAGGTCCGATGTTGGAGCAGGAGGGTTCATGTGCGCATGAAGTCGCTGTTCGTGTTTGATTGCTTGCTGGTTCATCACTTTACTCAGTATTTCCCTTCTGAATTCCTGATGGAGGTCATCGTTGAAATTGAGGGCATTATTTGCGCTTTGTTCTGAGAAGTCTGATTCATTTTAGTATCAGTATTTCCCCCCAGAACTGTATTATGTGAGTACACACTGGTTTCAGAACTTGCTGGTATATTACTAATGATTATGAAAAGCTGTGAATACCTAACGAGTAACATAGAAAATCTTCTAAACTTTCTCTTCAGTCCTTTCTTCTTCTTGAAGTGCTCTTTCCATTTTAGTTTAGTGTCAAGAGTCATCTCCAGGTATTCGGTATCGGAACCAATGCAGCTATCCCTTTTTAAATGATGGGCGAGACTATCCACCGTGGTAAGGTGTTCCTGAGGGGTCGTATGGCCGTAAATACCCTCAGCCGTGGCGGTCGGTTTAAAAATGAAACTTGTGGTACAGCAGTGCCCACGAACTCACGGTGGCCGCATTCTCCGTGTCAGCATGTCTTCGGCCACATGATGCAATTGCCAAGGATATAGCATGTGCATTGTCAACCAGTGGCTGGGATGTGGAGAATATGCCGAGTGATCAAGGCAAGAAGCCAGATATCGACGCCATTACGCCCAATGGTTCTGCATTAATCCTGAATGTCCAAATTGTGAGTGGCAGCGTGGACATGGAGTAGACCTGAAGGGCTAAGAAGAGTAACTATGATAGAGACGGCCTGAGACAAGCGGTATGGGAGCTAAAAGGAGTGGCGCCTAATAAAATCGAGATTATGGCTGCAACCGTGTCATGGAGCGGATTGTGGTGCGGGAAAAGTGACACGGTGTTACTCAAGGTGGGCATCTAGTCAGGAGTACTTCATGAAATCACCATCCGCGTCATCTGGGGCTCTCACTTAAATTGGGGGTCATTTTAAAGGTGCACTTCCATCCATTCCTCTCTCCCTCCTCCATCTTCCTCTCTCCCTCCTCCATCTTCCTCTTTTCCAAATCCTAAGGGCCGGTGGGTGTTGGGTAAACCTCGGCGTCGTCCCCACTTTTATTTCGTTTGATAATTGTTTGTTATAATTATTTTTGTTTGTTTTGTCTTTATAATTTCATACCCTCTCTTAATTTTAAAAAATAGCTGATGTGAGACTTTTTTAGCTCATTCAGTTTGTACCACCATTTTTCGGTCCACTCACTTACCTCATCAACGATTTTTTGTACTCTTCAGGTTGCTTCTTTGTTTGAAATCATGCGTTTCAGAGATAAATTTTAGAGTAATGCATGGGAAGGTATACTCAAGCCTAAGAGACATGACGACAGGAGTCCCTCAGAGAAGTGTACTTGGACAACTGCTTCTTTTGTATACGAATTATGTAGCAATTGACGAAAATTCAACCATTGCAACTTTAGCGGACGATGGCAGTATCTCTGGCGGTTTATGAATTCGTTTAAGTATTCTTTTTTATATGTTTTTTGAACAATACATGTTCACTGTGTAATTCTTCACTAATTCTCTTCTATTTTGAATTTTCATTTTTTTACCCATTTAATTATTTTAAAAATGTGCCTCTCAGAAAGCTTAAAACCATTTTTAAAAAAACATTTACTCATCGTAGTACAATTGATGGTTAATTCACACAAAAATTCATACTAAGTATTTTGAGTTCCAAAACTTTTGCATTCTGGAATATTTGGTATCACCTCTACTAGATTGAATAACAGCTTGGAGCTTTCCACCCAGGCTTCTGAATGACGTTATAAACGTCTCACTCCTGTTTCGCTACAGTTTTCAGTTGATGAAGGTTTTCTGTTGGTGGATTCAGGACTCGAACTTTCTTTTTCATCACGTCCATGAGAGATACTCGCCTCTCAAACCTTCACAATCCCTGAAAATTTCATCAAAATCTAATGCAAAACTGTATTAAGTAAGCTGGTTACAAGAACCAGTAGACACACGGAGAGACAGACAGACAAGAAACGGAAGTTGTTCCGAATGGCCTAAATGGAAAAATGAGAGTGGAAAATTTGTTTGTAAAGAAAGAGAAATGTCACCCGAAAGTGAAACAAAAGCCCAGACGGTTATTCCGTTCGCCCCACGAAGCAAAGGACCAAACATTGTTTAAAAATCTGTTTCTTTCGAGGTGTTTAATGACAGAGGGAAGTGGGGGGGAAACTCATTTTTTTCCTTATGTCGATTTTTCGATTCTAGATTCGACTGGGATATTTTCAGATCCGCAAGCATTCATCCGTATCAAAAACCGAAATTCATGAACTTGAAAGTGTCACTCAAAGCCTCCCGGTGACGCGAAGCATTCACGAATTATTCAGAAAATTATTCACCTTTTACAACTCTATCTGCCTGAAGAATGAATGAAAAGTTCCGACTGATGAAGGGTTGGAAGCAGGGAAGTGCTCAAAAGGGCGCGGGTGTGATGTATCGTGTGAAAAGGGTGAGGGCGAAGATGGATCGGCCTTGATGAGAAGAGGGAGAGGAATTCGGGACGGGAAGGTTGATCTGAAGTAGCTCGCAGTTGAAAATCCGTCGGCTGCGGTGTCCGAGCGGTTAAGGAGTTGGACTTGAAATCCAATGGGTTCTACCCGCACAGGTTCGAATCCTGTCCGCAGCGCATTATTTTTTGAGAATCCGAACAGTTGTTTCTCGTTATTATCAATGTGAAAAGATATTTTTTTTTTTTCAGCAGTCTGAGTCTACCTTGAAACTTCCACTGTTAGTGGTTAAATAAAATATTTGTTGCTAGGCTTCGCAAAACTTCCTTTTAGATGACATTAAAGAACGCTGCCACTTCTACTAAATGGTTTTATTATTATTTAATAATAATTACTGTGGTACGAATTCTTAATATATTAATCACGATGAATGTTTCCTTCAGTTCCGAAGTCATCGTTAGGCTTGCAAAACAAAACTTTGTGATGAAAGAAAAAGAGTAGGTAGGTGATTCAAAAAGGATTTTTGGTGCTGATTTGATGTAGTGTAGTGTGATGTATGACATTCCCATTCTACATCATGATCAACGTTACGTTAATCTTTCGTGGGTATACATTTTTAATATTCAAGTATTTACTTTCCTTTTTGTCTGAAATAAATATAATGTACCTAATAATGAATTTAAAAAAAGCGAACTTTGGTGACACTTCAACGTTTCTGATACCAACAGTCATGGTGTTGTGCTGCTACTGTGGTGCTAAAATTATATTCTTTACTTACATCATTATTTTAACGTCACGTTCTGTACACATTGATCCAGTTGAGCCATTACAATTAGTGATTCAAAGTAGTCAGATCAGTGATTCGCATCCTCAGTGAGACTAGGAATAGTAATACTTCAGAAGTAATACTTCAGTGATCTTAGGAGGACAAAGCTGCTACAAATTCGTGACTACTGATAATGTTTGTTGGGTCGCTTTTCAACTACTAGCTCCACCAACTTCCAAGGAACTTCTTACTCTGTCATATAGTAGACACTATAACGGTTATTTCTCCACAGAGAGCGCCATCAGATCAGTAGTTTTCATGTACATATAAATAATATTGACGGAAGAAGTGCACTTTGACTCAGTATGTATTTGTCCGAGTGTGTGTACGTGTTGTTTGTTTTGAATCGATTTAGTAGTAAGTAGTAATTTTTTAGTAATTTCTATTCATTCAAGCGTTAATATTATATACAAAAATATCCAATATTGAATGATTGTTAGATGTCTGCTTCGAAGGTCAAAACAAGGCCGGCGAAATGGTTTTCCTAACCGTCAACACATGAAAGTCGTGCGGGTTTGCCTAACCATCTGAGCTCTGTCCCCCTTAAGACCACTGAAGTATTACTTCTGAAGTAGTATTCCTAGTCCCTCTGAGGATCTGAATTACTGATCTGACTACTGTGAATTGCAAATTGTAATAGCTCAGTTGGCTCAATGTGTACAGTACGTGACGTTAAATTAATTATATAAGTAAGGAAATTAATTTTAGCACCACAGTAGCTGCATAATATCCTGACTCACATCAGGATGTATCACAAACTCTGAAGTGTACACAAAGTTCGCTTTTTTCTTAAATTCATTATTAGGTACATTAAATTTAGTTCGGAGAAAAAAATGAAGTTCATATTCATATATTAAAAATGTATACCCACAAAAGATTAACGAAACGTTGATTATTATGGAGAATGAGAATGCCATACACTGCACTACACTATATTCTGATACTATGGAGGTGTTAAAATCGCTTCAAATTCTTTCACTGGGGTTTATTATTCAAAGACTCATGATTTGAATTTCTACTAAGCTTTGGAGTGTGCGTGTTTCACAGGTGAGAGAGCGATTATTCGGTTTTCAAGCAAAATGCCTATTTGGATGAGTTGGATGGGTTGATCATATTTGGGTGCCTCCTGAAATTCAATAATCGCTCTATCACCTGTGAAATACGCACACTCCAAAGCTCAGTAGAAATTCAAATCATGAATCATTGAATAATAAACCCCAGTGAAAGAATTCGCAGCGTTTTTTTCAAGAGCGATTACAATGGAAAAATATTGTGTTTGAAAATTTTAAATTTCGTAGACGGAGCATGCATATCAGAATGCTTCAACCCGTGTATCGGCTATAAACCCTTTTAGGAGTTCACTCCAGTATCCCCATTCACTACATCACTAGCTTACTGCGATCAAAACAAAACAAAAAAAAACGCTTTTGTGTTTGTTTTGATTGCAGTAACCTATTGATGTAGTGAATGTGGATGCAAATGTTTGCACCATAAATCGGGCCATACATCGGGAATGGTTTGAGCTACGGACCTGGCGAGGAGCTCATTCGATTCCTCATGGAAAGTTCTTTAAAAAAAGTCCAAATTTAGGCCGCCTTGACTTTTTTTGAGGTTTTTAGGGCCAGGACAGATAGGGACAGGGCAATCTGTGGATTGTGTTTATACAGATTTTTCCAAATGTTTCGATAAAGTCCCTCATTCTCTTCTTATCAGTAAGCTAAGGGCCTTTGGATTCAGTGGTCCACTACTTGAATGGTTTAGGAGCTACCTGAATGATCGTTCTCAGGTTGTTAGGATCAAGTCAGGTTTTTCCAGTCCATTTCCAAATACTTCTGGAATACCTCAGGGTTCTCATATTGGGCCGATGTTTTTCCTAATCTTCGTCAATGACATTACTGCAATATTTTCTGGCGATATACGCTTTTTACTTTTTTCAGATGATTTGAGAGTATTCCACAGGATCTGTTCAATCTCTGAGGCTCATGCATTGCAGGCCACCCTTGACTCATTGAGCCATTGGTGTGAGCCAAATCACTTTGCAAGTGTGCTATTATGATCATCTCGAGATCTTCAACCCCATACTTGCACCCTTACAATTTGAGTGGTATAATGATATCTAGGGTGAGTTCTTTCGCGGACCTCAGAATCATCTTCGATTCTCGTCTTACATTCTCCCTGCATATAGACGGAATTAGCTCACGAGCAATGAGAAGTCTCGGCTTCCAGAAACACCATACGAGGGGATTCAAGGATGTGGATGCCCTGGTTGTACTCTTCAATGCGTTGGTCCGTTCGATCCTAGAGTATGGGTCCATCGTCCGGATCGAACGGATCTAGCGCCAATTCCTTCGTTTTGTCGCCTATGGGCAGGGTGTGAGCTGGCCTGATTTTGATCTGGATGAAACGTTGGCCTTGTGTAGATTGGTTTCCCTTAGCCAGGGTTACCGTGTAGCAGATTGCACTTCTGTTATCGGGCTTCTATAATCTGTGATCGATTGTCTTGAACTACTACAACGAATTGACATGAATACGCCTCAACATCGCACTCTCTCCTCAAACCCCTTTTATGTAAGACAACCCCTAACAATTACTTATTCAATAATCCTCTTCTTCGCGCCCTTCGATCCTTAAATCTTGTAGCGTCCAACAAAGAAATAGATTTATTTTCAATTCCTTGAGGCAGTTGCGACTAAGCTTAAAGAGCTACTTTCGTTAGTCAATATTAATTAAAACTTACATTTCCTTACTGATGACTTATCTTATTCTTTCCTATTGTTCTTCATTCCATTATCTATTGTCTTATTCTACTTGTATTGTATTATTATCTATTCTATGTATTTTTTCTTATAATTGGGCTGTACATGCCCGTGTAAACTTAAATAAATAAATAAATCGTTCTTTATTAGCTGCTCTCAAGGCCGCACTAAGATGAAGATTATGAGCACATTCATGTAACTTTATACTATTGGCAATCTCATAGTTTGTATTTACGTTGTAATATAAATACGAATGATGGCCATTGAGAAAAGTCTTTGATGTATTTTTAACCAGGGAAGCAGGAGAAAAAGTTGAAAACAGAAACAAGAAAATAGGAATAGATAAGACCGTAGGGTGACGTGGAAAGTGAGGTAACGGGGGATTTATGAGATAGCGGGGAGTAGGAATTGCGACTGCTGGTGTCAGCGGAGTGAAGTGTTGGCGGTCGTAGCGGTGGGGAACGGAGGAGCGGGTTATCAGAAATGACGAGGTCCGCCCGGTTTCAGCTTTTAGCGGTGGCGGCGGTGGGGGTAAAACCAGATACGGGGAAAGCGCCGCAAGGGGCATTAGGGGGCCCCCGCTAACGGCCTTCTCTCGTGCTTTGATAACAGGCCTACAGGCGACGGGGAGTGGACAGGGAGATGGGGGGAGGGGTACGAGACAAGAGGGCTTTGTGATAAAGCTTACAGAGGTGGAAAAACTTCGAAAAGGAATAGACTGTAGCGAATGGGAGGGGACAATACGAAGAGTACATGGAAAGAACTGGCTAAGTCGATTTTCGATCAAAATTGAGTTAGCCCTTCCGCTACCAACCTCCCTTCTGTAACGCGCACTGAGTCACCCCACTCACTTTTTAGTAATGTTTTAATAATTACACTTGTTAAATACCAATAAAATTCAAATGCCAATATTTTGTATTATACAAATGAATGGCATAGCTTTAAAGTATCACAAAGAAAACACTTATTTAAAAACGCTGCATATTCTTTCACTGTGGTTTATTATTCAATTGGCTTGCGTTCATGATTTGAATTTCTACGAAGCTTTGGAGTCTGCGTGTTTCACAGGATAGAGCGATTATTGAATTTCAGGAGATACACATGGAGCACGTGAATCTGTTTTCGACCAAAATACCTATTTGGATTGATCAGTTGATCATATTTGTGTGCCTCCTGAAATTCAATAATCGCCCTACCCTGTGAAACACGCACACTCCAAAGCTAAGTAGAAATTCAAATCATGAACGCAAGCCAATTGAATAATAAACCCCAGTGAAAGAATTTGCAGCGTTTTTCCCCACAATAGAGGGGGCACACAAATATCATCAACTGATCAATCCAAATAGGTGTTTTGGATGAGAACCGATTTACGTGGTCTATGCATATCTTCTGAAATTCAATAATCGCTCTATCACCTGTAAAACACGCACACTCCGAAGCTCAGAAAGATTCAAATCATGAACGCAAGCCAATTGAATAATAAACGCCAGTGAAAGAATACTTATTTACCCCAGTAATAATATTGAATAATAAACCCCAATAATAACATAGAATAATATTTACCTATATATTATCAGAATGCTTCAACCCGTGTATCGGCTACTAACTACACTACAAGTATTCACATCGGCTATCACTCCTGTATCCACATTCACTACAACTCGACGCTATCGGCCGGACATCACTAGGTTACAAACAAACAATAATAAACGAAAAAACGCAAATGTTGCCACCATAAATCGGCCCATACGTCGGGAATGGTTTGATCTACGGACGTGGGGAAGGGCTCATTCGATTCCTAATGGTATGTTCTTCAAATAGGAAAATATTTAGTCCGATTCGACTAGTTTTGAGGTTTTCAGGGATTTTACAAAACTTTTACAGCCTTTAAAGGGCACTTTAAATTGAGTGAGGGAGCTGGCTCAAGAATTAGGGCGTCGTTGGACCAAGATGGATAGATTTTTTGCTCCAGCCGTTTCGGAGACCTCGTGCGTACGGCGTACGGCGGACGGACGGAAAATTTTTTATTGCAGATTCGGATTCTACACCCTTTGAAACGTAAACCATGAAATTTTCAGGGGGGGGGGGGTTAGAATTTTTTTTTCTAGAGCGATTACAATGGTTTATTATTGAAAAATAAACCAAAATACATCAGAAAATACATATTTACAAAATGGTCTTCCTCAAAAATGTTCAAGTCCAATATTTAAATATCACCCACTCTTTTCTTTACGTACAAGACACTTGGCCATGGTATGTTTGCTTCGATAGTTGATGCAAACAGGTTTCTGGCAAACGCAGGACTTTAATTTTGTTTTTTTTTATACATTTTTCTTCTCCGAAAATTACAACGCACCGCCACAATCAGAGTTGACGAGAGGCTGCTATGTGTCGGTGCTGCTCGGGCTGAGTTTTCAGATTCAGATGATTTCAGTGAAGACCCTGCAGAAAGCAGTTTGAAACGTTTGTGTGAATATTTTGAGTCATGTTGGGGAGAGCAAGTTGTTTCGCGAGTTCGATTAGCTTTCTAGTGCTCGAATTTTGAATATTCCACTCCGGATATTTTGTGTGTTGAAATGTGCCTTGAAACTAACTCTGAAAGATTCAAGAGGAATATAGTCAAATGAAATGAACATTGGCCTTTGTTGGTAAACACCTAATGGTGCTAGGTTTTTTTTTCTGTGCACGCACTACCGAGTGGGGTGACTAAGTCACCCCATGGGCACCACATCGTGTTTTAATCGTTTAAAGGTAATTTTTCTGCACTGCTGCTTATTTTTTCATCAAATTGAGTGTTAATGAGCAAATACAAAAAAGCGTATGCCCATACTGGCGTGCGTTGTTATCAAACTATGAAAATTTGGACCGCTGGGGTAACTGCCACCCCACTCGGTACCGGACGGGTTAGAAAGGTGAATTGGGAGCAACCGAACAACAATAGTGTGGTCAAAACAGGGATAGAACGTGCTAAATGGCTCAAAACAGCGGGTAAGTATTTTGCACACAGCGAAAGACCTCAGCGTTGTGGGTTTTTCAACCAGTCGGTGAACCTATGTGTTTCGCCGCTAACATTTCTCTCCTTTTCCAATAAGTTGCTGTCTCAGTACAATATTGTTCAGTACCTTGTGGTGTACTGTCACACCCTACACTAGAGGATTTGACAAAATCTACGGTTCTGTGCTCTGTGGTGCACCTCCAACTGGAAACAAATCCTGTATCAAAAGAGACAACGAGCAAACCAAGGGCCCTCAAGCCAATCCCAAGCCGACATACCAATAAAAATTATTTTTACAACCACACACTATAAATACATTCACATCCTATACATCCATGTTTCTACCTATCATTGGGTTCCAGATTAGCAACTCATGGCTAATTAGGAATCAGTTAACATTGAATTTGAAAAAAACAAGAACAAAAAAACAGTACGGCTCCCTTTTGCCTTATCCCTGGTGTCCGGTCCTCCGATTACCTTAAAATTGAAGCTACATAGGTCTACTTGTAATTTGGAAAGCTGTGTAAATTGTCCATATGTGACTAGGTGTGATCTAATCAAGTAATTAGGCATCTATATGGATAGTACTATGAAATGGACAACAAATATAAACAATGTTAACAAACGGCTCCGTAAACTCATCTTCGTATTTTCACGTTTAAAAAATATAATAACTCTAAAATTAATGAAATTACTTTACTTTTCATTGGTCCAATCTATTCTACTGTATTGTCTTCCGACTTGGGGCGGAGCATACACATCATCTTTAATTGTTACACAACAAATGTTAATGAGAATCGTAAATGGAAGTCCATTTTTGGCGCACACTAAACCTCCTCTCAAATCATTGGACATTTTAAATTTTAATAAACTATTACAAATGAATAATATAAAACAGGTGGTAAAAGAGCAATTGTTCATCCATCCTCAACACGAAATAGAAACCAGACTTATTACGAATTTCCTCTCCCTCCCTTTTTTTCATACGACAGCAGCTAGAAATTCCTACTTCTACAAAGGCATAGTCTCTTTTAATAAATTGCCAACTTCAATAAAAATTCAATTATGAATTACTTGATGGATTGAAAAATTCTTCTGTTATCTTAAAAAACACTTTTTACAAAATTAAAATACCTTCAAATTATTATGTTAATCCCTAGTTTCTCGGACTCTCTCGATTATTATTATCATTTATTATTATTGTGTTTTTATTAAGTATCATGTTTTTTTTTCTTCAAATTTAACTAAGCTTTTATTATCTTAGTGATATGATAAAAATTAAAGGGATAAATTAGAGAGAGAAAAAGAAACGTACATGCTCAGACTCCTCATCCTCCTAACACGGGCGGCACGCTCTTATTGGAGGATTATATTTCCTAGCTATACAATTTTAATTTGTACATGTATGTCATTTCATTTATTGTGGAAATAAATTTCATTTCATTTCACCTAATAAAACATTAACGAAATTTCAACAACGTGATGCTGAACAAATTAAACTAAGGAAGGATAGAGAGAGCACTTGTCAAAATTCTTCCGCTATAGCACTAAAAAACTAAAAAACTAACTTAAGACAGTTAATGAATTCATAATCGTTGAAATTAAGCAAAGCTGTCACAACATAAATTTATGTATAACTTTCAGACAACCAATATTGATGAATATCCAAATAGGTATAAAACGTTAGTATCGAACAAATCTGAAGGCGAACTAATCAGAAATGCCATTCAACTTGTGATGGATTTGGATAGTATGCCCTAGACGATCCTTGAATCCGTCGCCTTGGGAGATGAATCAGCCGCCTTCTGCATTACCGCAATACAGCTCAATGGAAGGGGCAACTATATCATTCCATCACCTCAGAAACTCAATATCACAGATTTGATTACAAGACCGGTAATTTTAGTTATCAAAATTTGATAGATTTCATTCATTTTACCAACCATAAACTCTCATACACACACAAAGGAGGATTTTCAAACGCTCAATCGGTTCGAACGACCTCTGGAAACGAGACTGATTTCAATAACCTGCGAAGGCAGAAATGACTGGAGGGCTAGCTCTTGCACATATGCCGTATAAGGTGTTTCTAAGAGATAAGGTTGTCGATACAGAAACCCAAGAAATTCACAGAACTGTTTGCACGACCCTTGAGGAGAACAATAGAGTGTGCCAAATTCACTCCCAAGGAATATTTATTTTACCATGTCTTTCGAGGTCACTGGAGGATTCGTTCTGCATATAAATTTTCTATTGAGAACTTTTTTATGGCAGATTCACGGATGCAAAATTTCATGAAAATTTGATTCAACCAATTTTTATGATTACGCTCAACCGGTTCAGCGAGCACGCAAAGTTCCGCAACCCCAAAATTGTCAAACAGTCGATAATGAAATCCAAAGTGTGGCACGTGAATTTCCACTGTTTTTTTAATGATGATTCACGTGATGCTATCCGTTTCTTGATTCAACTCAATTTTTGGGGGATAATGAACGTAATTTGTTTATTTCACGTCCGTTTTTCTTATTTTAGGCGCCTGTTCTACGAGGATTAATTTTGGAGGTCCGTTTGAAAAATGTAAAAATAGGAGATTGAAACCTTCTCCAGCGATCAAGTGAAAAATCATCAAATTTGAGAGTTGAAAGTCAGCATAAATGAGATGCCGTTACAGTGGCCTTTGAATTATCATATAAGTATTTTCTTCCGTTCATACGTTTACATACGTTCGAGGTAGATAAGTGTGCCTGATGATCAAAGATCATATGATAAGATTTGATGATTCCACCAAATCATGAAAGCGATAAAACTCCACCTTGTCTACTCATGCACTGGACACAGCACCCTTCACTGAAACTTGCATTATATAGAGTTTTGACATCTCTATCCCAAAATGATTGCTAAACAAATCAATAAGATTGATTAAGAGTGATTCTCGAACCCATAACAATGAGAAGTATGAAACGTAGGTCTAAATACCTGTTTTAGAAACGGCTAACTTCATTTTTGAGCCACAACTGTATAGAAATGACGGAAGCATGGTGTTTCCTCAAAGGGCAGGGTTAGGTCAACGATGAAAAAACTATGAATAGCCAAAAAATGCTCTCATTTGGGAGAGCTACGGTGATTTCCCTCAAACCCATGACAATGAGACAGAAGGTTTGGGACAAACTTTGAGCACTTGATTCGTACAGTCTATCACGACTAAGCGCACTAACACCCAGAAGTAATTTTAAAAAAATAGTAGTTAAAACATTTCTGGTAAAACGTACTTTGAGCGGATATAATTTCAGATTAAGTTCTGTTTCTTCCAGCAAGAAAGTGTAATTTTGAAAATATACTAAAATCACTGAAATCTAGGAAACAAAATAAAAAATGAAAATAGAGGAGTTTTAAGGATACGAAACTGAAAATTTTCTTGATGTTCATATATTTAAAAAAAATGAGAAAAGGAATTGAAAATAGCACAAGTAAATTAATATATCTAAGGAGCTCCCTTTATCAAATGATACAAAAGAAAATACGAAATCTGTTGTAAAAACTGAATAACGGAAATATGTCGTACATAAAAAAAATAAAGGAAATGTCCCAGGTGAAGTTCCAAGCTCCAAGAGTATGAAGTGTGTTCAATGATGGTCGTGAAATAGGTATTTAAACTTTCTGACCTTGTTTTTCGTTGTCTGTAGCCAGCAGCAGTGGCGTTGTGGCAGCCACTGATTCCAAAGGTGCGAACCTATGAGGAATCAAAAAAGGTATGGTCCTTGCGAGAGATAGCGAAGAGTGCCCTGGATAATGCAAGGATGGTTATCAGCTGATGAGGCTTCGAGAGATCGAGGTGTGTCACGTGGCAGCTACGGAGACGGAATGGGATCCGCGAGTCCCGTGTTTCTCGAGGCTCTCGCCGTTGATTTTTTGAGGGTGCAGGGTCGAAGAGGACAGGGATCGATCAATTAGTAATCTCATCACCAACACATCATCGTCACCGGCCTTTTAAGTCGTAACTACTCGTATTCTCGAAACATTCACTTGATCATACTTGTGCTTTGGCCTAAACAAGTTCAAATTCTGACTCACGGACAAACCATGACAATGAGATTAGAGGTACATTTCGATCAATTACCGGCAGTTTAAATGAAGAGTAGCCGAACTTTATGACAGCCATGGATAGGCTTGGTTATCACATAAAATCTACAAAAATAACTTTTGGAAAAAGTTGAACGGAAAATTATTTATCAATGAAGGACAGCGATTGTCCCGCAAAATAGGAATCACCCATAATGGTTTTATTATTCAGGAAATAGTATAAATTTCCGAGGGAACTATTAGTTCTGTATATTGAACTATTCTTTTCAGGAATATCATGGTATTGTGGTAAGTTATTGATAATATGTTATACTAAATTTACGTTACATTATTTATAAAATATAACTGACGACTAACGTTTAGACCGAGAATGTCCCGCGGCATTTTTGTCCCGTAAATGGCTAAAACAAGCTTTTTTTTGGTCGAATGCTGATGTTCATTATTGGAAATAATCAAACAAAATTAACCACGACGATAATTGAATTGTCACAATCGGAGTCTGATGAAGTCGGCCTTGGACCCACCTTGTGCGACCCGCACAAAGGTAGGCAGTTAGCAGAGCTCCAACTATTATAGTGAGCTCTCTAATGATAGTTATTGCTGAGGGGACTCGTCAAGACAACAGGATCGCTGAGCGCGCCCTCACTAATCTCAAAGGCCATGTTACGAACAAAGGGTGAATGGTAAATCACGAATGTAATTGTGTCGCGGTTGTTATAACCCCTGTGTTGGCTGTTGGAAGGGCAGTGAAGAGAGGGGGGTCGTTAACGAGAGTCGAAGTGCATGTAATTCCTTGTCGTTATTGCGAAATCCGAACCACGGGAGATAGGGAGAATATACTGATGACGTCATAAATAAACGCTAATTCACTACGATGACCTAAAAAGCCGGGAAAGTTTAATCGAAACATCGGAGAAACCAGCGATGCGATGCGACCCCTCACACACATACACAGCGTCCTCGACAGATCTGAATGGATGACTTGGACTAGACTCTGAGCTATTGACACACATCGACAGGATACCGGTGTTTTGTGTCGACAGGGCTCAGAAATGTATCGCAGTTTAGTTCGGACGTCCCTCGGTAGCTCGGTCGACACGAGCAAGCGGGGACATACGTCGCCCCAGATATATATATGACAGGTTGTCAAAGTTCTTCCCGGAGCTCACGAAAAAGGAATAAAGCCGTCGGATTTTCTGTTACCGATTCCTACTCAACTGTCAGATCGGTGGAATCCTTTTCAATAATGTACACCATTAAATCGACATATCTGTTCCGAGCTGCCCGGAACACAAGATGTGGTTTAGGATTATGTCGAGAGCTGAAGGACGGCTTGTCATGTTTTTTGATTCAGCTGTTTTCCCCTCTGTTCGTAGCACACGATCCCAATCATACTTTTCGGAGATTGTCAGTATAAAGCCCAGCTTCGTGAAACAAAAGTAGAACTTAGACATCATTGAAAAGTATTCTCGTTCAATCATTGAATAGTGATACTTTAAAAATATTTTGAATGTAGTTTTAAAATAATGAGTATCCCAATGCTACCTTATGGATTAGGGGTAGGTGTCGATAGTTGCACGGGAATCCATCAATATATTCTTACTAAAAGAGTGGGTTTCCCCAAAATTTGGGTATCGATCACTTTAGCACGAAGAACAAGAAATTTCGATTGACAAGGATATGATAAGTATCGAATTCTAAATAAGGATATCTAGTCTTGAATTCAGCTATTCATTCGTTTTGATTTATTTATTTATTTTTATGTTAACTTTGATGCTTTTTTTTCTCATTTACATTCACATATTTACATTAACAATCTGCGAAGAATCGTACATGAAACATGAGTATCCATTAAAGTATTCTAATAAACAATGCCATATAAACTTAACTTCAGATTGGGCTTATTCAAAGCTTTTAATTAACTTGAAATGTATGTATGTATGTAAGGATGTTCGGGTGGAATGTTGCGACCCGATTTTGAAGCAGATACTATCAACCGATTCAGCTGAAATTTTGTGTGCACGTTTAGACTGGATAACAAAACACGATTAGTTGTGCGACGTTATCTTAAATCCAATAAGGTGGAACATCAACGATGGCGGAATAGTGATTTTAATTCATTTTGACAATATAGGTATCAAATGGAAGGGCTTGTTGGGAGGAAGTTAAAGTTGAGAAAAAATGCATGTTAAAAAAGAAGATTCTCTTTTTGGAATCCTCCTAAAATTTGGTTTAGAGACCTCGTTTATTCTTGATTTGAAGCTGTAAAATCGGTTGATTTTATTTAGGAGCTAGACTGTTGAAAATTAACCGGCTAACGACCTAGCAACAATGATGCTTTGAATGTGATGAACAGACTCAAAAACCTAGCTAGCGATGACTAAAAAGTAATAATTAATTTAAACAAAAAAATCTTTTTAAGAAAGCTCTTATTTAAAATCCCTAACAAGGAGTAAATACATTTTTCTTATAAATTTTAACTGTCTGCTTATAGCCTATATACACAATTCATAAAATCATAAAAGCTTGTAGCGACGTTTGCGTAAGTAGGTACTAGATAGGTATCTGTAAGTATTTACCTATAATTAAACTGGAATAAATAAATAAACTTATCGGAATAAATTGGTCAATGAAACAGGTACCTAGGAACTAGTTAATTTACACAAGCCTAAATCTCGCGACAAGCTTTCAAGATTTTATGAATTGTGTATATAGGCTGTTAGTAAGCCAGTTAAAATTTGTAAGTAAGAATTTATTTCCTTCTTGTTAGGAATTTTAAATGAAAGCTTTTCTAAAAGGTTTTTTGTTTCATTCATTTATTTTCCCTATTCTACATCAACGTTTTCCGACCTAACTTAACTGAAAAGACCATAACTCCCGTAATTTACATTTAAATCATACCTTTGAAAAGAGCGTTACGTTTTCTTTAATTTTCATTGTATATAATTTTCTGTACATGGTTTTTCCTAGCCTAAATTTGGATTTTTTCTCAACCTTCTGCTTTTTTAATATTGATTTACCACTACACTATCTTCTGGAAAATGGATGATCTCTACGGTAAAAACATCAATATTTTATCCTAATAACAAACTAACATATGACTGTCTAACTTCATGACTAATTTCTCTGTCAAACATAGCTCTGAAATAAGCATTTAATAGACCGATAGGCAGCTTATAAAATGTAGATGTTTCTACCGTAGAGCTCATTAATTTTCCAGTAGTTGGTGTGGTGGTAAGTCGACATTGAAAATTGTTGAAAAATAAGATGATTGACAAAAATCCAAATTTAGCCTAGAAAAAACCATGTACAGAAAATTGTATACAATAAAAATTGAAGAAAACTTAAAGCTCTTACCAATGGTACAATTTAAATAGTAAATTACGGGAGTTATGGTCATTTCAGTCGAAAGTACGAAAAAAAAACTTTGGTGTAGAATAGGGAAAAAAGGAGCGCACTAAGGAAAATTACTAGGAGGTAAAATTTGTTTCAAATTAGTTGCTGAATCGATCCCTGAAATTTTGTCGGCCTTATACTGAATAAACAGGGCTTAGTAGGTTTTTTGTTTTATATACCCAGCTAATTACATTTTGAAGTTGTGTTGAAAGGTTCATTACTAAAAATAATTTGAAAAAAGGGGAAACAAAATGTAATTAATAGTATCCTCTCTAGATGCTGGTTTCGTCTAAAAGCAGTTTTTGTAGCTCAATCATCGTCAGTTCAATGTGAAGAACTGTACATTTTCTAAAAGATAGAGAACATTTGACCGTATTTATGTATTTCTTTGTTGAAAGAGGAATCCGATTGCATTATCCTGAAAACGCCATTCTAACAACTGCTGATTAGAATAATGATTTTGAATTTCATTCATTTCATTTTCAATTGCATCCATTCTAAAAACAATTTAATTATAACAGAATTTCCAGTATGTTGGATGGAATTGGCTATAACAAGGGGTTAGAGATAAAAGTACCCTAGTCCATTTTTTTTGTGAAATTGAGTTAAAAGTACCTAACCAACTATGATGATACATATTTTCATGTGCTAGAGATACCTAAGTCCAATGATGAAGATTTCCATGGTTTTCAGAGCATGTGTGAATCACCAAGTGCAGAAACAGCTCATTCTTGAGATGGAAAAATACCCAGGGGTACTTGAGTAGATTTACTTCTAAAGATGGAAAATTGTAGTTACTTTTCTTTAGAGGAAGAACTCACCAAGTGCAGTTGGGTAGTTATACTTCTCTTGATTTGTTTCCTCCGTGAACTTTTGATCTTACACATTATGGAGAACTTCCACATAAAGATTCTAGAGCATAAATTCATAGAAAAAGGGCATAGCCATATGGAGGTAGACTCTACGCACAGTGCCATTGAGTCAGCACAAAAAATGTGTAAGTGTCTTTAATGAGAGATTGGCTGAATATATTTCAGCTATCGAGAAGCAGGAGGAATAAGACGAAAAATCCATCCTACGCAGTTCGTGAGCTGAAATACACAGATTTGGCTGATTTGAAAGCATTGTCCCTACAATTGTTAAACAATACAACCCGCAATTCCACACTTGTGGAATTGTTGCTGTGCATTTCCAGATTGTAATACCTATGACCTGTCCAAGTCCTACTAGACTGAACCAAAGTTTGTGGCAAACATACCCAAGTCCAAAATTCCTCTGACGTCTTCTGATAAAATTCAAATTCCGTGGATAATTGTTCATCTTTTAACCTTGAAAACCACATCACCTCCTAACCAAGTGTATAACCTACAAATATCGATTTTTCGCCATTTTTTCTGAGGTACTTGTGATTTTACGCAAGCATTTAAAATTCGAATTTCATTTTCCCACACTTTTAACATTTGTGACTTGGGTACTTTTACCTCTAACCCCTCGATATTTTCAATAATGGGAGGATGTGAGGATAGCGAAGGTTTTTTTGAGACTTGGAATTGAGGAATGAAAAAAAGCCGAACAAAAAAGCGGAAGTTCCGATGGATGATCAAAAACATTCTAATTGCTTCCATTTATGTGAAAAAGTCTTCCTACTTTGGTCTTCAAAATTCAGATCATAACTAACATGATTTCCTCTCGGGGTCATGCTGCTTCGCAGAAACTTTTCCGTCAGCGACTTTATCTTCTTTGATCAGACGAATAGTTCGTTTATTAATTTCCTCCTGGAGACGCCGAGCTATTCAGCTCCGGTATTTACTCCGGTCTCAAGATTATGATGAATAGTTTCTGAATAAACCGGCAACAACGTCACCTTCCTTGAAGGACCGTATTGATTTCCGTTCTGTTTCCACTTCTCTGGTCCTAGCTCAGTCATCTGTTTAGTTTACTCGAGAGGGAGAATCCCACGCCGCTCGCAAGCCCTTTCCCATTTCCTACCACTCCGCTAGTTTGTTTCCTCAATAGTGATTAGTCCCGTTCGATTCACGTCGACGTCAGAAAATACAATATAAACCCATTGTAAATCTAAATTGGTTCGGAACTGTTGATATAGTTCAACGTAATATGACCACATACAGCAGTAAATACCTTGGTAGAGGGTTTATTTGTCATATTTTCATTAAATGCAAAATTCATAGCCTTCAATTGAATAAAAACCAACGTCCGATCTGGAAAGTGTGACACAATGACCCATCCGAGAATTTGTTGTTATTTCAAATTTATACACATGCAACACTAGACAATGCTATTTTATCCAAAACTTCACTGCCGTCCACATATGCCATCTTAAGAAGACTCATATGCCAACTTCGAGATCTGCTCGCTCTGTAACATACCCATGTACACCCTGTGAGGTGATGAAATGCTATAGTTGCCCCTTCCATTGAGGTGGATGCGGAAAATGGTGAAACGGTGAGAATTCTGAATGGTGTGAATCTGCTACCGCTGGCGAGAGCTGGCTATTGCCAACGACTTGGTGGCACATTTCGGAGTTGATCCAGCATAACTGGGATAAAGTTTACAATTTCTTGTTGTGCTGTGTAGCAGCCTCCAATTATGAACTGACATTTTGCTGTCCCTGTTTTTATTTTGGTCTACCCTTATTGTTATCGTTGTTTTCAATTATTCGTATACAGGTAATTTAAATGTTACACTTTCTTGTTTGGTACCAAAGGTGGGGTTTCAAAATAAATTGAATACCAATTTATTACAAATTAAAATTATTATATAGAAAAAATGAAAATACACTTGCATTTTGAATGAATTTAAAGTATGGAGCTCCTTTCTAGTAAAAAGTATGAATAAATCTATGATTCGATGAACCTAGGTTTTTTAGAATTAGGAATTTCGAATAATTCTTAATTATTGTGAATAGTCTGACCGTATCGACGAGGGTAGCTGTAGCACGCGCGAAATTATGGAGAGTAAAGATGGAGTACGCGGCTTCCAGTGAATGCGGGAATGCTCCCGTGCGAAAAGGAGAAAATGCGGTGCTCCCAAAAGAAACCCTGTAACGTCGATTTTTGTGACGGTGCAGAAGTTAAGAGGAGAATGTCCCACGCTGGACTCTGATGACTAGAAGGGATGAACTCATAAAGTTGAAAATTGATACTCGTAAGTAGGTGATCTCGCAAAAGGCTGGAACAGACTGAAGGGAAGAGAAGACGCGGTCCTGGAGGTCCGATGGAAAGACGATTGGGGGTGGGAGATTCGCGCACAGAGTTCAACAAAACAATCACTCGCGGATTCCACTACTTAAAAAATAATAACAACGAATTCTTAAATTTGGACGTTCAATTGGATTTCCTGGTATTCCTTGTGTATCGCACCTTAATATAATTGGATAATTATTGGAATTAAACCTCCTGATTGTAAAGAAAGGATGCTTGGAAAATTAAGGTAATTTGTATGCTCCTTAAATATGTGACTGTTACCCGGAAAAGGTTACGGTGGATTCGCAAAGAAAACGGGCTTTCAATGTATACAATGTTAACTAAGGCGAGATATAAAAAGAGAAGCTGCTACAACTATGACTAGTTTTGTTACGAAGCTCTCCAAACATATTTCTTATTCCGAACAAAAAAATTCAACAAATCATGCGGTAGACGTATTTTATATGCAAAGTAGTGGAAGTACCCGCACACAATTTAATAAATGCGTCATACATTTTGAAGTTTGACCGTTGATCGAGGATTCTCTCACGATGATTCTGCTCTCTGACCGGGAAGCAGCACTCGGACAAAATGTTCACAGGTCGTAAAGCGATTTCGCAGACGTGAACCAACGACGATTTCTCAATTTCAGCTTATAGAGAAAAAAAGCAGTATAGGAGCCCAGAGACCGATCCTGCTCGAACTTGTAATTTAATATTCGTAACAAAACAATCACTCGCGGATTCCACTACTTAAAAAATAATAACAACGAATTCTTAAATTTGAACAACATAGAAAATCTTGGTTGCCTGAGCATAAAAGTTCACTTTATACAACCTCATTCTACATTATTTCGACAGTCGACCATTGAGGTTCATGTTTCCATCGGTACATTAAAGACATGGAGAGCAGATGTCAGGGTAGACGTTACGTCAGTATGGTGGGAGGCTACCGCTGGTTGCTTTTCCCGAGGAAATCTCGGCGTTTCACACGAGAGGAGAAGTAAATAGAATGTATTTATCGGGATGGTTAGAAGTTGGGACCAACTAGATCCCAAGTGGATCCGAGTGCGAACGACTAGATTTTTCACGTAAACCATATTCATTTCATGGTATGGTGCAATTAGTGAATCGTGAACAGCTGTCAAATACGAAACCTGATTTTGGTGGTTAACGACGAGATATGGTCTTTCCACGTTAGGGATTTGTCCTGAGTTTGTCCAAGTATGTCTCTTTCGAATGCAGGTCTTTAGGTGAAGCGTTTATTGTGAGAGGAGGAGCATTGAAGATTAGCTTGTACTTGAATGATACTGAGGCCGACTTGGATGCCTTGATTTTAATCTTCCATTTACTTGACAATTTATTCACCTGTTGCACCCTTGAATAAGGTGACCAAATTCCCGTGCTGTAGATTCGTTATAAAGCATTTGAAAATTAAATGCTGTAAACGCTAAACCACTGTCTGAATATCTGAATTCGATTGCCTTAAAATTGGTGGTTGGCGATTTCGTTGCACACAATGCATTCAAATTCAGAGCGATTCAACATAAACATAATACGATAACTTCCGAAAATTTCCTCATGCTCTCATTCTGTATAAGTGGAACTTTGTAGATTGGAGAAGATAAATATTTGTTGTACATATGAGACTACTCAACGTACCATACTAGTTGAAGTTTCTAAAGTTGAACTCCCGATGTATTTCTATAGTGGAGCGAGGAAGTTACGTACCTACTGTGGAGGTGTTGGTAAGCATAAGGATTTAAGGAAGGGTTGAGTTTTAGTGAAGTATACATTAGATCTCCAGCCAACGGTGTGTACCCTTTAATCAAGGGGATAATTACCTATTCAGACCCCTTCCACAGAATTGCATTTCAAAGGAATTACCCCTTGGAATTCAGCTCCAAAGGGAGCGATTAATATTTTATAAGCGATTTCGAGTGAATTGTGTACCATAATGCAACTTGTCTACTCCTGTTGTTACATGTTTCACAACAAAGGGCTCTTACCCTTACTCTCGGGATCGCGCAATCTGAATCCAAGATGGCGGCGAAGCGTTGGGCCCCGCGCTTGGGCTTATGAATAGGTAAACTCCGCGGGGTTCCAAAGGCGCCGAGGTTCGTGCACCAGAGCTCTCTGCCTGCGTCCCTTGAATGCTGTCTGTGTATTGAAGGTTCGACGCTCCGACCCGTTGTTTAACGAGAGGCCATTAGAAGAAATTATGGGAGTACGTGAAACTTCATTGCGATCTATCATGTCTATGTTGCTCCCGAGTCTGAATATTTGTAGCAGGGGCTTTGCCCTTACTTTCAGGAGAACAGGAGATATTCTTGTTTTAAAAAAATATTAATTTTCGCTTATATTTTGCGTTTATTCCATTCTTCAACAACTTCTGTATTGCATGTGTGTTTGTCCGCAGATCCTAGCTACAAGCCTGACATTTTAATGATAGCATGATGATTTGAGGTACATCGAGAGTTTCCAACGTAAGATGTAGAACGATATGGAATGAGACATGGTGTCGCGTGGGGGTCATTGTGAGCTATAAGTTTTGATATCAGCTTCTGTTTCGACCAGCAGGAATAGTGAAGATTGGTGTTCACCAAATTATTTTAATAATAAGTCATCCGAATGACTTTGGGCATCAAGAAGTCCACAAGGTATGGAGATCAGTGATCAGCTAAAGGCACTGTGGCTAATTTCGAGCCTAATCGATCGGACGTGCTGCAATATGACTGGGGGAATATCTTTTCATGATATCTAGCGTTGGCAAGATAAGATATGGAGCCGAGTTTAGATAATGAACCTACCTGTGACTACAAATAATATACACAGATCAGTGATCAACGTATAATGGTTATTCTAATAAAGAAATACTAAGCCTCTGTATGGCAATTTGCAGTGGTTTAATATTGTACTAAACCAACTCAAACAACCTATAAAGCTGAAATTTCATTGTGTAGCTTGAGCTAGAAGGTTATTCCTACCCGCATTATCAGTTAAGTGAGCTAGAAGGTTATTCCTACACGCATTAAGTTGCTCGATTATAAGTATTCTTCAAAAAAAATTTTTTTTTTTCATCACCAGAAATTGGAAAAAATGATTCCGCTACCTATAAGAACACTCGGAATCAAAATGACGGAGCCGAACAATTTTCATACCGAATCCACTGATATTCATACTGAACTTCGTAAATATATTTTTTTCTTCCTTGGTGGGATTTGGTGGTATCAAACCTACCAAAAATAAACTTAGATAGATCTGCATATGTTCCATAATATGTGTTCCCACAGTGTCTATTGAATTAATCTTACAGCTGACCTGCTTTTGTTTCAGGTGAGACATTACTAGTGGACACCGAGTGGTATGTAACCTTTCAAAAAATTGGGGAGGCTGAACATTTCTGAACTTTTTTTTTCAGCAAGATAAAATAAAATATATTGCGTAAATTCTGAATTGGCAACTTTCGTCTGCTTAAGAGGCCTTAGACTTGTGATGAAAACATTACAACACCCTCACTGCTACCTGCTGAACGTCATAGCAATCTACGAATATGTAATTGAAATCAACTAGATGAAATACACCTATCGACGCTACACTCGTTCGAAAATACGTATATTTTTTTTTTTCGAAAACTTTCTTCATTAGAAACATGACATAACAGCTGAGCATAGCCCATCAAGATAATTTACATGAATACAGTAACTACAATTTGTAGAGGTAATAGCCCAATGGCAACTACTCTATATGATCACTTCAAACACTTGTCACATTGTCACGCCACAAGGTCGAGAGGTTTTGTTCTATCCAGACGTCGGATGACGTTGCTGTTGTCTAATAATCGCAGAGCTTCTGGGTTCATATGTTGATGAAGCCTCTGCTCGTGTTTAGCGGCAAATAGTTTGATCACCTCACTGACTGGTTCTATCTTGAGGTCCCGATGGAGGTCGTCATTACGTACGTACCAAGGAGCGTTGACAATACTCCTTAGTACTTTGTTTTGAAATGTTTGGATTATTTTGATGTTGGTCTCTTTTGTACAGCCCCAGAGTGGAATTCCATACTAAAAACTGGTCTTAGAATTTGCTTTGCTTAATAAGCAAAATATATGAATAAAAATATATAAATAAGTTATGAAAAACTCGGTCAGAGACATCCATATGAATAGTATACATACTCGTAAAGCATACATTTTGCCACAGGCACTTTCTGCATGCATGCTCTTGAAGACAGATCTGCGATTCGTGATCAAATAGGTTATCGCTATCCGGTATTGGTATATCAGTAACCGGAGTGGTCTTATTCAATTCACCCTACCCACTGACTTCGGAAGTTTTTGAAATTTCGACTTTTTGGTTGATCAATCCTAGAATATAATTCCTTGACATTTCCTTACACTTTTATGAGACGGGAATAGGAAAGCAAGATCATTCGATAAGAACTACCTTCCATATAGATAACAGAAACCTTAAAAATTGTGAGACTAGTGGCAAGTCCGCTACCCAGTCTACAAAACATGTGCGAGATGAATGTATAACTCAAGCAAATTCTGCAGTTTTAGCCCCTAAAAGGGAATATATAATTGGATATTAATCAATTCTGATTGTTTTTGCAGAAGTAGAGAGATAATCCAGTTAGCAGTAATTGTTGACTGACAGTCAGTAAAAAATATTTCACTACACCCACTTTTCTTTTCATGAATATATTCATCTGCATTTCACGGATCTTGGAAAAGAGGAGACTAATTTTAAGGATGTATTCACAAAGGTCTCAAATAATGTCTTTCAAGTCAACCAATTTTTCAACTGAACGAACCAGGCCAAATTGCTAACAAAAGTATTCGGATTCATGTTTATAGGACAACAAGTTTTTCTACAGTCCAAAGATACAGCGAAAACTGAGCTCAAATTATAAGTGTATTCATAAATTTGCTTGATAACTTCCCAAAACGGGACTTCATCAAATCGACGAGGTGCTGAGTCAGTGGATGGTATCTGACCACTCGCGCAGTAGCACTTACGATACTATAACAATACACCACTCGTGTATTGAAAATCGTTTAAGATTGCAAGGTGGGCAGCTTCGACTAAATCTGTCATTCCCACACACATCTACACATCCACACGCTTTAAATAAATCTCCCCTCTCCTCTTTCGAAGGTGGAGGACAACCATAACGAAAAAAACTAAACAAAATAAAAGTATAGCCCCGGGTTCCTTCTAATTTTGGTTTATTATTCAATAATAAACCATTGTAATCGCTCTTGAAGGAAAAAAATGTAACCCCCCTGAAAATTTCATGGTCTTACGTTTCAAAGGGTGTAGAATCCAAATCTGCAATAGAAATTTTTCTGTCCGTCCGCCGTACGCCGTACGCACGATTTCTCCCAAACGGCTGGAGCAAAGAATCTGAAATTTTCAGGAAAAATCAATATTGGTCCGACAACGCCCCTATTCTCTAGCCAGCACTCTCACTTAATTTAAAGTGCCCTTTAAGGGTTGTCAAAGTTTTGTAAATCCCTAAAAACCTCAAAAAAAGTCAAGGCGGCCTAAATTTGGACTTTTCTTTTGAAGAACTTTCCATGAGGAATCGAATGAGCCCTTCCCCAGGACCGTAGCTCAAACCATTTCCGCTGTATGGCGCGATTTATGGTGCAAACATTTGCATCCACATTCACTAGTTTAATGCGATCAAAACAAACACAATAGTTTTTTTTTTGTTTTGGTTGCAGTAACCTAGTGATGTAGTGAATGTGGATACTGGAGTGAACTCCTAAAAGGGTGTATAGCTGATACACGGGTTGAAGCATTCTGGTATGCATGCTCCGTCTTACGAAATTTAAAATTTTTAAATAGAATATTTGTTCATTGTAATCGCTCTTGAAAAACGCTGCGAATTCTTTCACTGGGGTTTAATTATTCAATGATTCATGATTTGAATTTCTACTAAGCTTTGGAGTGTGCGAGTTTCACAGGTGATAGAGCGATTATTGAATTTCAGGAGACATGCATAGAGCACGTAAATCTGTTCTCAACCAAAATACCTATTTGGAATGATCAGTTGATCATATTTGTATGCCTGCTGAAATTCAATAATCGCTCTCTCACCTGTGAAACACGCACACGCAAAGCTTAGTAGAAATTCAAATCATGAATCATTGAATAATAAACCCCAGTGAAAAAATTTGCAGCGTTTTGACAAAGATTCTATCAAAATATCAAAAAATTCTTTCGCCTCTGCACCCATTTTCATTATTCTCGGTCTCTGATAGTTGCTATTGAGGGTGAGTGGGATATTGATTGTTCCTTTGCCAATCCAGATGAACTCCAGTTTGCTTACTGCTACTTTTATTTTCTCTTTTCTAATACAAATGGCTCCTGTGTTCGAAATTTCAATCGGGAAAACAATATTTTCTATCAGTCCTGAACCTAGAAGTCCGACTTCCTGGATAATTAAAAGAATTACGCATTTCTGTTGTGTACGGAGACATTATCACTGAGTGCACGGTTTTTATATTACAAGTACCAAGAGAATTACCAGATTGAAACATGAAGTTGATGTCCCCACTTAAATCGAACTTGAATCTACGGAGCTAACCGAGAATAAATTAAGAGGCTAAAGATATATTAATAAAGTCAAGTTCGGTGGTGGAACTTGGGGGAGCGGAACGGGGCGGTTTGAACAAGAAGTTGGCCCAATGTCTACTGCACGAGCTACCGAAACTCCCCACTGTCCGCTTGTATTAATTACAAACTTTATACAGCGTTTTGCCTTTAGTTTCATAGGGGTGAGCGGAAGGGAGATGTTAGCCGTAAAAACGTTAACGACCCCCTGTTAAAGAAAATTTTCATCGTCCCTATTTTTTCTGCCCTCTGCCGTCGACACACAAGAAGCGCTCCGCATTAATCAAACACGTGGATGAACGTATGGAGAGTTTTATGGATGGAGAGTAACTTTTTTTTCACTGAGCGCTGTGAAGTCATAAGAGCGGAAACTGTGTGACAACGATAATTACTTCTAGGGAATGAAACATTGCGTACATTCACCATCATGCTGTCATTCAACATCATAATACCAGCCTAGCAGTTTTTGTTAATGATAACGAAAGGTAAATGTAGTTGCATAGGTATATTCGTAATTCGTCCAACAATGTAAGGCTTTCGTTTCAAAACATCCCAGTTATGAGGTTTTTTTTCCTTTTTTCAACGATTTATATTTCACGCTAAGAATGTCGGGAAATTATAGAAGCGATCTGCTCTTCTTTTACAGTTTTGAGTGACGAACAACAACATGTCTTCAACTTTTTGAAGAGTGATTATACTGGTAGGAACCAATTCCTCGGATTTATCAAATGGGTTGTTCTCAATGCCGATTTGGTTGGGGAAGCTGTTGACAAACTTACGGGATTATTGGTGGGGATACAAACCACTTTGTACCAAAAACTGAAGCTCTCAGCTCATTTTATCCTGAATGGTGTGACCAGAATAGGATTTTTCTACTCCTGCCCGTCAAAAAATATTTGCTCTCTCGTGCTATAAGTTAACTGGCTTATCTGAAGACTACTCTTTCTTCACTTTGAGTCCCGTCGTCTGTACAATGCCTGCTTGATCAGAGTTCAAGACTCCATTCATGGAGACGCCAACACATTTTGGAATTACGTGAATTACAGGGATAGAGGGAATTCCTTACCAGGGGACATGGTTTTGGGTGAGGAACGTGCATCTACCCCTTGTCAATAACAGGTCTCATCAGCCGCCAATTCTCGTCTGTATTTGACCCCCCCCTCCCCCTCTTGATGCTCCATCTTATCCAGACCAGGACGTTGCTTCCATTGGTTCTATGGTTGTATATGAATCAATTGTATTGGACGGGCTTGAAGGTTTGGATACGCAGAAGAATATGGGCCCTGATGGGGTTCCTGATGTCTTGCTCAAGGGTTGTTCGGGTAGTCTTGCCAGTCCTATTCCCTCGTATTTTCAATCAGTCTCTTGCATCTGGTTGTTTCCCCACAAAATGGAAGTGCTCCTACGTTACACCCACCAGTAGAAAAGGGGAAAAGAGTGCTACTGTTCATTACTGGCTGATTCGCTCGATTTCTATAATCCCAAAGCTATTGGATAGTTTGATTACTGAGCGCCCTTCAGCCTTATTGGCATCATTTCTGGCTGTTGAACAGCACGGCTGTATCAAGGGGAGGTCTACGGTGACGATCCTGCTCGAACTTCAAGAGTTTGTTTTGGAAGGATTTCCCTGGGCTTCCGGATATGGTATTTTTGCGCAAAATATTGAATGCAGCAATAGTCTCGCCAGCACTACTCGGAGATATATCTCTATATATAGGCCTCCTTGTGCCTCGTCTTTCCGTCAGCATCTTTCCTCCGTTATACGTGAGTTTCGGCCACAAATGTTTTCACGATCGCCCGTTGTGCTGTCTCTCGTTTAGCCAACTGCCTTATTTACCTTCATAATGAGTCGAACTTTTTCACCTGCTCTATAAGATGTTTGAAGTATTTAACGGTGTCCTTCCCATCACTTTGATTTTTATTTGTAGTTATATTACCATATGTATATCATCATTATTACCAGTGACTCTAAACTTATTTTATGTTTCTATTTTCTCGTAATACGCTTCGCCCGTTCATATAAATAAATAAATGAATATAGTTGATACATATATAGTAGTATATAGATATATAGTTGAATGCATCCGTCCCCAATTTAAAGCAATATTGGGATGAGAGCGTTAATAGGCAAGAAACGATTAATGGCCCTGGAGTTTGAATTTGGCAGATTCAGACTACGGGGGCAAACGCTTTTTTTTAATCTCTCTTCAAAGGCGGAGGGGGCACACCATTAAATAAAAACGACCCACCAGTTTAAGTAAGAGGGTGGTGATACCACGAAGTAATCCTGAAGAAATGCGCAGCACGAGTAACTCCATGCCACTTTTCCAGCACCATACTTCGCGCCATGGCTCGGTTCCAGGAACAACCTCGATTTTATTTGGGGGTTACTCCCTTTAGCTCAGATCCCGGTTGCCGCAGGTCGTTTCTATCATATTAGATACGAAACACACACACATACAAACAGAGAAACAAGAGAACAAGCCTTACTAAAAAAGTAGATCTGATAATTTCCGTATTTCTATAGGAAACAATGGAGAAAGAACCCAAAAGACTTTTAAACTTTTCAATGCTCGATTGAAACCCCTTCCGTACATCGGAGGGTGACCTCGCTTATATTGTACGCAATCATTTTCGTAGAGACGTATTGTTTCCAAGGTACGATCCCTTAGGAGTGAAATACACACGCCCATTAGTCATGACGTCTGGAATTGATTGTAAAGAGGAGGTCATTATCCTTTCAACCGTTTATTATAAATGTAAATCCTTGACCCATAACCCCGGGTTTTGTGCGGGCTCACCCCTCGGAACATTGTCCTGAAACCCGACCCCTAAAATTAATGTTTATGGGTCGAACGGTTGAGGAAGGGCGCGTCGGCGTTGGATTTCAAGGGGATGTTTTCACGTAGTGCGTTCATGAGTCGACCCTTCGTAACGACCAGTTATGTAATTTAACGTTTCGCACCTCGTGTTGACGTATTTCATCAGTGGTCACCTTAACCCCTTTGAGATTCAACTCATTTCAAACTCAAGTTCCAAACTACCAATTACCTACCTGTTTTTAATTGATCTATTATGGCACCGTTTCTACATCCTCATTCAACTGCCTTCTGTATAAACCACTTCGAAACAAATTTACTTTTTTTTAACGTTTTATTCATATAAATTTCATACATAATGAAGGCAGCCTATACATTTTACTGCTGTTTCACTATTAGCCGGAGTTCCTTGGATAATTGATATAACAAATAATAATAATTAATATAACAAAAATAATTCACTATATCAGTGGTAGTAGAACAAATTTACAACGATAGGGATAAATTAAAACAGTGGATGAATGACGTTAAAATGCGAGAAATAAATAAATACAATAAACTCAGTTCACTATAACTAGTACTCACCACATCTAAAAATCTCACTCCTCTACCTACACATTTCTATAATTAATGGCCTTCACAGTATTTAAACATTTCCCATTTAAACATTTTTATTGCATCCTCCTAGTTAGGTACCTATTGAGAATTAAACTGTTCTTTCCAAATGCCCTGCAAAATATGACACTATGCTAGAAAATGAAGAACAATTTCATCATTCCCAGAATCGCAAAGCGAACATGCATAAACTCTATCTGAAATCCACGGCTTAAAATTTAAGTTGATCATGTCTCAGCGGGCTCTACAAATATAGCGTTGTAATCGCTCTGGAGAAAATGTCTAACCCCCCCCGGAAAATTTCATGGTTTACGTTTCAAAGAGTGTAGAATCCGAGTCTGCAATAAAAAATTTTCCGTCCGTCCGCCGTACGCCGTACGCACGATATCTCCCAAACGGCTGGAGCAAAAGATCTGAAATTTTCAGGAAAAATCCATCTTGGTCCGACGACGCCCTAATTCTTGAGCCAGCTCCCTCACTCAATTTAAAGTGCCCTTCAAGGGCTGTAAAAGTTTTGTAAAATCCCTGAAAACCTCAAAACTAGTCGAATCGGCCTAAATATTTCCCTATTTGAAGAACATACCATGAGGAATCGAATGAGCCCTTCCCCACGTCCGTAGGTCAAACCATTCTCGATGTATGGCCCGATTAATGGTGCCAACATTTGCGTTTTTTCGATTGTTATTGTTTGTTTGTAACCTAGGGATGTCCGGCCGATAGCGTCGAGTTGTAGTGAATGTGGGCACTGGAGTGATAGCCGATGTGAATACTTGTAGTGTAGTTAGTAGCCGATACACGGGTTGAAGCCATTCTGATAATATATAGGTAAATATTATTCAATATTATTACTGTGGTAAATAAGTATTCTTTCACTGGGGTTTATTATTCAATTGGCTTGCGTTCATGATTTGAATGTGTACTAAGCTTCGGAGTGTGCGTGTTTTACAGGTGATAGAGCGATTATTGAATTTCAGGAGATATGCATAGACCACGTAAATCGGTTCTCATCCAAAACACCTATTTGAATTGATCAGTTGATGATATTTGTGTGCCCCCTCTTCATCTGTCTACCTTTGGCTACATCGTTTAAATTTGGATTTGGGGAAGTTTTAACGCAATACGAGTGCCAAAGGACTTGATAAATTATAGGTGTTTTTATTGTGGGGGTATTGTGTTCAATAAAAAAACGCTGCAAATTCTTTCACTGTTTATTATTCAATTGGCTTGCGTTCATGATTTAAATTTCTACTAAGCTTTGAGTCTGCGTGTTTTTAGAACAGGATAGGGCGATTATTGAATTTCAGGAGGCACACAAATATGATCAACTGATCAATCCAAAAGGTATTTTGGTCGAGAACAGATTCACGTGCTCCATGTATATCTCCTGAAATTCAATAATCGCCCTACCCTGTGAAACACGCACACTCCAAAGCTTAGTAGCAATCCAAATTTTGAATGCAAGACAAATTAATGGAATTGAATAATAAACCCCAGTGAAAGAATTTGCACTTTTTTTTACAGGTAAGTGGCTTTAAAGATCATTATAACTTAAACTTAAATGCAGATAAAACTTATGGAATTGGGCAGCTCGAGCTCTTTCTCTAAATTGTTGTGCAAATTCACTTTTCTCTAACCCTATAACCTTGCTTATTTGGTGCAAAAGATCGGGATTAATGTTTAACTCCACTACATGCCTTTCTGCCAACTCATTCCAAGTTGACGTCTATGAAATATTCTTGCTCAACGGGCAATTAGTGAATCTTGCTCTTGGGCTTTGTAGGGTTTTCACAATGTAGTCCAAACCGAGAATAAAAGTGTAGATGTACATTGGGTCCACCCTGCTCTCCAGATAAACCATATAATCAGGAGTATTCGATGGTGAAAAGAACAATTTTTCCTAAAAAATGTTAATAACATATATGTGCCTCAAACCCGAAAACTTGCCCAGCACAGCACATCAACGAGCGGTTGACAGATTTAAAAACACATCAACTCATATTGTATGTACCGGTATTCATGTTGAAATATAAAATGAACTTGTCTACCCTTTTCAAGTTTACGCTCATGAGACTAAATTTACCGAGTGTTGCAGTGAAAAACCGCCACGTTCAAATCACGTTGCGGTGAAACACGAAAGATAACCTGCTATTATGGGCCTACTTTAAATTCCCAGGGCTCACTCAAACATAAGCTTCGAAGATCACACGGTAATGGCACAATGCGGTTCTTCCACAAACTACGCAGCCGGGCCTTTGATGGCGGGCGGAACCCATTTCATCAGCTCCCGGCCAGGTTTTTCGGAGCAGCAGCCGCCTCGTTAACCGGTATTTTCAAACAGAGAGTTTCATTCCGTGCCTACGTCCCTTTAAAACGGAAAAGTTCACTATTCCCAACTATCTACACTCTTTCTGTTACTCTGATGGCCAAAGGTTGATTGTGCGAAGGAAAACCTTTCCCCGCGGGGCTGTTTTGAGGGGTAATGCGTTGGATGGTGAAATGAAGGCAACGGTGAGGAGGTTAACCCGGGGTTAACTCTTTTAGAACAAAGTGCCCGCCGTCGCTATCTCGGTTTCCGGGGAGAGAATTAGAATTTTAATGAAGGTAATCCGTGCAAGGCCGTTAATTCCCTCTCCAGCGCGAGAGCGTTACCGATTGCCCCGGTACACGTTACTTCAATTGCTTAGTGCAACCGGAAAACTACTTAATTAATAGACAGCTTTCAGATTGATATAATTCATCAGTTGAAAATGTCGTAGTTAATTTGTGACGCGACACGTGGAAATGTTTAAAACCGTGAGACATGGGCTTAACTTGACTCTTGTGACCTGTGTTAGTATCCAAGGCATATCTGCATGCCGACAATGTGCATTCCCGATTTATTTGTGCTAAAGGCCTGTACTTTTGTAAATAATACGGGAATAAACAAAGAAAATATTTGTACTGGCTCATACGGTACGAGAACGGTAGGGAGATCTAACATGAGACTGCCTAAAATAAATATTGAAATAATATTAGTTTAGGTGAATTTAATGATGTATCAGCATTAAAAAACATATTTCAGACATATTAATAAACTCACATGATTAGAATTTATCTTATTCCTAGTTTTTTGAAAAATCTTTGCCAGCTGGCTGAATAATCGATTTGTTTTACTGACACTCCTCGGAGGAACACAAGTTCATGAGAACTTAGCCTTCCGCGGGCACGTTGTAAAGTATGTATACTGAAAATGTCAAGATTCGGTTTTTTTTAACAAAAAATGTTGATTGATTTTCTCTATATTGTTCATTGAGTCTGTATGTATAAATACGTGTATGTGCATGTACGAAAAGAAGAGCTGAAGTATTTAAGAGATGTTGTAGAAGAGAAAATGGCTGAAAACTCGCGCAGTACATCGTTGAGAGGAGTTGATGAGGACATCATCCTTCAAGGGTTACTCCAGGGGTTATCAGTGTAAGAGGAAATCCACATAAGTGAGGAAACAAGCTCGGAAAATGACCTAAACAAATGAATAGACCGATCAGTAGGGAAAGTCCCGTCTACATCAGGTGAATTCGAGCGACCAACAAGAGAAGACATAATAGTCTTGGTCTGGAAGGGGATGTCACGAACCGTCATGTAAAACAAATTACCGAGCGAAGAAATGAGGCTGAGACAGATCGAAAACAGCGGCTCACCGTTCATCACACACAGCTGAAAGAACGGAAGGTGCGGGCAGTGACAAGGGTTCATTCACAAGAGTATTAAGAAAAATAAAATAAGCAAGAAAAAATCAAACGAGGAAGTATAGGTTGACCAGCACCGTGAAAGCGATCGAATATCTAAGCCAAGGAGTAAGAAGGACCAGTATCACAAATAAAACCTACAAATGACCCAGCCTCGGCAAACACCGCCAAAAGGAAACCTAGTAGTAAACCTGATCAGTTAGTCGTATCCAAGGAACAAGAAAAGGGAACTGAGTTCTCTCCGGGATCACTCAAAAGTGAACTTGAAACGGCGGTGGGCTTACTCGATCATTAAAAGGGACGCGTATCAATAAGAAACTTCAAACAACAGTGGTATTTCGAAAGTTTTCGATATTGAGATTTTTGAATTTCATCCTTTCCATTTCACCCTTTAGGATTGACTGAGATCGAATCCAAGAATTCAGTCCCAACTAGACCCCAAACGAAATTTTTTATCAAGTTTCAAAATTTTGAGAGGGGGGGGGGGCTCAAGACCAATGAAATTTGATTAACTCAATGCTGCATTTCAGCGAATGTAGGCGCAGAGCTAGTTTATTTGTCCATATCTCATTTGTCATCATCAGAGTTGAACGTAATTAATTACATCCTTAATTAATAAATCAAATTGTTACAAAACGCAGCCTTAATTTACTCGTACATGGACAAGCCTATTGAGTTATTATGAATCACGTGCTGACCGTACGTTTTCATCTCATCGTCAGTTTTTGTATTCAACACCTAATCACGAGGATTTGATTATGAAATCGAGGGATAATCCGTGGGCACTGATGAATCGAAGTTGTTTGATTACTTATCAGAACTTGATTACTGTTGAGGGGATTGAATCATCTCCCGCCCTATCACGGTGCTTACTCAAACTGTATTTCGCTTAGTTCCACTTAGGTTTCTCTATGGAATTATTGTTAGCCCATGATGGTTTCAATCTTCCCTATAACATAATATTCACAGCGGGTACAAGTGAAAGTCAAATTTTGCGGAAGAATTGTCAATGATCACTTGTCGCTAGGTTGTTATTACTTAATCACTGGATAATTTGTTCACAAAATGGTTTCTTACTGACATCCTGCCTAAATTCAGTTGGGTTGGACGCTGATCCATTTTCAGAAAGGTCTTGGTTTTAGGGGGAGAAACCTCTGGTTCCCATTGTATTGTTTATTGCTTGGGGATAGTCGTTTCCCCTTTTTTAGGCTCCATCATAGCTTTATATTTAATTGCTGCATATTGGAATTATTGTCCATAAGGCTGTCCGTTCTATCAATGAGCAGAACCTACCGCTTAATTGTTTTCTGTAAAGATAAGTTGGTTCGTTCTTAAATTGGGGAAAATTGGAGTTTGATTTGATTTGGACGAAGAACATTTTCCCCGCCAGAAGCTACTCCATGAGAAACCCTGTCTTCATCGAGTGGAAATTTCGATTTTGAATAGGAACAAAAAAATTGTCTTTGCCTGAAACTTGAAGCAATATTTCTTCTACCTAAAAGTAGACGTGAAGGTTAAAGTCAACCACTTTTCTAACAATTACGTTGTTATTTTATATTACTCATCACATTGTAATACCTGGGAATCAATTCCTACAGTGAAAGGAAGTAGCGGTTAGGCTCCCTCGCTAGCCAGATTCTGCCGATGTCAGAAAATCGAAAGAGGCGTCTGAAGGGATCTTCTGAGCGACTGGAGTCTCTGTTCACCCCTCTCCGGATCAGCTTGCCGGTAATCGAATCCTGAATAATATTTTTCCGCCCGCCTGAGAACGTCAACGATGTTGGGTAGCAGAGCTCACCAACAGACTGCAGTGCCATATCTCAGTTTGAACAACCCTCTTAAGGGAAAGGCTGTCTTTCACCAGACATTTCTCTCTAATTCAACGTTTAAACCGTTTTATTGCATTCGTTTTTTCCTCTTTCAACATCCCGAACTGCATTATCGATTTTATTTTAATGGCACCACTTTGTCCTCGAGTCCATCCATTCAATGGAGTAATCCGTCCTTTTTTATATGCTTTTTATTCTTCGCAATTCCGATTGTGTTCGCGGAGTGGTTAGGGGGGTGGGGGAGAGGGGCATGAGCCCTCTGGCACTTTCACGCTCCCCTTTCCCCTTCAATTAAGGGAAATAGGCTGGCCGGGCCGCTCAAAGGAATTAAGTACCCGACACTTTGAAAGAATATTTTCCAATCGCTTCCGATTGTTGGGTGGGAGACCGCGGGTGGCCCAGCTGCATCTGGTGGTTATGATGGTAATCACATTTGTCAAGGTCCATTAGGCCCTCTTATTTTCTCATTACGCACCGCCATATTTGTTCCAAGTCTCAATACTTTAACTCGTCACAGACATAATGAACTAAAACGCTTTGAGTTGAAAGTTCATCAGAACCATGATTTGATTGGTTTGTGGGGTCCCCACCCACAAGAGAGAGGAGAGGGAAGAGAGAGAATGTAAGAAAAAATATATAGGTACAGGGTGTCCCACGAGTTGCCCCTCCCCCCTCCTAAAATCGCAAAATGGTAGTAAACAAAAACATTTTTTTGGAAAATTTCATATTTGCGCACTCAGTGCAACTGCGCAACCATGCGCAATCGACTGTAACTTTCTTATTTTAAATGAGAACCCCCATTTTGGGGCAGATTCGGATTGTACTGAAGATTTCATGAAAATTTGATCCCTCAACTAATTTTTTTTAATACACGTAACCGGTTCAGCGAGCACGCAAAGTTGCGCAACCCCAAATTTCTCAAATAGTGGATGATGGTGAACTGTAAATTGTGGCACATGAATTTTCATTGTTTTTCAGCGCTGATTCAGGTGATGCTGTCCGTTTTTTTATTTGACTCAATTTTTGCTGAATAATGACCGAAATTTGTTCATTTCGCGTCCGTTCCTTTATCCTAGACGCGTTTTCAGATTGTTTTGGGGATTAATTTTCAAGGTCTGGTTGAAAAATGTACAAATAGGAGATTGAAACCTTCTTCAGTGATCAAGTGAAAAATCATCTTAATCTGAGAGTTGAAGAAGATGGTTTTTCACGCGAAACAAACAAATTTGTTTCATTATTCAACAAAAATGGAGTCGAATCGAGAAAAGGGTAGCATCTCGTGAATCTCGTTTTCATTGTTTTCGTCTCAATTTTCGCGGAATAATGACCAAAATTAGTTTATTTCGTGAGAAAAATCATCATTTATGACGAATTCGGTGTAGCATACAGCTTCCTCGTACGGGGTTACTCGTTAGTGTTATGGGCTATTGTTTGGTTCTAAACAGGAGCAAGATGATTAAGTTCCGCGATAATTCCTAAAAAACCCCTGTGATGTTTTTCTCATGTCAAAAATCTTGTCAAATTTAACATCAATTTGCAATATGCTCAATTGCTCATCGACATCCATGTTTCAACAATTCCGTTCTTGTTTGAAAAAACCATGAAAAATGTGTACAAACAGAATATACTTAAGCCTGTGAGAAGAGATTGATTTCCTGTATGAAAAGAAACCTGAGAAGAACCTAAGAAGTTTGATACGTTTTTATCGAATTTCTGGAGGGTACCTACCACATACAACAGTTTCTACAACCGAACTCGTCGACCTTTACTTGTCGAATATGTCTTGGTGGTTTTTCGCTGGGTTTCAACAACCCGTAGCAAGAGTTGCTTCTTCTCTTCATCAGTGGTGATGACCTTTTTGAAATCTTCCTATTGCTTCACGCTTCGTTCAGCAATCCATTGACCACTCTTACGTTCAGGATTAACTTTTTCCTTTTCAATACATTCATAGTTTGACTCCCGGCCCCTAGAAGAATTCACGGCCTGGAAACAGTAATTTATACCCAACTTTTTCGATAAAACTTCAGTTCTTGTAGTGCTCAAATCAGCCATTGACAGACAAAACACACTGCCATAATAATTAACACCTTAGCGATCTCCCTCACCACGCGACTTTGTGGTCCATGATTCATTCCACTTCTTATTATCTAGGAATAACCTAGTCATACCTACTCATCTGATGAATACCATAAGTACCTCTACAAGATACCTCGGGATAATTATCGACGAAGATCTGAAATGGGAGTGTCACATCTCAGCTCTCGCCTAAAAGCTTCGAAAATGTATTCACCTGTTCCTCAGACTCCGCGGGTGTCTTCCGAAGGAAAATTTGATTGTAGTGTATAAGGTCCTTGCAGACGTTGTTAGTTTCGGTATAGTTTAGCCACTTCAACGGTTCTTAATCCTCTTAACATTTTGTAGAAATCGATTCTAAAAGTCATAGCTAGAAAACCGCCAGATTTCCCTCTGTCGACCTGTATGATTGTGCCCGAGTATTCTCGGTTGACCAGCTTTACATCAAGTCATCTCTTATTTTTTTCCATAAGCATCCTGAATTTTTTGATATCCCTATAAGTACAGCACAATACAATTTCCGCCTAACTTCTCAAGCCGTAGTATCTGCACCTAAAACTCGGCTGTGGAGTACCGCAAAACATATTTACTATAGCATGCCATACTTAATCCGCCATCTACCAGAACAATTAAAGAATCCACATTATTTTTCACGAAATGTATATAAAAAGAAGATTTTTACTTTGTTAATTTCGGAAGGATTAGAGAACTGTCGAACTCTATTGACAAGTATGTACGTCTGTTAAAATCTCTGTTAATTCAATCTCTCTGTTCAATCGCTTTGTTTCAATTCTCTGTTAATTGTTCTCAATTCCTTTTTGATCTTGTCACATTATTAATTTACTGCGTCAAATCACTGTAAGTTTTTTTTCCTCTTTAATTTCGTATTATTAATTTTATCTAACCTGTATTTCAAACTGTATTTATATTTTAGATAAGCTCTTTCAACTCCCCCTCACCGCACAGGACCTGTCCTATGGTGAGGGGTGCGTTCCATTATGTACAAAAATGCTCGTGGTGGTTGTAATTTATTTTTCGGAATAAATATTCATTTCATTTCATTTAATTTCAGTGTGTTTTCAAAAGCTTCTTTGCCGACATTGCTTACCCGTGAATAGAATCGCTCATATTCTGGCGCCTGGAGAACTTGCGGAAACAAGCGATTCATTACAATGTTTCACGCACCTAGAGAATAGTAAAGATTTGGAGGCATCTTTCAAGCTAGAACGGCTTTTATTACGTGAGTTCAACACATTGTTGACCACGGAATAAGAATAGTTTAAAACATTAATGAGTTTGGCATAGTATTAGCAGTCCTAGTTCGGTGACTTGGATAAAACCGTCTCTTTGCTTGGATTTCCTTTTAAGTGTTTAGAGTAGAGGACCAACTGCTGATTCGCTGATGATTGAAGCCACTACTGATCTCCCTTGAAGTTTTCTTGCTTCCTTAAAAACCAGGAATATTTGAACCTGGTAATGAAATAGACCCGAACGGAATTCGGATACACTACTTCTATTTTTTATTTATACTATTGAAAGTCGAATCTAATTCAGGACACGTCGGTATCTACTGAGGGTCACACCAGAGGCATCAGAGCGATGATTTTCTCATGAAGAGAACGATGTTGGGGTAGTTTGAAGCCAGCATCTGTCCGCTTATTGAATTAAAAGGAGAAAGCGCACGTGAGGAGTGTCCTTAATCCATTAAATTGAACCAAATTGGTGGGGATGAGGGACGAGGTCTACCCCTCTTTTTCGTATTTGAAGCCCAATTATCGCGGGAGACGTCTGCGAGTGGAGGATTACTTCCAGAGGGTGGTGGTCCCTGCAGGCTCCCTCCCTGGGGAGATATCCTACGGGAAGAAGGGGCTGTTTCCCGGGGATAAACATGTTATCCTTTCCCTTGTTAAAGAGGGGCGGACCGAAATCGCAAATCTTACCTTACCGCCTTACCGAATTACCCCGAGACTTGTCTCGGTTCCAGTGCCCATCGAATTAAATCTCTGGTCAGTCGGAGCGGGAGGTGGTTGGAAGGTTAAGTGGAACGGATGGCCTGTACAGGCTCGGCGGACCGCTGGATCATTCAGGGGTTACCCGATAGGGCAGACATGCGGGCTGCAATGTAATGGATCGAGGACGCTGTTGTCCAAGTACTTGGCTCCCTCCCTACTTAATCATCTTCACACGAGTCAAGCTGGATCTTCGTCAATCTACTTCTTCATCTTTTGGTTCTATATTGTCGTCTCGCACAGCGTAAATAATGCTCGTGAAAGTCTAAAATTGGGTAACTTAAGTTTTAATCACGTTTTTGCGGAATAACACCGGTATATACTTGGGAATAATAATTGAAATAATAATTATCGAAATGATATTTTAATTGGACGTAGCAAAATGGAAGAGCGATGGCAAAAGTGAGAAAAAAAGGGGGGGGGCTAGGCAGTGATACCAAACTACGGTAATTTGGATTCCAAGAAAATATTGATACAAAATATCGATATTCTTCCGTTGATATATTGATATTTTTGGGCGATATTTTCTATATCGACATTAAATGCACACTATCGGATCCGAAATTTTTCACCAGCACATAATACCATCTTGTTGCCATTACCGCAGAGCTGTAGATAGGTTTCTCCAAGCCGTCATATTGCTGTTGAAGGCCAGTTTCTGAATGACTGAATGAACGATTAATAAGTGTACAACATAATGACGGCGCCAGGTTATACAGTACCCGCACGACATCCCGGTCTTGATGGTACTGTAGCTCTTGCTCCTTCAAATATATGTGTTGACGATGATGTCGGTTTATCACGTTCAGTTGGTTCTATTACTTTTGAAATCTACCAATGGAAAAATAAACAATAACCGGAATTCCTGAGCTTCTTGGATGCACTCCATGTTAAAGGCATTGATTTAGCGGTCATTTTCTACAACACAAAAGTTGCATCTTCTGTTAGAACTGAGGAGTTGAAGGGATACAGGAGCTTTAGGTCATTGTTTTGGTTCTTCAAATGTGTCAGTTTGGAGGCAGGCATTTTTGAATCTCAATATTCCGAACGCATGTATTGGTGGAAAATAACTCATCCTTGTAGTCTAGGGCTAGTCATCAGTTCCTTTCAATCCTAAAATTAGAAATCAACTGACTGCGACATTCAGACATGAGGAAAAGTAAATTCCGCAGCAACACAAGTTGAAAATCTGTATTGTAAAGACATCTCTTCAATGTATCACATGAGCCCAATCTCATTCCACGTTTATCTGTTGGCTCGACCTCGAGAACCCATGACTTTGACAGAAGAAAAATAACGTCAACGTCCTTGAAATGTAGTAAAAATCGTGTTGCAACCAAAGTAGGGATGTCAAGATTATATCGATACATCAAAATATCGATATTCTTCTGTCTATATATCAATATTTTTGGGCGATATTTTCTATTCCGATGTATCGACATTAAATGCACACAATCGGATCCGATATTTTTCAGCCGTAAATCATCATATCAACCATATCCTACATCTTATTGCTCAAAACTAATTTTATGATTTCCATTGAAGAATAGGGGAATTATATCAGATGAGGTAGGCTAATCGTAGATAAAAAAAGGTAGGGACATCTTGGAGACATGGGTTCTAGCCAGTTCGAGGCTTACTGGAGAGCACATCAATCTGAGGGTTATCCCCAACCAATATTGGTTTGATTGCATTCTATTCAGTTTCCCTTCTTACTTCACTGACATTGATTTTAAAACCCTACATAATATTGATAATTTACTTCCTTGGATCCTGTACATAATCATTATCATGAATGAAGTTTCATTGAATTTTTGAGTGGTTGAATTCTTTACCTGTAGTAGAATGAAATTCAATAATGCATTATTATTCAATGGACTCATACGTAATTTGGATTAAAGTTTGAAGAACGCTGCAAATTCTTTCACTGGGGTTTATTATTAAATTGGCTTGCGTTTATGATTTGAATTTCTACTAAGCTTTGGAGTGCATGTTTCACAGGATAGAGCGATTATTGAATTTCAGGAGGGACACAAATATGATCAACTGATCAATCCAAATAGGTATTTTGGTTGAGAACAGATTTACGTGCTCCATGCATATCTCCTGAAATTCAATAATCGCTCTATCACCTGTAAAACACGCACACTCCGAAGCTTAGTAAGATTACTACACTTCATTCACTACAACTCGACGCCATCGGCCGGACATCACTGGGTTACAAACAAACAAAAATAAACCAAAAAACGCAAATGTTGGCACCATAAATCGGGCCATAGATCGGGAATGGTTTGACCTACGGACCTGGGGAGCGTCTCATTCGATTCCTCGAGGTATGTTCTTAAAAATATGTACACATTTAGGCCGCCTTGACTTGTTTTGAGGTTTTTAGGGATTTACAAAACTTTGACAGCCCTTAAAGGGCACTTTAAATTGAGTGGATGGATTTTTCCTGAAAATTTCAGATCTTTTGCTCCAGCCTTTTGGGAGAAATCGTGCGTATGGCGTACGTATGGCGTACGGACGGAAAAATGTTTATTGCAGTTTCGGATTCTACACCCTTTGAACCGTAAACCATGAAATTTTCAGGGGCGGTTAGAATTTTTTTTTTTTTCAAGAGCGATTACAATGGTTTATTATTGAATAATAAACCAAAAAATATCGATGACCGATATATCGGAATTTTGGAATTTTTCTTGGATATATCTACCGAATTACCCAAACGATACTTCTAAAAAATATCGATATTCTTTGCCAATATTGACATCTCTATAAGGAAGAGTCCGTAGGTTCATGATAATGAGCATCTCGTTCATAACTTCAACATTTAACTCGAAATTTGTCTCTATTGATCCGAATGAATGTTGCTTGCTTGTCCTTCCTTCTGCCGATAATACCGGATCATTTCAAGATGTTCCACTATTGGCCCTAGATCACGAAGCCTTATCTTTTATTCTCCCAACCTAAGTACCGATCCAAAAACAAAAATGCCACAATATTTGACTCAAATTTATCAACTTTTGAGCTGATTGATCACTTTTAGGTACAGAGTTTATGGTCATTGGCTGTGAATGACATTTTTACGAATCTGGGAAATATCACAGTCGATTTTTGGTCCAAAATTAATAGAACATGATACTCTATTTGCCTATGTCAGTAAAACCCCATTTTTTCACGATTTTGACAGGATTTTTGCCCACAGCAACTACGATTGCGAGTTGATCGGGCTGGCTAGAAGTCAGACTCAACTAGACCCTACGTGGAGTAAATGTGCGAAAGGGGATTTTTTTATGGATAGTACGGTGTACATCCCATGAACGTGCCCCATAAACCTCACTATAACAAGAGCAATCACGAATTATTCAAAACCCCTTCCTTTCGAATTGCCAGTATTTGTGATTTGGCTAGTTTGGCAAACTCAGTTTTGTGTGGAAAGTTCACATACAATTTGAGAACACTTTTCAACTATGATAATTCAAAAACAGTGTTACAGATTTGTATAAGCTTTGTAGAGTTGTCAACTTAGCAGGCAGTCTTATCTCTTAAATTTAACGGAATGATCTATTTAAGTGCTTCCTGAGAAGAATCAAGGTGAGGTGAATCCTTCCGGTGTAGTGGACAACCTCGTTCTGTGTTTTGAAACATCTTTTAGACCCAAACTGTAGTGATCCTATGCTCTTTGACATTTCCAGAAAGCTCACTAATCGGGACTGCAGTAGTTTCTCAAACTTTGAGAAATTTAATACCTAAAGATATTCAATATCTTGGCAGTACCGTCTATCAAGGAAATGTGTTGGTAGTTGGCCGGATCAATTTTGTTTAATTTCTTAAACAGTGGTATTTCTTTTGCCATTTCGAATCTCTAAGGTAGATACACCTTTTGAGACACTTAAATTGTATAAGTGGGTTAGTGGTTCCGCTATACTTTAAATTATTTTTTTAATGTCATGGGGTGGTAAGCATCAGCGCCCGCCACCAAACCTCCTATCAGCATTTGAGCAGTTTTTTTTATTAGTTCGTTTGTTTCTACTTCATACATGAACACTGAATTTGATTGAGGTTGTAGTGTTGTGATCCCAGCCGTTGAACTGTACGGTTCCTACATGTCCGATTTGTGTACTTTTCCTTATCATTATCATCAGATAACTATTCAAATATTGGTGCGTTAGAAATCCGTTGACAGAGTTGCCACAGCGGTTAAGACGTCCCTAGCCGAAGGGCAAAATTTAAATCTCCGAATTTCGTTAAGCTCTCAATTGATAAAACGGGATTTTTCCTTGAAATAATGACGTTAATGTTCTTAATTCGCCTCTGGCTTGCAATGAAGATATTTTATTCGCTTATATACTTCAATGTATTCAACATGAAAATACATGGGATGGCTCGGACTTCCCGTTGAACGAGATATGTAGATACGGAACCAACTTTGCATATGTTGAGCGATCGGATGATTGTGCAATAATCCGCGTGATCTCATTCGATTCAAGGATCAGTTTCTTTTGGAATCAAACAAAATAACCTCCATATGGAAATTTTTTGAGATTCCGATTTTTCGTTAACATTAATCTTTCTGTCTGACACTACTCGTGGGCCTTCACAGGCATTTTACCAAAAACCGTACAACGGCACTGGAGTTTTATAAATAGATGTACATTTAACATTGGCACTGCAAGTTTCTTATCCAAAGAAATATCCACATGTGGTGTATATAAAGACTTGAAACAGAGGAGAACAAAACTATCGCTTTGTAGTCGTTCGGAACTATGGCTTTGGACTTCTGGGATTAGTTCGTACTCTCGTACCTTCTTATTTTTGAATAAAACGATTGTAAATTAACAGGGATATTTTACTAGGTACATTCCAACTTGCAACTGCGAAACATTTTATAGCAATGTTCCTTATCTCCTTTAAAGACTCCCCGCGTATTGCTCTCGCTTTTCAGAATTTATTCCTTTTAAAAGACTCGACCGGGGTTTCCCTCCTACACCGTCACCTCGCGGAAAATAGCCGGTAGGGTTGGAGAAAAGGGATCGTAGGAAAAGTTTTTTTTTTTCCTTTCCAACTCACCAATAAATTACCTGGAGAGAGTAGTGGGGATTGGGCAACAGCAGGAGATGGGGGCGGGGGAGGATCACCTGTTGGTTCGCTGAATAGTTTGGAAAGCCATTGAGCACTCGAAGAAACGTCCGAATCTGATTACGAGCTTCAGACTTTTTTTTGCGACTCATCCGTTATGCCTTCTGCAAGTTTCTTCAAAACTGAATCTAACGCCGACGTCGCTTTTTAGTCCAAAAACTATCCGTCGTTATTCATTGGCATTTATTTATAATTCTGGCATCAACCAACTCAAATATCACATTCAATAATTCGCTATGTACGTAGGTACACAATGAAAACTGTAAGAATGAAACGTTTAATCGTCATTAATAAAATAATCAACTATGAAATGAAAAGGTTCAGTCATGCAACTTTCCAAAATTACCTAATTAAAATGTTAAACTAGTAGTGGGTGTAGGTAGTGGGGTGACAACATTCATTCCGAATCCCTTATTTGGAACATGAGTCTTTATTTTCATCGGTACGTTTCGTCCTTCAACGAGGACTTCATCAGCCCACATATAAGCATAAAAGTTCATTGAGTTAGGATTACATAGTGTGTATACACACATTTCAGTATTAAAACAAAGTGAAAGGATGTGTGGCACCACCATGTATAAGCCAGAACTCTACATGTATTGATGACATAATAAGGTAAGAAATGCTAATATGTAAGGTGTTAGTAGACAAGCTGAACAACGTGTTCTATGGAAAGAAATGTGATCATTTGACCAAATGTGTGTATACACACTATGTAATCCTAACTCAATGAACTTTTATGCTTATATGTAGGCTGATGAAGTCCTCGTTGAAGGACGAAACGTACCGATGAAAATAAAGACTCATGCTCCAAATAAGGGATTCGAAATGTTAAACTGATTTGAACTTTGTTCACATTTGTGTGCAAAAAATTCTAACTATCAATATTAGTCCGAAAAAAGCTGATCTAAATAATTTCCAAACGAAATCCAAATTTAATCCATATGTAAATGAAATTCAAGTATCATTACTTATTCACCTTCAATAAAGTACTTTAATGTGCATTACATTATTTATTTAGTATCAGATACTGATTTATCTTAATTTATCTTCATTTCGTGTAGCTTTATAGGATAGTAAGACTCTTCCACTGTCCACAAGTTCTTTTGAGCTATTTAAATGGATTCCATTTAATGGAAGGAACATGTATATATTTTATGAGAATTTTAGCGAATTTTTGTTGAAAATGAAGCTGTTGTGATGGCTTTGATTTACATGTATATATAATAAAATAAAGTTTATATTACCTACAAAGAAATAAATATCGTAAAAACTTATATTTCTCTAGTTGACGATAAGCTGGCAATACCCGAATCAAGATCTCTGAGGCAAAAAGAGACCAGAGAGCATTGCTTCATCATCAGCACATTTCATTTTGAATGTAGGAGGACTGTTGGATATATAACTGGTTTATTGAAAACAACCTTTGTCAGTGAATTCTTTACTATTTGGATAGGCTTCAAATGGAAGGCACATGTCCAACCACAAACTACAATGACATAATTGATAATAGAGCCTGTCAACGGCAGATACACAGATCGCAATAAATACTTCGGCAGAAAATCGCCCATAACTTTGAATGCATAGTAATTTTCTCAAGCGCCTAATCAGAGAACGTAAAGGTACGCAGTTTGAATTTCAAATAACAATCCAAACTGACAGATATTTACAATTATTTACAATTATCCGACATATTAATAAGGTGCAGCGGCACATGACGCCCTATTGAAGAATCATAATAATGCATTTTATCCTATCCTAACTTGGATGACATGGGAAAGTTAAAAAATTGAGAACCGAATTTTTATTTAAATGTAAACTAATCACTGTTTAATCTGAACAAACCAAAAATTGGTATGTAGAATGTAATTCATTAACTTTCCCAAAATATCAATCATACATCATATCTTACTACAGGGTAAAAGTAAGATCATCGCAATGGCAATTGATAAATCCTACATGCACCTAAACAACATTTATTCCATTTATTTTTGAAGTTGAGTTCAAATGCCATTTAGTCACACAAAACTCTTTGGGTCAGGCAGGTAACATTTATTTTAGTTAAGTATTTCTTGCACATCAGTTTGGAGTTAACGTTCTTAGCAACAACACACAGTATGATCAACATTTAAACTTTAGGCTTATGGAATGACATGAAAAAGCTCATTTTGAAAAAAATGTTACTTGTCACTTTTACCCGGAACCCGACGATATTACCTACAAAGAAATAAATATCGTAAAAACTTATATTTCTAACTCTAGTTGACGGTAAGCTGGCAACACCCAAATCAAGATCTCTGAGGCAAAAAGAGACCAGAGAGCATTGCTTTATCATCAGAACATTTAATTTTGAATGTAGGAGGACTGTTGGATATATAACTGTTTTATTCAGAACAACCTTTGTCAGTGAATTCTCTACTATTTGGATAGGCTTCAAATGGAAGGCACATGTCCAACCACAAACTACAATGGACATAATTGATAATAGACTCTGTCAACGGCAGATACACAGATCGATAAATACTTCGGCAGAAAATCGCCCATAACTTTAAATGCATAGTAATTTTCTCAAGCGCTTAATCAGAGAACGTAAAGGTACGCAGTTTGAATTTCAAATAACAATCCAAACTGACAGATATTTACAATTATTTACAATTATCCGACATATTAATAAGGTGCAGCGGCACACGACGCCCTACGTTGTAGAATCATAATAATGTAATTTTATCCTCTCCTTACTGGAGTAAGCAACATGGGAAAGTTAAAAAATTGAGAACCGAATTTTTATTCACATGTAAGCCCAATATATTTCGTCTAATCACTGTTTAATCTGAACAAACCAAAAACTGTATTTATGTAGAATGTAATTCATCATAATTCTTTCCCAAAATATCAATCATACATCATATCATACTACAGGGTACCGTAAGCATCATCGCAGAACTTCACTGTACGTCCAGTCTCAAAAAATCCTTCCCCCTCCTAAACAACATTTTTCTTTATTTTTGAAGATACTAAAAGTCTCCCATTACTTTTCAATCTCTGACTCGTTTTTTGGAATGGGAACATGTGTGGAATCGTGTACCACAACGGCTAGTTAACAGTAGAATGACAACGATCCCCGCCGTATGGTTTAGGGAGTTGGTCGGTGTAATATTCACACCTTCCACAAAGCCTCCAATGATCATGACATTTAAACTTTCAGGCTTATGGAAGTTCTTCAATGAAAATTGTGGCTTCAACTCTTTTTACAAGGCCCACAGAATGTTTGTTTGATAGTTGATAATTAATTGGTACTGTTTTCACTTTTTTTGTTTCCATTACTATTCCTTTTCAGCCATAACAACCCACTCTCGTATGCTTGTCGTTCTATTGAGTAAACTGTTGCATCTTTGTGCACAGATACAGCTTTGAAACCTGGAGATTAGTTTTTTTTAAGAATAATCAACCCATTTATGATAAATAGAGAGATATGGCACAATTACAAATGGCATTGAAGTGTGAACTGATAATATACCACAAAAGATGCTGATTTGACTGTTCAACACCATGCATGAAGCGTAACAGGTGACAGCTCAAAACTTTGAAGCTCTACCTATTGTTATGTCCTGCTTATAGGCCTTGTTGAAACAATCATTTCTGGGAATATATATTTAATTACATATAATATGACACAGTACCGAGTAGAGAGTATACTGTGTGCGCTGCACGCTTGAAATGATGAACCGATGAGGTTCGTACATGTTTTTAGTTAATGTATACAAGCCCCAAGATCAAGGGCTTTCTCTCTGAACGAACATACCAATTTATTATTCAATTACTGGAATTCATTGTTAATGCTTTGATTTAATTTGTTTTCTTACTCAGAAGTTCTGCGAATATACAGATATAAATAACAAAAATAATAATAAAATATCTTTGATCACATTTTCGGTTGTTGAAAAACAAGATCTAAGAGTTTTCTTTTTAATTTAAACGAGTGAAATTTTCAATTTCTCCCAGTTTGTAATGTATTCGTTACGCTAAAGGGAAACTCGGTTTCATCATTTGTACAATTCAGCATCAACTTTCTCTGAAGTGCTTTAGATACTGGATATTATAAATGAGTAATTGTACGCTAAAGCGGGATACTTCGAACGTATTCCACATTGTGTTGTTGAGGGTTATACAAATAAAAGATTTCGATCTGACTTTAATAATCAACTCATTAACTTATATTTTTATTAATCTAGTCCCAACGCCGATAAAATTATTGATTCAAGCGCGAAAATCACGAACCATTATTAAGCATTCTCCTGATACGCTGTCCAGTGGAAGAATATGACCTGGAAAGGCATAGCTATTTGGGATACCTACCTTTGCCTATAAGCTCATTCCACAGCTGTATCCTCATCTTCTCTCATAACTCCGTCTGCTAACTGTGCATGTAACTTCATCATGAATTTTAGACGGGTTAGTTGCTAAGGAGTTTTTTGTGGAGAAGTATTCACACATTTTCATGAGGGTGAAATTGCATTGTTCAATTCACGTCTCGATTGCAGGGTGCAACGGAATCGGTGTGTAGAAATTACACCGTTCCAGCTACTGCATTGGAATCGGTGTAAAATTCACTTGCAGGGTTTTGATTGCTTATCTTCTGTCCAGCTCCTGTTTGAACTAGCAGGTTGGCTCCACTCATACTAAGGTAAAATGTTTAGGATGGCACAACTGAAAGGGTCCTCTAGTCTAATCATCGCCCCCTTGACTACATTTTGAATATGTAAAATTCACAGTGATTCCTTTCCAGGTTCGTTACTCTTAAAACTCGATATACAGTCAGTCCAGAAAGTATTGGGACAACCCAGTAAGAATTGGAAAAACATGGGTAGTGCATGGTTCAAGGTGTATTTTTTTTACTGCAACTTAATCACTGTGTTGGGTGACATCAAAAGAACTCTCCACGATCGGAACTAATTTTTTTCACTCTATACAATGTGTCTAACACCATTTTCAACTCGAAGGAACGCAAAATTCGTAAACAAAAAGTATTGGAACACTCATGACTTCGCTTTAAAAACTGGATTTTCCTAACGGCAGCGGTGCTTTTCTTCGTGGTTCAGTATTTTGTGGGATTCCCTCGGGACTTGATGATGGCTCTCAGGCGATTGGGCATGGATGCTACCAACTTGGAGCATACTGAAGGGTCAATTTTCTGCCATTCTTCCTGCAAAGCTGTTTTTAGGTCATGTTCTTGATTGTTCTTGTGCGGATACTTCGCTCCAAGATATCCCACAGATGTTCAATAGGGTCTATGTCTGGTGACTGTGGGGAGTTTCGAGGCATTTTGGGGTGTTGTGCAGGAGCCACATCCTCGTATCCATTGCTTTATGTTTAGGATCGTTGTCTTGCATGAACATAAAATTGGAAGCAATGCCGAGTTTCTCTACGGAAGGCCTCAAATTTGCCTTTAGAATGTCCACATAGACTTTATGGTTCATTATGCCATCAATGAACGCTAAATTTCCCACCCCAGATGCACTCATACACCCCCAGACAAGGACAGAACCTTCTCCGTGTTTGACTGTAGGGAGAAGATGTTTTTTATGTAACTCTGTATTTTTCTTACGCCACACTTTACCTCTTCCGTCGGACCCGAAAATGTTGAATTTGCTCTCGTCGGTGAAAAGAACCCGTTCCCAGTACTCTGGTCCCCTCAGCTGACTCGTAACAAGTTGTGCTCGATTGTTACAAACCCGAAATTTTCATACGAACTCTAACGGTACGTTGAATTTGAGATTTGTGTTTAAATAGACAAAAGCCGATACACTAGAGAGTGACAACAGACAACGGAGGATTCAAAATGAAAATAAACTCTTACTATAAATATCCTTGAACACTGGAACGCTTTCTCCCGAAGATAGTGTGACATGTTCTGCGTAAATCCAACTGCCTACGTAGGTACGTGTACGTCAGTATCTCTTTATCAATGATCATGAAGTTAATTTGGTGATCGTCAATTTAAATACCACCCTCCCCTCACTGATTTTTCAGAATATTCCCTGACATTGAGTAATTTATGAACTGGTCAGGATGGTAATTATTTTCGTACAGACTGCTTAATCTACTCGTATAAAATAAATCCCGGCTCGAAAAATCAGGTTCGAGGTGCAACATGATTCCTTTGACGTATAAACACCGGAGCGGCGTTAATACGTAATGGGAAGACTGTGTTGATGGAGGTATAACATTAATTATTTATTATAGCGAAAAATAAATTTGTGCAGAGAAACGGTGAACATGGCTTACAGTTTTTAGAGTTTCTCGTCGACATAAAAATTCCACTACCTTTTTTACACATTAATTTATTCAGTTAGATGTCGCCGTTCCGCCCAGATCACTGGCTTATATAATCAACCTGTGATTCTGTCAATCGTAATCAAATTATTCTTTAGACCAACGGTTTTTAAAGTATGGGGCGGGACCCCAACGGGCGCACAATGAATGCTTAAGCGAGGGGAGGGGGAGGAGCAAAGCTTGGTAGTCAATTTAACTAATAAAATTTACTTACAAAATGATTAAGTGAACTTTTTATCTTTAAAATATTAGCTATATGACATAGTAAGGGGGTTAACTACGGGTTCAAAACCTGCTCATTAAAAAAAAATAATAATAATAAACCAAAGGCAGGAAAAGCAAGGATGAGGGCAAGCGAAGCAAAGGCTGAAGCAGAAGTGAAGTAACAATTGGATCAATTGAATCGATTATTTCAGAAACCCGTCAAGTGCCGAAAACCAAAAAAATGAGTTAGACATGAAATAACTTTTATTAAATGAAAACCCATCGTTTGGTGCAGAAAACCGTCAAAACTCCCTGCCCTAATGCCGTATAAACAAAGAGAAATATTGCATTTGTTACAGAAACCCGTTAAGTGATGGCGCTTGACGGGTGTCTGCAATAATTACGGGTGGCTGGTCAAAATCAAACACTTGGTACTGTTTAGTGATGGCCCATCTGGGCAAAATAAAAACCATACAGTATCACGGGTTTTAATGAATCTAAGTGATAGAGCTGTGTTCAGCACAGTGACTCACAAATTTCCAGTGCGCGGTCATTCGTTTTCGGCATGTGACCGAGATTTCGGCACCATGAGGAAGATTGATAGAATATATACTCCAGAGCAGTATGCTGAGCTGGTGTTGAAGTGTAGTATCAGTAATACGTTCAAGGTGCACCACTTGACCACAGAAGAAGTCATGAGTTTTAAAACCTGGTGGCCTACTTCCTACAAAAAAAAATGCATACTCTGTTGAAACTTCCACCAGAGGAACTCCTGCCAGCCAAAAATATACGTTCAAGATTTCATCTTACAGACATTTTTCTTATAATGCAAAGGCTAAAGGGCGAGCAGTGGTCAGTGAATACATAGACAATCCAGTGAAGTCTACATTCTCGCTACTCAAGACAAGCCAGCCTCCTGACATGCCTACAGATTGAGCTCATCCGAATGGAAAAGTAAGTTGTATTTTTGAGATGCTTTATTCTTCTTTTTTCAAACCTTTCGAAGTGATAAGTATACTATAAGTAATAATAAGCTATGTTTCGTGACTATCTTTTGTATCATGTAAAGCAGCTGCGTAAGAGTTTTAGACTTGCACGTGGTCCCTTTTTTAGGTACCAATAAATGTTAAGAAGATGGCTGATATTAAGAAACTCAAGCCATACCTAGTTGGATATGAAGAGTTCAACAATGGCATATTTGAGTGGCCTACTACAGACAGGGATGATCCAACCGATGTGTGATGATGAAACTTTAACAAGATTATTAGCCCTCAGAATGTTTAAAAATAACTGTAGTAATATCGTTATTTAATACACAATAAATGTATCTTTGACTAAGGTGTAAGTATTACTCAAGAAAAAAACCAAAATGGCTAATTAAACGTAACTATTTTTTAAATTGCTTCACAAAATTTGTTGTTTGTTGCAAAAACCCGTCAAGTGAGAAATTTTTGAATTTTGTTTTCTCAAAATGGGAATGAGTTAAAAATTTATACTAATTTAAAAAACACTTGAAGCAATAAGTACTTTTAGATAAAAAATACATCATAACCCAAAAAAAATTTTAATGGCTACACCAAAGTTTTTTTACTTTTCGCAATATTGACGTTTTGGCACTTGACGGGTTTCTGAAATAATCGATTCAATTAAAGTTAATAAGTCAGATTCATTTATTGACCATGTGAACGACACGGATACAGAAGATCATTAAAAAAAATACGGAGTTGTAAGTACAAGAAGCATATGCTATATTGTTCCCCCGGAAAGTTTTGTGCTCGAGGGGCGCATTGGGGCAAACGTGGTGAACAGTACGATCTTCAAAGTCGATTATAACAACGATTCAATTTTATAGTTAACATTTAGGTATGTGGAGCAGAACATTTCAGAATCTAAAAGAAAAAGAAACGATTGTACTGTCCAGTAGATTGTTGAAAACCCTTTGTTTGTTGAGGAAACCTACAAAAAACTTGAATGTAATATAATGAAAGAGAATGTTCGGAAAGCGGAAATACGTGGGATTAAGCAGTCGCTTTAATTCATTTGGATACCGGAGACATCAAACGAAAGCAAGAATAATTTTTATTAAATGACTAGTTGGTTTCAATAATGGTGGTTAAATAAATAGGATGAAAACATATAGCTTTTTACGCAGGAGGGTATTTCCGCTAACGTCTGCCATGTCGCATTAAATTTCAAATTTTGAAATTAAAACCCTTCTCCTGTTCAAAGTAAATAAAAATCGAGGAGTGGCAGCGGACACCGGCGGACCTTTCACTAATCACAGTGTACATTCGATTTCTCATTCATGTTGCAGCATGAAAGAGAAGCATACGTTTTATAAGTTACTAAAATTTCTATTTCATAACTTGTTTAAAGAAGGAAAAAATCGTTTCTTCTTCTATATGAGGCGTTTAGGATTAAAATTCCAAAAAACCAAATTTTACAAGGGATGGCAAAGTTCGTTTGGGTTCCTTTTGGGGTACCATGCAGTTTTTTATTCGTCCAAGTATGTCATCTTATCAGCTGATGAGCTATTTACTTTAACTCCCCCCAAACATTTCTAGCGTACACATTTTTTCGTGTAGACAAAACTGACGTGCTCAGCAGGAAGTGAATTTTGGAAAGTTTCGTTTTTTGAGAACATTTATGTCAAGACGGATCTGACTTACTTGATTGGTGGGGTGGAAAGCTTCATGTCCAAACATATATGACGTACTAGCTTTCCTGAATACTCGTAGATTGGGTTTTTTGTATAGACGGATCTGACTGACTTGCACAAGGATTATTTTAAAGTAAAAGAGTTTTTGTATGTGTTTGAGCGAAATCGTTAGCCAGGCTACAACGGAAGGCGTCGGGAGAACGATTCGCGCCCTTAGCTTAGTACTCAGGAGGTTCAATAAGGTTCCCCTCCTCGTTCGCTGTCTGAGCTAGGAGAGGAAGCCTGCCTTACCTCGTTCAATGAACCTGAGCTCTGAGATTTACAGGCTCCTGGTTGATTTTATTATATCAAACGCACTTAACATTATTTAATGCACGGTAATGATGAAAATCGTTACAGCCAGCAGTATCACTTACAACGAGATTCACCTTCAAATTTCCTGATTCTGCTGATAGCGGAATTAACTGATGTCATTGGAACCGAAAAAAAGGAAAAACGTTTACCCGTCAACCCATGAAACCCCGTGAAACCCACCATGAATAATTTTGCTGCTGTCAGTATCGAAACGCATTCACCTGAAAATTCAATTGAGATCGGAGTTTTTTTCCTGCACTCTCGACTTGACGGGGAGCTGTTTGCACTGAAATGATAATTAAAAATTTTCGGGGCCATCAGAGAATGGACACAGTGGATTTGAAGCTGAATATAAGCATTGGCGTATGGTTTATTGATGCTTCAAAAGTACCAAAATAGAAATCGGAGTAGCGATAATTCGGGATTTTAGTAGAGACTGCAAAGGATAGTGCACAAGAATAAAAATGAATTCAGTCAATTATGTTTACAGCGCCATATTGCCAACAGATTAATACGATAATCTTTATATATAAAACTCGTGTAACGTGAAATTTTCAATTTTACGGATTGCCATTCCCGGTGCGAACTCCTTTCCTGTCACAGGTCTTGTGCTTGGTGAGGTTCCGATATTTGATATCGATACGATACCCAACGAGCATATCGATATTCCGGTAATATCGGAAGACAAATCTTTATATCATTAACATCGGATCATTCGATACTAACTAAAAAACAGCCCTGAAACCGATGAGCTTTCCCCTTATTATATTGCTTGGGACCAGCAAATAAGTGAATTGAATTTTTAATCGAGAATTATATATTAATTCACAAGTGAACAATAATAATTGAAAAATCGCTAGTTTGAAATTATGTTTAACGAACTTAATTATCTGTATTACAAAACGGAGTATAGGTAAAAATAAATTCAAAGACCCTATTGTTCTTCTGGAAGCTGACGAAGAATCCTTTCAAGATGTTTTGATCAAGGCGGTTTCTCTTCACACATGTGCATTTCCCAGCATTGGAATGTAAATTATTTTGATGTAGCCATCCTTGGTCAATTCTTTGAAAATATTTCTAGTGTTCTTCCACGCTTCCAACTCAGCTATCGATCGAGTTGCATATCGTCATGTGGACTTTCCCTGATAATTAGATAAATGTCGATAGAATTAAACTTTTTCATCAACTGTCCTTCATCTTTTCTTTGGGTTTTCCAGAAGTCATTATATCAGTTGATGACGGCAACTGCTCTTCTACCGATGGACTTTCCCCTTATTTTAGTCCAAATCGGATTCTTGAGCCATTCTTTGGCTCATTTTTTCCTTTAAATAGCTCGAAGATGGCCCCTCAAAATATCGATCCGTGAAAACTTTTTTAAATCGGGTCAAGTAATGTTGAACGTCACTACAAGTTTGTTTGACCTTGCCAAACCTTTTATTTATTTCATCAATCAAACCACATGCAAGCACTGAATTCTTTGTTTTTCTCAGTTTCCTACTGGAAATTTTCATTTCAATTTTATGCATTTAATTTAAACGTTCACTTTACACCGAAGTCCTGACACCCCCTCGACGATCTTTGAGAAGAAGATTTCCTCTGTCCCGAATATTTCACCGCTTGTTCTCCGAAGGGAATCATCTCAATCTTTTCGACTGGATAATCGTAAAGTGAAGTCCTCGTCCAACTCAGCTATCGATCGAGTTCGGCATATCGTCATGTTTTAGGTTCGACCTGAATTTCCACTAGTGATAATTAGATTGGCTAATTTTTGTTTTACTAGTTCGAGTTTGTGGTTGACTGCGTTTGTAAGAGTTTAAATTCCATCTTGTATCAAAGAGTGGTTATATATAGTTTTCTAATTCGTTTTTTAAAATGTTTTTCTAATTCGTCTCCAACTGGTCGAGTTGGTCCGTAATTCGTTTCAAGTCGTGGAAATGCTTTAGTGAGTGGTACCCATTGATGATTCCTGCGGTCCCAAGTATGCTGGCCAGTAGTCCGGGGTTTTTCGTTATGTTCTGGATTTCCGATCCCCATCTGGTAATCAGTAGAGCACCCAAGAGCGCCCAACTCAATTTATGATCAATCATAATCTCCAACTCGCTCAATGTAGTTCACAGGAACATCCAGGAGACGCGGGGGCGCCATGCTGATGTGTCACGCATTGAGAGTCATTTTCAGGTCGAGGTCAGAACATGTATATTTGAATCTACTTACAGATAGTGGTTTTACATACCTATTTACATGTGGACTGAATTTCAAAATGGAAATAGAACACCATAAAAGTATGAATACTTTACTCAATTTATCCTGGGGCGAGTTTTTCCCGTTTTACATGCAGGAGAGTGGAATTTCATTGAACCGCCTGGAAGTGAGGATAAAAAAAAATAATAGACCGAAGAATGGGGTTGAAAAAAAAGTCAATAACAGGCGATGGTATAAAAGGAATGTGGTTTAGACGGGAATGGGAATGAACGGGATAGGTAGCGGTAAGTGCTGTGAAACGGCAGAGGGTAAGAGCGGTTGGTAGTGGTTGGGGGGGTAGTACAACGTCGAAAATGGCGGCAATTGAGAGGACATCCCTGGAACCTCCATCCCCCGCCAGAACCCCGGAAACAGCTCTCCGTCCGATGCGACGCACCCCGAAACCCTGAGCCCCGGAATTGAAATTGACAAGGCGAGCGTTGGGTGTGAAGCTCCTTTTGTGTGTTCCTCGCTTCCCGGTGAGAGGAGGTCGGGAGGCGAAGTGGGGAATCGGAATCAGAACCTCAAGCTGGTGACCTTTGCCGGTTGTGGACGAAGACGGAGGGACGCACAGCGGACCAGGACAGTCGAAAAGCACTTGAAACTAAATATTTACCGTATTATTAGAGCCATTAGAACTTCACAAAATATGCTTCGTATGTTTTACGTTTGCGAATGAGGAGAATGATGAATTCCTTTCTCATTAATGAAAATCACTAGGGGACATCTAGAGCAAACGGGCACATTCCAATAAAATATTATCAAAACTGTAACAACTATGCTTATTACAAGGATTCAAGTTTGCGCCTGCGCAGTGACTACTGATGATGCTATTGCGTTGAAATTTATATAAGGTTATTGAATCTTTTTCTCTCGACTACCCTGACAGTTTGAGAGTGATCAGAGCTTTAGAACGTGGGAAAATAGTGTTTGGTGGACTAAACGTATGCCCATGCTCAGACTTGTATATTTATTTTTGCCCCTTGAAATTCATTGGGGGAACATCTATTAAACTAAACCGCACATCCCCTGATAATTTAATAAAATCTTATGAAAACTGTAGGAATTAGGATTGCTACAAGGATCTGCGGATAGACAGACAAAGAGAAGCGGAACGAAAGCTGTTCACGTAAACCAAACCACAGTTGTTTGAAATGAATTGATTTACCTGCATAAATTAGCCAAAATATTGGCCGCTTGAGGGAGTTCTGGCTCAAGTCATCAAATGTTCACCTGCGTCAAATCGCATTTGAATCGAGCAGCGAGTTGGCAATTAAAGAGTTTTCGAGAGTGCCCTTTTATAAAAGGGCATAAATGTTGGCAGGCATGAGCCGTAATCGAGTTTTGCAATTCGACTTCTGCCGAAAAAGTGGTTTTGGGAATGAATCGTCTCGAATTTTATTCTCAACTGACTTATATCAATCGTGAAATTTCAACAAAGTTCGTGATATCCCCGTTTACGGCAAGGCAGACAATTATTTTCTCTCTAGAATGAACTGAACTTATCATTCCACCTCTTCTCTGTTTAAATGCGTCTTTTAGTGACGGGTACATGTTTTTTAATTTCTTGGTGGTTTACAAAGTTTCATTATTGATAATAAGAAAACGAATGACAAATGATGTTGAAGTTCATTTCCACATTACTTCTGGTTTATGAGTGATGCCTATCATGTTAAGCTGAAAACACATTGTATACCGAATCATAGAAGATGCAGTTTTCAAATATAACTCAGCAATAATACTATGATCGGTTTTTCTGACTCGGTCGACGTGAAGTGAGGTTAGAGTATGAACTGACCAGACCTGTTGAATTGTGCCAAAACCCGCTACAAAGAATACTTATCGTATCAGACATATTTCACGAAAAAAACATGGAAGAAGCCAAAACAACTAATGGTTACCCATATTGGGTCATTAAAAAAACCATACATAGAGCTATACTTAGAAAAATGCAGTCAACTATATTCATCCACACCTAGCCAAACTGTATCACCTCCACCAGCAGCCACCATACGATTTCAAGTTGCTGAGGCACTAGACCCTCCCCAACCATCCCAATTTTGATATCTCACCTTTAACAGGGGAGTATTGCATACATTCAAATAAAAGATACGAAAAAGAAGACTGGTCTGGTTAATTCAAACCCAATAACTCAGTAATGACATGGGCTCATGCGCATTACATAGCGTAGGGAAATGTCGAGAGGCTACAAGAGGAATATGCAATCAACTGGACAGATTCAAATCGATTCTTTTCCGTTGGAGAATCACCGGGGCTCTCATGTAACGGATACTCGGGGAGCAGGTAGCAAGTAAGCCGGCTTCTGGAGCTTCGCGCGGGGACGGAAAGTGAGATTGATTTACATGTAAGCGGATCGGCCGTTAAAACGGACGTCCGATTCCGGTGGGAGAACTGCCAGGGGGAAGGGGCACTGAAATAAAACCTGAGGTGATTTTCCGAGTGGATAGAGCCCTCTGGGGTTTTTTGAATCCTATCCAGGGTCGAGTGAGGGGTTACAGGCCGTAAAAAAAGACCGTAACGGATAGGGCGTTACGGCGACTGCATTAGGTCTCAATACAACCCCGTTGATGGCCGTGCGAATTGCAACCGTTTCACGCCCTTCAATTTATTCTGTTGCAGGTACTGGTGCTGATGGGCTCTTCATCCTCATTAATCAGACATCACTATTCGTAAGTGATTTACCTATTCATGGATCTTCTTGTCCATCAGGCAAGAATGTCGTTAATTAATGAAGATATAATATATATACATATATATATAAACGATATATTATATCGTTTTGTCAGAAATCATTCTACAGTATTCGTTAAGATGAGTCTATTCCTATGATGTTTAATCCATACCAAAAACTCCTACAATAGGTAAGTATTTTAGTAACCTTCAGATTTTTCCAATCGTGACATTTCTTTTAACACTCTATCCGGATGGACGTAAAGTCCTCACTGACGGATGGAGTGGTCCATGGGACACCCACCGTATTCTCTTGTTTAAAAACGTTTTTTCAAGATGGTATGAACATGTAGTTATTTAAAACACTAAATTCCATTCTGTATCGTGTTTTCCCAAGTACGTCACAGGGATATCCTCCGAAAAGTCCGAGTTGATGCGTGAAAAATCAATCATACGTGTTGGAGGAGGTTCGCATCACTAGAGGGGTCATTCCATACCCAGACAGACTCGAAATGTACCGTATCACTAGATACGATTTAGATTACTTATTTTTATGTACTAATTTAATTGGCTTTGTTGCCGTTTACACCATAATAAACTATATTGCATAGCGTTTGAAATACCCTTGCTGCAGCAGTAATGTTTGAGAAGATCGAGTCAATACCGGGATGAAGAAAGGACCGCCCAGCGCTCTGTCCCTGAAGGTGTCCCAACGGACCATTAGAAAAGCGACCTCCACCACCCTTTAGCTACCTACTCCACTACCGAAGGTCTAACTGATGGGACGCCGATCGCTCGCTCTATGTTTACCTTTGCCCTCCGTCTTCCGTCTTTCCCTTTAGTGTTCTTTATTTATGTGCCCGGAATCGGACGTCCTGGAAGCTGGCTTTTATACCGCCTCTTGATAGATATACTCGTATATACACGTTTTCGACTCCATCCCTCTTAAAGGATGCATTCGGGAGAAATCAGTTCATAAGATGTGGTTTGTTTGTAATTTTTCCGGTGAAATGACAACCTTTCGTAGAACAGTCGCCTTTAGGTTCATCTCTTGACATCCTTTTCAAGCTACCTCAGTAGTTAGTACATTATCTGACTGAAGCGATCAAATGACTCTCCGATTCCCCCGCCTTAATTTTAGACCTTCCTATTACGATTCCATTGCATGGGAATAAGTACAGAACGACAACTACTCACTCTAGTAGCAAATGTGGGAACTAATCAATCTAGTTGCAGATATTGGAAAAAATTAAATGCCTTGAATTGACATGGTTACAATTTCAGAACCTGGATTTTTCATGATCTTTTGCTCCAGCCGTTTGGGAGAAAATATCGGAAAATTTTTTATTGAAAACCCGTGTTCGGCTAACCCTTAGAAACGTAAACCTATTTTTTTTTTTCAAGAGCGATTACAATGGTTTATTATTGAATAATAAACCAAAATTAAATGCCTTGAATTGACATGGTTACAATTTCAGAACCTGTGATTTGCGACCTTTTCATGCTCAGAAATATCATTTACTTGCTATGAGTGAATTTCCACAGGTATGAAACCGATCCCCGCATTCCCGCCAACTGACACCCCATTTGTCTATGTCAATGAAAACCCCCGAAAACCCACATTTGTTGACCATTTTTAGGGCTATAGCGTGCAATAAAGTGACAAACTTGTGGGGACGTTATGAACATGAAAAATTGCAAAGGCTTATTAGTGAAAATATTGAACAAAAACTGAGCCGCTATGGAGGCTTCCACTTTAAAACTGAAAATATAATAACATTTCCCGTTTTCTCAAGAATGACCCATATCTGGGAGTCAACAAGAACATTTTCTGTTCCGGTCCTCAGGATAATCAAGGGCTATTCTTATTGGAGATATATCACCATTAAAAAATGTGTTGAACATTATCATTGGATTTTAACAATAGATATATTTAATGAACGGCTGAATAACGCTATAGCAACAATGCATCGTTTTCTAAGATGTCTCCTACCGTGTATATCGTGTATGTAACTGTAAAACCCAGAAGGGCGGTAAATTTTAGGTATCACCACGAAATTCTAGCTTTCCCAATATCATGGGTAATTTTTACTGGTTTTTAAGCCCAGTGAAGGCTCTCAAATCGTACTTTTCCCAATAAATCGTTGGGTTTTCCTGGAGGGCTCGTAAAAGCTATTATTATTTCAATCAAAGGGAGTGTTTCGTACAATTACCGACTGATTTTGGTAAATCTTGGTATTTCCCAGTGAGAAAATCCGGACATTCACCGAGACAGATTAGAAACAGTCCAAAGTTGCTCTTTTTCACAAGGTTTTTCGGGCTTTTACCAAATCTACCATAAACTAAACCAATTGTCAAACGGAAAATTAACGTCGTTCATGTTCATTTCGGGCTTTCAGCAACCAAACTGGGAAAGGCTAGGGTTTTCTGGTAAATCGTAGTATTCACCATACTGTGAGGTTTTTCAGTAATAAACTGTTGTATGAGGTTGTGAGGGTGATGGAATGGTATAGTTGCCCCTTCCAATGAGCTGGATGCATAGATAATGCTCCGCCACGCTCAGAGGATGAATCAGACGCTTGCAGGCGTCCGGTTCATATCCCAAGGGGACACATTCTAAAACCGGGAAGCGGCCAACTAACCATAACCATCACAAGGTTGAAATTTCAACCAGATACGAGTAGTGTATCATCTAGAAACTTGACAATTGATTGATGAAAGCTATAATAATTATAGCCTCATTATTGCCTCACAATAGCACATTGTTTTTCACAATAGGAGTTGATATTAAAGCTGCAGTTCTTGAGGGAAGAATAGGCCTGTGTGTAGTGTAGGTCCAAAGCGGAACGCTACGGGAGGAGCATCGGGTGTCGGAGAGTTAACGTAGTTACGGAGATTAAGAGGGAGCTGAGAGGGAAATGGATGATGAGATGATGGGTGAGTAAGGGGCAAGTAGGGGTTGGTGGGGAGGCGAATAGGGGTAGGTGGGGGTAAATAGGGGTTGGTGGGGGTGAGTAGGGAGAGGCTAATTTAGTTCTACTCGTTACACTACACATGACGTCAAAGGTAACTGACAACCTCATCACCTCTTGGATATATTAAACCTCCGCTTCTGCTGGGAGCCACCGCCCCCTCCCTCTCTTCGCAGTTTGGTTACTTCATCATCGCCCTTTCTAAGCCGAATTGTTAAACCTTCCGTACAACCGCAGCCCTAGTCCCACCCTCCTTACGGTGTGTTTCACTGTCCTTTTTTCCGCATAATAAACGTGTATGTTAATAAATTTCCGTGATTCTCGCTTGAAAAACCTATGAACCACAAGGCGAGGTTCATTCCTCACTTTGGCTCATTTAAGTAGATTATTTTTCGATAATGAATGACTGTCATCGAAAAGAAAAAATGTAACCCCCCTCAATTGTTTTACGTTTCTCGATACGTATATTTCAAAAAAACGAATCCGTACCTTCTCCTTACGTCGACCAAACCTTCTTTCCAAAACTAGGTACCTATTGAACGTAAGTTTACGAATTTTCCTCAAAAATCAACACCGATCCAAGGTTTGCCAGTCATCTCGGCATTTATCAACTCAAATGAAAAATATTGAAAGAAACCGTCAAAAAATCTAAATCTTAAGAACTTTTGACGTAAGAAGGTAGTTTTTTGTGATTCAGATGAAAATTAGTGGAGTAAACCGAATGAGATCACTCGTTCTGCTGTATGATCATCCATTCGCTCACCATTTGAAAAATCGGTCAGGTAGACGGACGTGCTGCAAGGCCGTTCTTCAACGGGTGGGTGGCGATAGGCCAAATATCACGGTTGGTGAAATCCTTACACCCTCCATGTCGTATTTTTATTTAATTTCGTTAAATTTTAGTCGGAATTCGGCTTAGATCCTGATAGTGGGAACAAATTGAAGTTTTGACGTCTACTTTGAACATCTACTTACACGATTTGGAAGACTCTATCGAGTATTTCCACTTCGGAAAAGCAGATACCTTATCTTATATTGATGCACTTACCTTTCCGATTTCTTACTGAAGTACGAACAAATAAAACGTTAATATCTGTTTCTGCAAATCTGACGTTCGTTTCAACTGGTTTTATATTGAATCGTTTAACAATTGAAAAATAGGCTTCAATGGCTAAAATTGATCCTATGAAATGTTTTAAGCCTGGGGTTTGTAAAATATAGACGTTGGATCATTAGAGAGTAGCCTATTATCGGTGCGGTCACTTCAAACAGGGGTTTCCTTACAATTTCAATAAACTCTAAAGTCGCTTACGCGCTTCTAGAAAACGTGTTAGACAAGTTCGAACAAAGGCCTTCAAATTGGTGAGTTGACACGTGTTGCAAGTATGTACCAGTAACTCTGTAGTGGATATGATATTATTGTGGGAGCGATGATGCTCAAACCTTACCATTTGCATCTTAATACTGACATTTCCTGGTAATTGGAAAAAAATCAGCTGAAAACCGAAGACATTAGGCACTTTACAAGAATTTCACGTTCGTTATGACAATCACAATTGGTATGACAATACAGAACTGTTCCCCCGACATATTTCCGAGGGAGACCGGACCATTGGAACATGTAAAAATGATGTTTGGCGGGCTCATTGGCAGTCTGAAGTCGGTAACCTATGTTCTTGAGCGGTGTTTATCATAAATTACCATCAATAGCAGACAATTTTATTGAAATCGGATCAAAATTGTTGAAATTAATCGTGTTACAAGGATCTGCGGCTATCCACGGTCAGACATGAAGCTAAAACCTAAAATGTTAGAAATTTTAATTTTAGAAAAACATTCATGTGAAAACATTTATAACTCATATCTATAACTATAACTCATTTATGTATCTTTTGACTCGGGAGCAAAAATAAAATCATGGAAAATTTCTGAAAAGCAATTTTTTGAGTTCATCCATGTAATTCAAACAGAAGTTGAAGGAAAATAAAGTCGAGGTCAAGCCATAATTACGTACCATGTAATAAAATTTAATATTCATGTTTAACGCTGATCTATTTGATGTATTCCAGTATTTAAATCTTCAAAACAGAATGCAATTTATATTTTAAAATCAACAGCCATAGTTGGAGCAATTCAAAATACAAAAGAAACAATGTTACTAATGATTGTTTCTAGCGGAGAATATTTTGGATTTAGTGGTACCGACTGTGGCATTGTGGTAGAAAGGGTGTCGAACCGCTGGTTATTTGCTGTAACCCTGTTATTCATTGCATATCTAGTTCTGTTGAATTGGTAGTTTATAATGGAACTCAGATATTTATAAGACTCAATGAGGAGGGTGAGTGAACTGAACCACTTTGCAGTTTGGTTCAGTGTAGAAGCTTGTAAGCTATTGTTAATTTCATTGTTTCGAAATCCTCTTTGTTACATTTAATTGTTCTTGGTTTTTGTTTGATTAGGCTACCATGCACTGCATCATGCAAACCACAAGTTGAATCTTATAATAGCTCCATTGTTCGCACCCTTAGAGAGAATTGGAGTTGTAATTCCGTTTCAAACGTTCCACTTAATCAACTACGGACAAATATTTCTATTGCTTACAGATAGTCTTTTCATTATACTATGTCAATATTTTAGAACAAACCGTCACATCACCATCACTAAACTATAAATACATTCAGGAAATTAATGATTTGGATGTTGATTTCCCTCACTGTGTCTCCACAATTGAAGTTTCTTGAACATAACCTTCTCGTGGAAGTTTGACATTTACTTTCGTTCGAAAAGCACGTAGTTGGATCGTTTATTTAACCCGAGATCATAAAAGCCATTGCTGAGAAAAAAGCAAAACGCTTCTTCTGGCCTTCTGGATTCATTAACCCATCCACGTTTATTGGACGTAGTCTGGAGCACATTATCAAAACTCCCCGCCCCGCGCCTCAGGCCCTATTGATTGCTTTCTGAATGCGATAAGCGATCTATTCATTTTTCATTGACATATATTGATTAGTCACTGTGGCCTATCAGCTGCTTAGTGTGTCTAGCTGCTTAGTGTGTCAACTGCCTCGTAAATCTCTTCTAGATTTGTAAACACTAACACTTTATTAGTCACTGTAGTCCATTTCCACAGAATTGAATAGTACTTCAATCTAAACGTAAATCAGAACGATAAACCCTAGTTGTTCTGTTACTGATGATGACAAAACCATAGAAATATATTTGAGGTTTATAACTCTATAAATCAATACCATTTTTTTCATACTCTGCGGTTTTTCTTGACATGAGTTTCGTCAATATCGTCGCTAGTGACTTAGTATCTAACAAGCCCCTTAGTAGATAACACAGGTTGATATCTTAATACCTACAATGAGGCACTGAACTGTACATTGCGAAAGACCTTAAAATCAGCGATTGGAACAATTTAAGTTTAACGAGATAAAATGAAACACCTACATATACTTCCACACAAAAAATTGATTGAACACTCGCAATTTCCATTGCAGTTATATCATCTGTTTCCATCGACTTTTAATATATTTCATGCTATGTTCATGTTTTTCTTCTATATTCTGGGTCTTTGCGAGAGCAGATTGTTGAAGGGAAAATCCCATCAGTAAGGATTAGGGATGTCAATATCGGCAAAGAATATCAATATACCTATCCGATATATCGGCCATCGATATTTTTTTCAAACTTTAATCCGAATTACGGATGAGTCCAATGAATAATAATTGAATTTCATTCTACTTCGGGTAAAGAATTCAACCACTAAAAAATTCGATGAAACTTCATTCATGATAATGATTATGTACAGGATCCAGATAAGTGAATTATCAGTATTAAGTAGAAGGAAAACTGAAAAAAATTCAATCTAACCAATATTGGTTGGGGATAACCCTCTGATTGATGTGCTCTCCAGTAGGCTCGAACTGGCTAGAACCCAAGTCTCCAAGATGTCCCTACCTTTTTTATCTACGATTAGCCTACCTCATCTGATATAATTCCCCTATTCTTCAATGGAAATCATAAAATTAGTTTTGAGCAATAAGATGTAGGATATGGTTGGTATGATGATTTACGGCTGAAAAATATTGGATCCGATAGAGTGCATTTAATGTCAATGTATCGGAATAGAAAATATCGCCCAAAAATAATGAAATATCGACGGAAGAATGTCGATATTTTGATACATCGATATATTCTTGACATCCCTACTTTGGTTGCAACACGATTTTTACTACATTTAAGGTCGTTGTCGTTATTTTTCTTCTGTCAAAGTCATGGGTTCTCGAGGTCGAGCTAACAGATAAACGTGGAGTGAGAGTGGGCTAGTGTGATACATTGAAGAGATGTCTTTAAAACACAGATTTTCAATTTGTGTTGCTGCGGAATTTACTTTTCCACATGTCTGAATGTCGCAGTCAGTTGATTTCCAATTTTAGGATTGAAAGGAACTCATGGCTAGGCCTAGACTACAAGGTTTAGTTGTTTTCCACCAATACATGCGTTCGGAATAATGTGATTCGAAAATGCCTGCCTCCAAAACTGACACATTTGAAGAACCAAAACAATGACCTAAAGCTCCTGTATCCCTTCAACTCCTCGGTTCTAACAGAAGATGCAACTTTTGTGTTGTAGAAAATGACCGCTAAATCAATGCCTTTAACATGGAGTGCATCCAAGAAGCTCAGGAATTCCGGTCATTTTCTTCTTTTTCCATTGGTCGATTTCAAAAGTGCAATACTGAACGTAATAAACGAACATCATCGTCGTAATACTCGTATATATATTTGAAGGAGCAAGAGCTACAGTACCATCAAGACCTGGAGGTCGTGCGGGTACTGTATAATCTGGCGCCGTCACTATATTGTACACTCAACAATTGTTGAATAGTCATTCAAAAACTGGCCGTCAACAGCAATATGTCGGATTGGACAAACCTATCTACAGCTCTGCGGTAATGGCAACAAGATGGTGTTATGTGCGGCTGAAAAATGTCGAATCCAATAGTGTGCATTTAATGTCGATATATCGATACACCGATACCTATAGAACATATCGCCCAAAAAAATCGATGTATCGACGGAAGAATAGATATAACTCTCAAACGTTTTCGATCTTTAGATTTTTGAAGGTTTCAACCCTTTCAGTAACAGAAAATCCTTTGGAGGTGTCAGAAAATTATGCCTAATACTCAAAAACGAGAGTACCTCATTTGTGATTTTTTAACCAAGTCTCATAATATTCAAGACACAGTCGTATCGGAGAAAACTCCGGCCTTGTTAACTCTATTTTAGGATTTAATGCGTATTGAACAATATAAAAAACCAATTTAGAACCAACAAGGTAAACACTCATTAAGTCACCAATCGTGCGAGATTGTTTTCCTATTGGTTTACAGTTCTTTTCCATCAGTTTTACCAGATTACAGAAATATGAAATTAGACAAATACATTTTTAATTTAAAATTGAGTAACGGCTATTGTCATACAATTAGGTCTAAAAATCAACTTAGGTGGTCATTTGATTACACAGTCCAGTTGACATCCTACTCTGACTGTCTGAACAATCGAATGAAATAGTAACTTGAAATAATCTCACAAGTCGTCTACGTCAGCAAGGAATGCATAAAGAACTCATGGGAAACTCAATTAAGTCTCTCACGATGAAGAGGGGAGTCGGGCCTTCAGACGCTCCCAGACAGCCTAATTCATGTAGAGAAAATGCAAATTCCTCCAAGACCAGGAGCATTAATATTAAGTGGAGTAATTAAAATTGTTGCCGTTGAAGCAGTTGCGGTTTAAAGGATAGGGCGACATTGTGGGGCAGGCGAAATGAGGGAGGCTCTCTAATGCTGGTGCCGTGGGAATAGGGGTAATCCTTTATTGATCCTTTTATGTAGATGATAGCTTCTTATGGAGGATGCGGAGGTGAATGGATGGCAGGGGGCTGTATAGTGTATAGGTATACACTTTCCCCCTCCGTCCCGTCTTTCGACGTCTTTGCGATAGCTTTTTGTGCGCTCTGCGAGGAAATGATATTGGCGCCCTGTTAAAAGCGAGGAGAAAAGGAGGTTAGTGTGTATATTTACTGGAGGCGTTATGTATGAGCTCCAACGCGTCATGGGGCCTCCCTCATTCATAACAGCGCTCAAATCCTTCCTTTCGGAAAATCAAACAAGGAGATTTATCGTACTTTATTGTTATCAATATTGTTGTTATAAGTATATTTTATTTCGTTCCTGAATATTTTGAATTTATACGAGGCACGGTAAGTAAGTACCGTTTTGGAATTGAAAAAAGACGTGCAAAGATATCGCAATAATTTTCTTTTTACATGAAAGCCCTGTACCTTAATCTACTTTTCTACATAATTTCCGTGAATGTTGAGTTTTTGTATAAACTCCCCATAAAATTCTGCCGCCTGACGTAGTCGCTGGGCGCCATATCAGGGCTGTATGAAGGATGATCCACAGTTTCCCATTTAAATGATTTGGTAAGATTTTTGGTCCGATTAGCCACATGTGGACGGGCATTGCCTTACTCAACTGGCCACGTCTTTCGTTCTGGATTGCACGACGCAGATTGTTCAATGTCTCACAATAAGACGCTGCATTGATTGTCTCATTACGAGGCAAAAAATCCACTAGCAATGTTTTCTGTCATAAAAAACTTTGCACATGATTTTCCGGCCAGAAATTGTTTTTAAATTTCGCTCTTTTGGACCAAAACACCACAAGAATTTGAGAAAGTGATTGGACAATGATGAAATTAAGTAACCAGTGCGCATGCGCGGAACTGTAGCGCTGCGGCAGCTGAATCGCCAAACGGTACTTATTTGAAAAACACGCCTCGTAGTATTGGGATGTTCTCTATGCTCATTTAAAACTTAGATGCTTGACAAATTCCTCGCAACTTGATAACTAAATTTAAAGGAAAGTTGTGCTTGGCAATAAACTTTACAGGAATTAGTATTAGTACGGAGTAAATAGGGAGCAGGTGATCAGTAAGCAAGAAGTATGAGTGCCAAGCGATTACGGGCTCGATCATGAAGGCCGCAATATATGAAGATCTGGCGAAATCCACTCAATAACTATACGAAGTAAAGTCATCTGAAATAGAAGGTCTCTCATTCCAATAGATAACTTGTGGATAAAACAGTTGGATTTGGGGAATCATAATTCCTTCACCGTTACCTCGTTGAGGAATTTTGGAGGCCCAACTCATTCAGACGCTCATGATTTGTAATTCTAGGAATGAATTCTTGAATTCTTGACTAATGAACTGGAACGACGGCTGATGGTATTTAACGACGATGGAAGTGGTATTCAATGGAGGATTCGGGAAAACAAGTTGTATGGCAAACGAAGTTGCAAATTAGTCGTAGAATCGAGTCTGATACACATTGCATATTTAAACATTCATGTTTCGATAGGTTAGCAAATTCAAAATATTCAGTGATTACAACTAAAGCCCTGTAAATCGATAGAGACTGACCTCGTATGCTCTCTATTCAAAAAGTAGATTGCGGCTTGTGATGTCCGCCCTCCATTCACCTCATTCACCTCAGGTCAGTCCGCCCTATTTGTCAATGTCGGACCCGATGCCGGTGCAGGGAAACCTGCGTTTTCCATACAACAACCGACTCCGCTGGTCCACTCCCCGTGTTTCCATATTCGTCGTGATAATGAACCGCGCTGGACCGCTCGCCCGGCATGTCATCCCTCTTCCATGTCGTCTCTGAGTAATTTATACGACGTTCCGAAACGGAATTTATCCTGAGCGCCTTCTCCTGGAGACTTTGTGTATTTGCTGCTCGTGATGTTCGTATATTGTTCTATATTGTTGAGTACAAGAACAATGTATAGGTACCACGTAGAACAATGTATAGGTATCATTTCAAATCACGCTCGACTTCCCGCCGCCTGCACGAAACCGACCTCAAACTAATCTTACCAAAAGATCCACACGTAGGCAAAGGAGAGGGGGGAGCAGCATTTCTGACACAATCCTGCGTTAAACTACAGGAAACTTGCCCGAAATCTTTCTCACCCGCCCTTTTATACCACCTCCTCCCTCTTTCATTTTCTAAACATGAAAACATAAAATCCGCTCCAAATAATTTTTCGAGTTTCCAAGTAATTAAAGTTGCATTTTGATGTGATAGCTGTTAGCGATAGCATTACTAATTCATTTCTTATAAGTTATTATTTCCAAACATCAAGGTGTAGAATATTTCAACGCACACATGATTTGGTAGCACGTGATTCTTGTTTTCCCTTACCATCTGCAGCCGTTGTTAAATTTTATGCAATTGTTTCAAAGATTTAGATGATCTGCTCAATCTTATTAAGGGTACCAGAAAATTATGCGGCACTGTTTAGTAAAAGTTTCTATTATTTTCGCCGTTTTTGCTCATCTGAGACTAGACAAACGTGAATCTGTTTCCGCCAGATTTTGCTTATAATAGCCCTTGTTGGAATGCACATTTCACGTAAATCGTGAGAATTATATTATAACGGATTCCGGAAGGTGACTTCAGGATGGGGGAACATTTGCCAATCATAGCTGGTCCATTCAGCCGCTTTTCCTGTCCTCTCCGTCAACACCTCGGAGACAAAGCATGACTTTAGACAAACAAAACTAATTTTCACGGACGTCCCCGGTACTGAAAAAAATGAGAGTTCCTCCTTGGATGAAGAACGGAAAGTTGTTTTTTCTTGGAGTGTTTTTTATTTGCAGGACTCTCCGTAAAGGGTGCCTGGAGTTCCCGTTAGCAACAGGAGTATAAAGGAACGAAAGGGATATGGTTCATTTGAAAACAGGCGTGATATCCCTCGCAAAGGGTGTTCGTTATCACTTCTGCCTGGGAGATGATTGAAGGAACAACCCCCGCCCCACCGCCATAATTACATCGCTCCCGGCCACGTCCTCCCATTTCGATATTAACCAGTCCCCGATCCTTGCCGCCCCGAATTTCCCCACATATCTCCCTTTCTGCAAGAGATCTTCCCTTTCAAATCCTTCGTTCTCACACTTTCACGCTTTCCTCACACCGCAGTAATTCCAGACAAAAAAAACCATCCCCGCCAACGCCCGAGACTTAACTCCACCTTGCGAGTTTATTTCACCAGGATGATACCTCTGTCGGCCAAACGTGTTTTATTTTTCGCCTCGTCCTGTGTTTCAAAGTTTCTCATACTCCACCCCGAAAACCCGTTGCCGCACAAAGCTCCCCCCGTTAGCCCGACCGACCTCACGTATCTCATCCTCATCTCACTTTTATTTTCACCTCCTAATTGCTCATCGCCGTAGGCGATTGCACACGTTCGCAGTTGTTCCATTTTAATTTGGCCTCCCTCTTCCTCGTATTCTGCTCATCTATCTTCCTCTATACATCCATGTTTCATTCAGCGGTGCGCCCATGGTTTATCAGCCGGGCTTTTCTTTTGTACGTTGAAAACTTCACAGTCCCTATCGCCGTCTAGTATTTATAAACCAGCTGCGCTTAGTAGTAGGTATACAAAATGAACGCGAAATGAGAATTGATGAAGATAGAATCAACTAGATCATACGTAATTTGTAGGTAAAACGAGAATGTCGTCATTCCAGGAAACCCGCGGAACTTGTGTGTAATGTGTCGTAATTCGCGGCTCGAGCGTAATAGGAGGGGGTTTGAAAACCTTTTCCTCTTCTGGCGCGCCAGGTTCTTATTTTCATCTTTGACCGGAGAATAATTCGCTGCCTGGTCGTTGCCGTTACAGGTAACCGATACTTCCACAGAGGCCGGCGGAGTCATCACTTTTCACAACTATTTAACTTTTCGCGGATCGATTCGCTGAGGTGTTTCTCCTTCGGATACACTGCTCTGCACCATTGATTAACATCTGATGTGACAAAAAAAAAAAAAAAAAGATTCGAAAAATCGTAATTTTGAGGGATTTTTGGGGACAAAACCACGCACTTGTAAAGAAACTTACAATCTCTATGAGCCAGCAGTAAGTTCAACCTTATCTGATACGAAGCTATCAATCTTGACTTCTTCCTGGGCTCCAAAGATCTTTTTATATCAATACCTAGGAACTTTAGAAAAAACAAATGTGATTTGATTAGAAATAAACTTTTATGTGTTAATAGAGATTATGAGAAGTTATGTGATCAAAAAGAAAAATATCTCTCTCTCTCTCTCTCTCTCTCTCTCTCTCTCTCTCTCTCTCTCTCTCTCTCTCTCTCTCTCTCTCTCTCTCTCTCTCTCTCACCCACACACACACGCACGTACACGCACAATAATCAGGAAAATTTGCTGTATGAGGTGCATGAGCAGCGCTTGATTGGATTGTCCATTACCCCCTCCCAACAGAAAATTTAAAATTTCCAAGGATTGTTGCACAACTAGATTTAATTAGTGTAAAAAAAAAAATGTTTTAAATAAATGAAATAATCATAATGGTGTGTTTTTCTTCAAAATAGTGAAGAGAATTAGCGTAGACAAACTTTCTCACGTACACACTTTTTTCAACCTTAAAGGCGAAGGGAGCGCACCATCAAATAATCCGAGAAAACTACATCAAATAAAAGTGGGGAGAACGCCCAGTTTTATCCGACGCCGGCCCTTAGGATTTGGGAAATAGAGGATGATGGACGAGGGCGACAGGGATGGAAGGAAGCGACTCACCAGAATGACCACCAGTTCAAGTAACAGCCCCGGATGACGCGGTTTGTGATACCACGAACCCTGACGAGATTTCCAGCTCGAGTAACTCTGTGGCACTTTCCCCGCACCGCACTCCAAGCCATTGCACGGTTGCAGTCTTAACCTTGATGATATTAAGCGCCACCACTACTTTTAGCTCAGATTGCCGCAGGTCGTTCCTGTCATATTTACTTTTCCTAGACCTCCAGGTCCGCTCCGGGTCCACGCTGCCACTGAAAACTTGGACATCCAGGATCATGGCAGACCCACACAACGTTTTTCTGCGATGCACAGACACAACACATGGCAGACATAGTCACAAACAACGTTTTTCTGCGGTTTTTGTCTTTGAATGGACTGCAAAATATTTGTATGACTTTTTTTCCCATGTTTGGGCTGTCTCACACACGTCTGGATTAATTCCAGTAGGTGCACCTCTACTACCAAAGCCTCGCTTAAGAGGGACGTCCTAAAACTTAATTTCACAATAGTGAAGATTGCATCTTTACAATCTTAATACTAGGGATGAAATTAACCGATAATTACCTGTAACTGGTTCCTGTTCCATCAATGTATTTTGTTTTTCGTGAATGAAGACGAGTACTTGATGTGGACTGAGACCTAATTTCGCTATCCTTCAATACATTTTTACACATCGTGAACACAAGAACTATCTTAAACTGTCTTCCGATTTCACGGAATTATTACATTTTGATTCCGACCCCCTCCTGAATGGCGATGCACTTTCCGACAATTTTAAAGCATACATCAAAGTTTCTAGAAGCAATAGGGATTTTCAACTGTCTGCGGAGACGATGGCAAGAACGTCTCGCTCACAACTTCTCCTTCAAGTTTGAAAATTATTCCAAGAAAACAGGGAACGCCGCCCCGTCCTCGCCAAGCTCGTTCGTTATTTTAACAAAGTTAGGCCTCTGTAATTAGTTCCTTTGAGAGTCGTCTGTCAACCGCTTTGCACAACGCTCCCGGGGACAGCGCGGATGGGAGTGGGGAGTTTCCCGCTGCGAAACCCGACTTAGGAAAGCCCTGGAGGAAGCAAACATGGCCGGCAAAGTTTCGGTGAAGGGGAGAGGGGGTCTTATCAGGAAAAACGGTGGATCAACAACTCTAAGCTTCTTCCATCGACACGCAAAGTCGAAACAATATCGGGACAAAATATTACGCTGAAATTACCACTCGTTTGCAGTTCGAAAAGTGGCTCTTTATTGGAGATTACCGCACTTGGATCCCCCCCTACAGTTAGTGCGAAGGTCCCCATGCGAATTACTTGTATTGCAAGTGTGTTCAACAAAATTTCTACGTTGGTGTTTAGTTTGTCATCATTTAAACGTTATCTTCATTTATATAAAATATAGAGATAATCAAATTTAAGGTCAAGTCACTATTTATCACTTATTTGTTCAAACACTCCAAATTTAATAACTCCCGGGGTAAAAGTTTCTACCCTAAGTGGGGCAGTATTTGTAAAAGGTAGACGATAACATCAAAAACATGTAATGTTTAAAATTATGTTTGATGTTGGTAGAAGCTGGAACCACCAACAAATATAATTTTAAAAATTATATATTTTTGGTGCATTATCAATAATAAGCCTAAGTAATCGTACTTATTATCACTTTACGTTTCAAGGTGTGTAAATTCCACATATGCAACGCCTGTCCGCCTTGCGGGGCATGAAATGCCTTAGAATCGATGTAAAATTCATTCTTCTGGACATGGGTTTCACCTGATGTCTAGTTGAGGTCTTGAGGTCTAGTCCCCCAGAACTGAATTTTGGGTGTTGACGAAAAACTATTTTCTGGTGTTCTACAAATGAAATTTGATTTTTTATTAATTTTATCATTTTATCCCGGTAATTATAAGTTACGTGACAGTGGAGATTTTATTCATACGGTTATGATGTTTTGTAAATGCCTTGTTGAAGTTTGGACAAGCGGTGTTTTGATCGATTTGTACCAAGTTGTTGGTTTTTTTTCGGTCCACAGTGTGGACTAGTGGGATTTTGCATAGTTCAATTTGAAGAAATAGGCAACCAATGAGAGTTTTTCAATTTAAAACATTCGTAAATTAAAATACCGAAAATAAAACTTGAAAGTGTAAGTTATTAGTCTCATTATAATATTTATTATTCAGATGTAAATTGCACTATCGTCCTCTGAACAATTCCACTCAATTACATTAACACATTCGTCATTTTCTGATGATGACAGTAACGCTTCACTGTTCACAATGTTTCGGTATTGTGAATTCTGTTTTTATTTCAGATTCTGGTTCCACAGAAAATTTCATGGAAATTCGACCCTGTTTCACAGCAAATCCTGACTTCCGACAAGGAGTGCCAGAGAAAAAACAGATTGGCTTGCAAACCACCTCGAGGAACACCTACAGGCCGTTTGAGAGTCACTCATTAAGTACAGTTTTGCGTGTGAGAATGTTTCACCACAAACATTCAAACAGACGAAGAACCATCATTGACAGCTATTTCTGAAACGTTCAGAACGATTGCAAAATCATTTTGGAGGAATATTTTTTAAACATCTCCTAAAAAAATAAGTTTATCTAACTTCGTAGTTCGGAGGAAGCAGTAGGGTCTATAAGTTGATCCTGAGCACCAACAAAATTTCATCACGTTGGAGGCTACACAAATCTTCTAACCGCTTGTTCAGATAAAAAATCAAAAGTTGTATTCATGCCCAAAATCGGAGATTTGGTGAAATTAGAATGTTCTGAAGAGGTATTGTGGTACTGTGTCATTTTTTCTCCAGTTTTTCTATTGTCCTGTCCCACACCCCCTGGATC